>CM028690.1:47638538-48039457 GCA_016771965.1 Brassica carinata
TAGAAATACTAATATATATATATATATATTGTATATGATAAATTAACTAGCGATCCGTGTGGGGCCTCAAGATACAACGGATTTCGATATTCCGAAGCATGGACCAGGTGTTAACGTCACAGTTCAAAGTGACTAAATCTCAAGGGTCCGACAGTGCCGTGATTAAATCTCAACGGTCTGGCAGTGCGTGACTAAATCTCAACAGTCCGGCAGTACCGTGAGCTTTCCTTTGGCGCTTTCGTGTTCTACTCTGAATTCGCTGTCTCTCTATCTCAGAGTTCTAGCTTTCTCTTATGATATAATGTTTTATGTTTGTGGAGTTTCGATCAACTCTCTTGCTTATTGTAGTCCGAATGTTTTGAGTTTTTAATGAATGTAGTGTTCCAAAAAAGTGTTAAATTAACAAGATATATGTTCTGATGTTCATTATGAGTATGCTTTTCACATGATGTTATGTAAAAAAGTTATACAGTCTACTTCAGTAAATAATACATGAATATGATGAATGCAAAACTTGGCTTTTAACTTCTTGTGTTTCTAATTACTTTCGAATTCTCATCTAGTACAATTTTTCTGAAAATAATAAAAGACAAAACAAAGCAACTTGGTCCGAAAATAAAGCAATTTGAAACAACTTTAGAAAAGTAGGCGTGGTAAGAATAATGTAGAGACGAGAGAGCTGTCCATTACACTGAAACAAAAGTCACATGTCTCACCCTTTGCCAAAAGCCACCACAAGTTTTTGTCAATACCCGATTCTCTCTTTTATTCCCCACAGATTTTATAGTTTCTTTTAAAAATAATACATCAAACTCTTTCCTTTCTCGATCTCAATCTCTTCCATATTCTTCCAAGATCCCAGACAAAATGGCTCAGGTTTTGCTCATTAATTTTTTTTTAAAAAAAAATTGAGTACGATTTATGATTTATCTCTCTCCGAAATCGTTTCTTTTTCTTACTTTCATCTTTTTTTTGTAGAAGGTCGTGTTAAAGGTTTTAACCATGACGGATGATAAAACCAAGCAGAAAGCCATCGAAGCTGCAGCTGATATCTTCGGTGATTATTATAACTACTTCATTTCTTTAGTTAGTTTTAACTGAAATTCAATTTTAGTTTGTGGGTATTCTTTATTATTGCTCCGTTGTAACTTTAATCTATTTTAGATCTTATAGGAATTATATTAAAGCTGCTAGGTTATGTCAGTCTATACTGCCATTTTCAGCTAGAATACATTATAAAAATTTGGTTCCATTGAATAATTAATTGCGCCAGACTTTGAGAGCTTGGATATTGACATATAGTCAACGAGATGATATTCTTTTAACGGTGAAGAACAAATAGCAGAGGGTCACCTACGTTTTAGAGGCCCATCATTTTATTGGTCTATATGAAAACGTATTATGGGGAACTTAGTAATGTATGTGTGTGTATAATCTGCCTTATGAAAAATGTAGATTATGGGATAGTGAGATAACAAAACTGATTAAAGTGTTTGACCAAAGATGAGACAATGTAGTTCTGCAAAGTGGGTAGATAACTTGGTTATTGTGTTACGCAGGAGTTGATTCGATAGCAGCAGATATGAAGGAGCAAAAACTGACCGTAGTCGGTCTGATGGATGCCGTTGCGGTGGTAAAGAAATTGAAGAAGGTTGGCAAAGTCGATTTGATATCGGTTGGGCCGGCAAAAGAGGAGAAGAAAGAAGAGAAGAAGGAAGAAAAGAAAGAGGAAAAGAAAGAGGAGAAGAAGGAAGAAAAGAAAGAAGAAGAACCTAAGAAGTAAATAATTCAATGGAAATTATAAAACCAAAACGTTCAGTCATTAATAATTTTTTTTTTTTGGAACACATACTTAAATTCATTCAAAGAGGTTAGTTAGGAGCAATTAAAGCATCCTCAACAACCAACAGTTCAACTACATCCAAAGTATCTTTGGCCAAAGCATCCGCTACTGAGTTTTTCTCTCTAGAGATCCAGACAAAAGAAACACTTTCAAATTCACCAGAAATAGATATATAAGATATCAGAGACAACACTATGAAGCTCTATTGCCCTAATACGTGTGTTAATGCTCTTGATAAGTTGGGACGAGTCCGATTCAAATCGCAGAACTCTCTGTTCCAGAAGACGGCATGAGAAAATTGTTTCCCGTAATGCTAAACCTTCAGCCATCAAAGGAGAAGAAACATAGTCCATCCTCTTCTGAAATTCCATGGTTGACGATGGGGTGAGAAAGCACCAACCTAATCCTGCAGTATTATCGCTCATACGCCATGCTGCATCTGACCGAACAGTAAGAGCACCAGCCGGTGCGTCCATGTGAGGGTTCATCCCAAGTTTGGTTCCTGCGGTCTCTGGTTTGCTGTCCTTGATCCATTCTTGCGCCAATTTGATCGCAGACGTCAGGGTATCCTCTGGTGAGGCTGAGAACCCTCAAACACAAACCTATTTCTAGCTTTTCATAAAGACCAGAGGATCCATGGAAACAGGGATCCAGTGGGTATTCCAGTTGGGGGAAGGCACTTTTGGGCGCACAAGGTGGGCCATTTCGTGAATAAATCTATCGTTCTGCTATAGTCCGCTGCATTTGCAAAGGGGGCTAGAAGCCATACCTTCTGAGCATAAGGACACTGGAAGAACAGATGAGCGATAGATTCCTTTAAGCCGCAACGTTTGCATTTCGGATCCGCATCAATGTGTCTTTCGACAAGCCGAGCACCAACATGGAGTGCTCTTTTCAGTAGTTTCCAAGCAAAGTTCTTCACCTTTGGAGCACAATCCAGCGACCAGACATTCTTCTTCCCTTTAAAGCCAGCTTCAGCCGGTTCTTCAAGCAGGAGGTCATCTATCTCCGTGTAATACCCCGACTTGGACGTGTACTCTCCAGATTTAGTTCCCAACCAGATCAGTTTATCCGGAGCTCCGGTCAAGCTTGGTTTTATGCAAAGAATCTTGGTTTCATACTCTGGTAACAATCTGTGAATTTTATCTCTGTCCCAACATGCAGTATCTGTAACCAATAAATCCGAGACAGTGAGGGAGAAGCTTTCTTCGGTGGGAGGTCCCCATGGACATTCTTGATTGCTTAGGGACAGCCACGGGTCTCTCCAAATATTGCTGGACTGTCCATTTCCCACTGCCCAACTAATCTTCTTAAGGAGAAGATCACGTCCGCTTAAGATACTCCTCCATCCGTGTGAAGGAGCCGATGATTTCCTGCCAGCAGAATTATGGCTGGGCATAATATCCATACCCGAAGTATTTACCCGAACCGACCCGAAAAATAGGGTACCCGACCCGGTCTGATCCTGC
Organism: Brassica carinata; assembly: GCA_016771965.1. Classification (NCBI taxonomy): domain Eukaryota; kingdom Viridiplantae; phylum Streptophyta; class Magnoliopsida; order Brassicales; family Brassicaceae; genus Brassica; species Brassica carinata. The sequence continues at coordinate 47,641,851 of CM028690.1, forward strand.
CTAAATATCCGAACGGGGCCATTTTTCAGAAACCCGAAAAACCGAAACCGAACCCGATCCGAACCGAGAAACGAATGAGTATCCGAACATATCCAAACATATGAATATCTATATACAATATTATTTAAAATTATATTTATAATAGTATTAATACCTAAAATTAAAAGTATATATCAAATGTATTGGTTATTTTAGGTATTTATAGATAAAAATAGATGTTTTGGATAAAAATACTCAAATAACATTACATCAATGGTTACTTTCAGATAAAAAATAACCTATTCGAACTATATAAATTGAGTATTTTCGGGTTTTTAAGTTATTTTAGCTAAGTTTGAGTAGTTTGGATATAAAATACCCGAATCGAATCGGGTAGTTTGGTTACTTCGGTTAAAACCCGAACCCACCCGGATCCGGGAGGATCTGACTCGGACCCGACCCGGTTTTTTGTAATACCCGAACAGAATCATTTTTCAAAATCCGAAAAATCCGATACCCGAATGGATAGTATCCATATCCGAAGGGGTACCCGAACGCCCAGGCCTAAGCAGAATGTTAGAATCAGAGTAATATTTTCCTTTGAGGATGTACGAGTAGACAGTCTGGGTGATTGAGAAGTCTCCAGCTGATCTTGGCAAGTAGAGCATCATTAAACTTCTCGAAATCTCTCATCCCAAGTCCTCCCACCGCCTTTGGTTTTGCAAGCTTGTCCCAAGCAATCCATGCCATATTTTTAACTCCTTCTTTGTTGTCCCACCAGTATCGCGTGATAACGGATTGTATGCGTTTGTACAACGATTTGGGAAGCTAAAGCACGTCATGGGAAAGGAGGGAACTGCTGATAAAATACTCTGTAGCATGACCAACTTGCCAGCAGAAGAAAGGAATTTCGTTGACCAGCCTCTAGCCTTTTGTTTGATGCGATCGATAATGGAGGAGAAGAGATCGCGTTTTCGTCGTCCGAAATGTTCCGACAATCCAAGGTATTTTCCAATACCTCCCTCTTTCTCAATTTGTAGCAGCGCCTTCATAGAATCTTTTAAAGCTAGCGGAGTTTTCCTAGAGAAAGTGATAGCCGATTTTTCTCTATTGATTGATTGTCTAGAAGTTGATTCATAGATGTGCAGTATTGACACCAGAGCCTCGCAATTATCTTGATTGGCGCTGAGGAAGAACATTGTATCGTCTGCAAAAAGAAGGTGGTTGATGCTAGGACATCCTCTCGCGACTTTGATCCCTTGAATCAACCCTTCTTCTTGAGTTTGGTTACATAATACCGAGAGGACTTCACTACACATTATGAATATGTAGGGAGAGAGGGGATCGCCTTGACGAATCCCTCGGCTCGGTACTACCTTCCCTCTAGGCAAGCCGTTAATGAGGAAGGAATATATATGTAACAGATGAAATATATTGTATTATCATGTCAATAAAGTCTCGGGTTGAAGATGTGTATTATAATTCCAACCGAGCCAGCAACAAAATTCCATTCTAACAGTCATAATGTCATTGAATAATTTAAGATGTAAAATTAATTGTTCAATACACATTGTAACAAAACTGCGGGTTGAAGATTTAAAGGGAACAACCAAAGAATATTGCATCCAAACCAAACAAACGAAAATACTTCAGTTAAGTTTGGGTTATACGCAGGTAATGTTCAAAAGAATTGTTTACCGGTATTTAGATGTTTTATAGAATATTAGAGACCAATTTGTTAAAAACCCATGGCAACAAAATCATTTTACTTATAACTCGTTTAAAGAGTTTATCGATTTTTAGAACAATGGTTATATGTTATATAGCTTTGATAAAGTCAAGCTAACTGAATCGATCAAAGTGGAAGTGGACCAAAATTGAATCAGATCCAAAGAAAAGTCTGAAATATCTACCCTTTTGATAGGACGTTTGCATCTTGTTCAGTAACGTCTCTATTCTTTTTAGCAAAAAAAAAAAAGACATCTCTATTCTTTAAACTAATTTAGTTTATGAATCTCTTAATCGTCAGTTTTCAAACAAAACAACCCATTATGCACTATGCAGCATGACATTACAAAATACAAAATCATATGTTCTTGCGAATATTTATTCAAAAATTCTTATGATGATAAATGTAGATAGTTGTTTTCGCCAATAAAATTGGTCTACAAAATTTGGACATGATGATACCGTAAATTATGTCTCTATCTTCTAGGTGTTATTACTACTATATACTGCGGATATAAGTCAACCCAAGACGGCAAGTAGCAACATGGGCTCAAATTCAGTCAGTGTAGCCTGCAAATGGCTTTTGCCGATTGAGTGGCCCGAAAATTTGTGAAGTGGGCCTTAGCTTCCCAGAGATAAGGTCGTAAACTTTGTAAGTATTGAGTATCGAACCGTCCAACCTCCCTCCATCATATGAGAAAATCTTGGGTCGGTTGTCATATTTTCATAGATTAGTTGTATGTATTTCATTTTTATGTGTGAAATAAAAGTTAAGATAAGGTTAGAAGGAATATGAATTTCTTATAAAATATAAAATGACAAAAGGACCTATCAAATCAATAAAATATTTATATACAATTTAGAAAAAATGTTGAGTGACTTGGTAGACAACGTAGGCAACACGAAACTAAAGAACCAGTTTATTTTCTCAAACCTTTATTAAAAAAATCTATTATTCCACAAGATAAGAATTATGTATTTGACGCTGTAAATTGTAACTTTATAAATACAAGATTCAACAGGTAACGCAATCCTATAAATCCTACGACAGATTCGTTTCTGTCGTCATAGAATCATTAATATTTATGATATTCCGGAATTAGCATGTATATTATGATTAATATGCATTCATAAAATTTTCAATTTTACAACAAATATAAATTATTTACGGTTTCGATAAGAAACAAGATTCGCGTAAAGAAATGTTACAAGTTATAAAGGAGACTCCTTTTGGGGCTACATAAGTAACGTAACGTATCAAATATTTATTTCGCAGTATTTCTCTAACCTTTTTATTAACATCATGTGACGCCACTGGGGGTTGGTGATTCTTTTGTCTCCTGTAAAGTTTATGTATATAAACATTAATGATCGTGCATCAGTGAATCAATGATACTAAATTTGGAAAAAATAAAGAAATAAAAAGCAGGCGAGTCATTTTACGACAACGAGGGAACACAACATCACTATCAAACATTTCCAGCTCAGTTTCTTCTCTCTATCTTAAATAGCAGACTTCTGAATCATTCTTGATTCTCTTCAGATTCGTTGTACTCTTATAGTCAAGCTAACTGAATCGATCAAAGTGGAAGTGGACCAAAATTGAATCAGATCCAAAGAAAAGTCTGAAATATCTACCCTTTTGATAGGACGTTTGCATCTTGTTCAGTAACGTCTCTATTCTTTTTAGCAAAAAAAAAAAAGACATCTCTATTCTTTAAACTAATTTAGTTTATGAATCTCTTAATCGTCAGTTTTCAAACAAAACAACCCATTATGCACTATGCAGCATGACATTACAAAATACAAAATCATATGTTCTTGCGAATATTTATTCAAAAATTCTTATGATGATAAATGTAGATAGTTGTTTTCGCCAATAAAATTGGTCTACAAAATTTGGACATGATGATACCGTAAATTATGTCTCTATCTTCTAGGTGTTATTACTACTATATACTGCGGATATAAGTCAACCCAAGACGGCAAGTAGCAACATGGGCTCAAATTCAGTCAGTGTAGCCTGCAAATAGCTTTTACCGATTGAGTGGCCCGAAATTTTGTGAAGTGGGCCTTAAGTTCCCAGAGATTAGGTCGTAAACTTTGTCTAAGTATTGAGTTTCGAGCCGTCCCACCTCCCTCCATCATATGAGAAAATATTGGGTCCGTTGTCATATTTTCAAAGAGTAGTTGTATATATTTTGATTTTTATGTGTGGAACAAAAGTTTAAGATAAGGTTTAGAAGGTAAATGAACTTCTTTATAATAATTATGACAAAAGGACCTATCAAATCAAGAAAATATTTATATACAATTTATAAACAATGTTGAGTGACTTGGTAGACAACGTAGGCAACACGAAACTAAAGAATCAATCTATTTTTCTCAAACTTTTTATTAAAATAATAACCAATTACAATTTCCAGAAGATAAGAATTATATTTTGAAGCTATAAAGTGACTTTATAAATACAAGATTCAACAAGTTTTGACCAAAAAAAAAAATACAAGATTCAACAGGTAACGCAATCCTATAAATAATACAGATTCGTTTCTGTTGTCATAGAATCGTTAATATTAAATAATATTCCGGACTTAGCATATATATTATGAATAAAATGCATTCATAAAATTTTCAATTTTACAACAAATATAAATTATTTACGGTTTCGATAAGAAACAAGATTCGCGTAAAGAAATGTTACAAGTTATAAAGAGACTCCTTTTGGGGCAACATAAGTAACGTAACGTAAATATCATATATTTATTTCTCAGTATTTCTCTAACCTTTTTATTAACCTCATGTGACGTCATGAGAGTTGGTGATTCTTTCGTCTCCTGTGAAGTTTATGTATATAAACATTAATGATCGTGCATCAGTGAGTCAATGATACTAAATTTGGAAAAAATAAAGAAATAAAAAGCAGGCGAGTCATTTTACGACAACGAGGGAACAGAACATCACTACCAAACATTTCCAGCTCAGTTTCTTCTATCTCCTTTCTCTCTCTTAAATAGCCAGACTTCTGAATCATTCTTGATTCTCTTTAGATTCTTTGTACTCTTATAGTCTATAGCTGTTAATTATACCTGCGTCAAATGGCCGAAAAGGAACCCAATAAGGTGACGGAGACCGTTTTCAACGTGTCAGAACCATCTCTATCACCGCCAACTCCGGCGGAGAAAGCTGCGGAGGTTGTTGCTCAACAGGAGACGCCTGTGTCTCCACCTCCTGTTCTTCCTTCTCCTCCGGCGCCGGCGGAGGAGAAGCTAGAGGGCCCCAAGGCTCTTGTTCCCGTCGTCGTCGCAAGTAAATTCTTACAAGATTTTTAATATACAAAACTATAGATTATTAACAAGGTAGCTGAAGAAAATAAAAACGTCTGCCAAATGTGTACTTTCTAATTATATATTGATCACACACCTGATTTTTCAAGATGATTTCAAGGCTAAGAACATAATAACCAAACTTAAGCAAAAAAATTACTACACAAAGTAGTAATTTTAGACTATTTTTATTGTGACAGAAGAAGTAGAAGAGGAGAAAAAGGAAGGATCAATTAATCGAGGTAATTAACAAAATAGATTCATGTTTTTTTTTTCTTGTGTCAACCTTGTTAACTATTACTACCAAAATAATCTGAAATTAAAGGATAATAGTTACAACATCAGGTATGTATATATCAAACTGGATCAAAACTATAGCGTTTTCGGGTTTACCAAATAATTGGTTTAGTTAGATCATCTTCAACGCGGATCTCCACGCGAGTTTTAAGGAAGGAAAAGACTACATTTTGGTCAAAAACGGTCGTCACAGTCGCCAAACAAGAGTTTAGTGGGGTTTTATTTGTAGAATTAAAATTTGTGACATGACGGTCCGCGATTATTATTTTTTTAATTGGACAAAACTTAAAAATTCTTTTTTTAAAAAACCTCATTTTTGAGTCTCTGCATTGCAGTTGCTCTTAGTTTAAATAGATACTAGTGTTCTACTCCGTACTGCGTACGAAAAAAAGAAAACAATTTATTATGTTAAAATAGTATGTTTTGTAGCCAGGTTTATCGAGGTTACAAAAATAAATAATTGGTTTAAAAATAAATGTTTTACTAAAGAGTTTACTAAAGTAATGGTTGTGTAGAAATCGGTGAGTTGGTATAATAAAAGTTGTATATGGTAGGACGCGTGTGTTTACCAGTGTCTCACTGTCTCTTATTTCCTACATATATACCCTGACTTATCATGTGTATTTGCTTAAAATATTTGGGAGTGAAGATGCAGTTCTGGCTAGAGTTGAGACAGAGAAGAGGATGTCACTTATCAAAGCTTGGGAAGAGGCTGAGAAATGCAAAGTGGAGAATAAGTACCTTTTGTTATATTGATTACTAACTTTAAATTTATCTTTAAATATATATCCGGTCTCTCAAACAATCTATTCACTCGTCAGATTCTTGCAATTAAACCAGAATTTAAAGGTCATTAGAATCTAGATGTAATATGAATACATTGTTTGATACAGAGCTGAGAAGAAGCTTTCTTCAATTGAGTCATGGGAGAACAACAAAAAAGCAGCTGTAGAAGCTGAGCTCAAGAAAATAGAGGTAAATATTACTTTCCAGAATGTTTTACATATTTATTTTGACATTTTCAGACGTTTATGATTGTGCGTGGAACTTGAATCGACGATAGGAACAATTGGAAAAGAAGAAGGCAGAGTATGTTGAGTTGATGAAGAACAAAATAGCTCAGATTCACAAACAGGCAGAAGAGAAAAGAGCTATGATCGAAGCTAGACGTGGAGAAGAGATTCTCAAAGCCGAGGAATTAGCTGCCAAGTACCGTGCCACTGGAACTGCTCCCAAAAAGCTATTTGGATTCATGTGATCTAATCATACCGATGGGAAACCCGTGTATCTCTGGTGTCGCTGAAATGTTTTTATTTTTTTTCATGTTTTTATTTTTTTTATTTAATTTGGAAAATAAACCAAAAGGATTTCATCCATACATTTGTAGTTTGCTTAATGCAGGGGCCTAATTTGTAATAAATTAATTTAATGACATTGTATACACTGTCCACGGATAATGGGCTAAGTGGGTCACTAAAATTCAAACCAGAACCGGCTCAAAAATAGTCGTTCCAAAACCCAAGTATCTAGTTGGATCTTAAATTCTTCTACCAGAAAAATCAAAACAAAAAAAAACAGCTATGAATAGACCTACCTAAAAAAATCTGACCCGATAAAAACTACTGATTTATATCCGACCTAAACATAGAATATCCAAGACTATGATTCCATGGTCTATTTTCTATATTTTAATTTATGATTTAGTTGTAATATTTTTTGTTTAGAATCATCACTATTGTTTTCGAAACATTTATAGGGTGTATTCAACTAAGAGTTTTAGGTTATTTGTATTAAAATGACAAATCTACTGTTATTCAAACATGAATTTTAAAAACTCATTTAAAATCTACCGTTATTGAACTTGATATTTCGTAAAGTACTCCGAAATCCACTGTTATTGAACATAATTTATGTTATGGAGTTTTAAAGTTTTTAGGTGATTTTAAGGTGTTTGGGTGGAGTTTCTGAGTTAAAAAAAATAAAATCTAAATCTCATGGTTTTAGGTAATATTCTAGAGTGTTTTTACAAAAATCACATAAATCTCTGCAACTTATTGAAATCATCTAAAACTCCATTAAAAATCAAATCACCTCAAATGTTAAATTGAATACACCTCCCTTAAGTAATATGAAATTTTAAATATCATTAGAGTTTAAATTTTTTATTTTAATTATTAATTATTTATTTTTGTTATTTACAAATTTTAGGTAAATATGATGGATTTCTGCTAAATTATTATGAGTTTTAGTTATTTCATGTTTTTTTAGTTCTACATATTCAAACCAATCCAGACTATAATCGAAAATTATATGTATTTTATAAATATTTTAGTTATAAACTCGAACTAACCCTACGGATCGAAAAGAATCAACATGAATCAATCGAAAATTTTCAAATACCTAGTTAAATTCAAATGTTTAGGATTTAAAAGACCGAACCTCAAAAGAATCAACATGAACCTGACTGAAGACCGAAATACCCAAACTAGTAGAATGGTTCACTCGACCCATGTATAATGGACCGAGTAGTTCACTCGATCGGAAATATTAATTTTACAATGTTTGAAAGACTTGTTTCTAATCATCATGTACTTCCTCTGTTTTAATTTATGATTTAGTTGTAATATTTTTGTTTAGAATCATCACTATTGTTTTGAAACATTTATAGGGTGTATTCAACTAAGAGTTTTAGGTTATTTGTATTAAAACGACAAATCCATCGTTATTCAAACATGAATTTTAAAACTCATTTAAAATCTACCGTTATTGAACTTGATATTTAAGTAAAAATACTCAAATCCTTGTTATTGAACATAATTTATGTTATGGAGTTTTAAAGTTTTTAGGTGATTTTAAGGTGTTTGGGTGGAGTTTCTGAGTTAAAAAAAATAAAATCTAAATCTCATGGTTTTAGGTAATATTCTAGAGTGTTTTTACAAAAATCACATAAATCTCTGCAACTTATTGAAATCATCTAAAACTCCATTAAAAATCAAATCACCTCAAATGTTAAATTGAATACACCTCCCTTAAGTAATATGAAATTTTAAATATCATTAGAGTTTAAATTTTTTATTTTAATTATTAATTATTTATTTTTGTTATTTACAAATTTTAGGTAAATATGATGGATTTCTGCTAAATTATTATGAGTTTTAGTTATTTCATGTTTTTTTAGTTCTACATATTCAAACCAATCCAGACTATAATCGAAAATTATATGTATTTTATAAATATTTTAGTTATAAACTCGAACTAACCCGGCCGGATCCGAAAAGAATCAACATGAATCTGAATCGAAAATTTTCAAATACCTAGTTAAATTCAAATGTTTAGGATTTAAAAGACCCGAACCTCAAAAGAATCAACATGAACCTGACTGAAGACCGAAATACCCAAACCTAGTAGAATGGTTCACTCGACCCATGTATAATGGACCGAGTAGTTCACTCGATCGGAAATATTAATTTTACAATGTTTGAAAGACTTGTTTCTAATCATCATGTACTTCCTCTGTTTTAAAAAGATAGACTTTTTAGTGTTTTCACACATATTAAGAAAACACATTAAATCACTATAATAAATTTATCGTTTTCTGTAATTTTTAATTTTCAACAATTTATAACCAATAATAATCCAATAAAACCAATTAATTTTCTTAAATTTTGCAATTTTTTCATAGAAAACATAAAATATATATCTTTTTGAAACAAAATATTTTTCCAAAACATGAATCTTTTAGGAACGGATGGAGTATTGTATTATCATGTATCTTGTGTTGCTGGAATGTTTTTTTCTCAATTATTATTTAATTTCGGAAATAAAACAAAAGGGGTTCATTTATAAACATTTCTAGTTTGTTAAATGCTTTGCAACATATGGAAACATACATTTCTAGTTTGTTAAATGCTTTGCAACATATGGAAACATCCAATGTTCTCTAGTCTCTAGTCTCTAGTCTCTAGCCGAAAAAAAGTATGGGCTTGAGGCTGATAATATATAATCACAGCCCATAAGGCAGAAGGCCCAAGCCTAGCGAAAGAGAGATCTTTCGAAATTAGGGTTTTGCTTTGCCACTCGCATCTCTTTTACATCATCATTTCGCCTCAATTCTTCGGTCAGCGGAGAGCAGCAGCAGCAACCAGTAGCCATGGCTGAACAGGTTTTGATCTCTTCATTCTCAATGCTCGTTTCTACACTATAATAATACAGTTATATATCATCTTCTTCGATCTCTTGCAGACAGAGAAAGCTTTTCTTAAGCAACCCAAGGTTTTCCTAAGCTCCAAGAAATCTGGTAAAGGAAAGAGACCTGGCAAAGGTGGAAACCGTTTCTGGAAGAACATTGGTTTGGGTTTCAAGACTCCTCGTGAAGCCATTGATGGTTTGTTCTTTTATTTCTGAAACTCTAAACCTGAACAGAGCCGATAACTGCTTGTTTGATTCAGTCATGTTTTTTTGGAATCGTGACTTGTTGTGGAAACAGGAACTTACATTGACAGAAAATGTCCATTCACTGGAACTGTTTCTGTAAGAGGTCGTATCTTAGCTGGTACTTGCCATAGTGCCAAGATGCAGAGAACCATCATCGTTCGCAGGAACTACCTCCACTTCGTCAAGAAGTATCAAAGGTACTTGCTACGAGTGTGAACCTCTCTGTTCATGATAGAGTATTTTTAACATCTCCTTTAAAATTTGATCAGGTATGAGAAGAGACACTCCAATATTCCAGCCCATGTCTCACCCTGCTTCCGTGTCAAAGAAGGTGATCATGTCATCATTGGCCAGTGCAGGCCATTGTCAAAGACCGTGAGGTTCAATGTGCTTAAGGTGATCCCAGCAGGCGCATCTGCCTTTTCAAAGAAGGCATTCACTGGAATGTAAGGGCTTTTGCAAGTTATGGAGATTTTACTTTGCTTGGTTTTGATGTTGTAATGTTTTGTTGGAGGCTTTGATATGCCATAGACTTGATAGAACTCTACCTACTTTGGTTATCTGAAATTCCTACGTTCATCTAGTTTGTCTTTCGTATCTCTAGATATCAACTACTTTTGTCTACTTGGGTGAAGACTAGAGAGTAAAAGATAGTTCCTTTATTTGTGTTTTCCCTTGAAATGATAATTTAAAATAAAAGAAAAAAGTTAAGACTAGCACAAATGCATGTAGTTTATTACTACACAACTTTGTGTATGTAGCTAACCATGTGCAATATAGAAGATAATTTTACTATATGATTCATGTTTTTTTTTCTTTTTATGTTTTCGTTTATTCCAAATACTAGAAAGTTAAGTTCAAATGGAATAGTATTAGTGTTAGAATAGCATAGCTGTATAAGATACCCTCCACTTGGTTTAAGACATCCCATGTGTGTGTGTGATGGTAGAGTATAGAGATTATTACTAAAGCTCATATTACTGGTATTTGTTATATAAAACAAGTTATAGGGTAAGACAGGTATAACAATTTCTCCAAATCTCATATTCCCGACTTTATCACATAGACAAGTAATAGTGTTGTTTAAAAGAAAAAGGACAAAAAAAAGACAAATCATAGAGTGTAAGAGATTATTGATATCTTGCATATTTCCATTGTTTTATCCATTCATCCATGTACATTTTGATCATATACACTAGGATTTAGTCATGTTTAGATTGTATTTTACATACATAAATCTTTATTAGGTATTGGAGGACCACATGGAGTTCTTGGAGATGTTTGGGTGCATTTGAGCTTAATTTGAACTTTGACAAAATTAGGATTCATGGATTTGAGGCTTTTTGTATTTAACCTTAATTGAGTGTGTTTGTGGTTGAGTTGGGCTTGTTAAGGTGTTTAGAAACTTGATTTAAAAAAAAAATCTCATACTATATACATTTTGATCACTGAATTTTATTTAATTTGTAATTTTCATATCTTGAAAAGTTTGAGAAGTGTGATTGTTTGCTTATAGTTAGTTTCTTAGTGCTAAATGTGTAGAGAAGGTTGCAATGTCAAGCTTGATTAACTCTTTGTCTTCTTTACTTCGTTTCATTTATCCCTTTCCAAGTTTTGAATTTTTCAGGTACCAATGGTTAAGACGAAAAAAAGAAATATGGATGCTAAGAAGCAAGAGGTTGAGAAGAAAGAAGCTACACTAAGAGGGAAAGGTTTAGTTTCCGCACCTACTGGCTCAGGGACAGAGAGGACTTCAGACAACAAGTCTTGGCTGCCAAGAAATCAAAGAGCAAGAGAAGATAGCGAGAGAAAAGTGTAGCAGTTCCACCGATGAGGAGAGTGATGATGAAAGTGAAGGCGGCGGGTTCCTCAAAAGCCAAGATGTCCAAAGGGAAGGAGGTTGTTGTTGATAGGGATAGGGAGAAGACACCATCTGTTGAGGAGCTGTATGATCACTTGCTGAATGGAGTCGCCTGGACTCCAACGAGGTTCGCCGAGCTCGATTTGCTGAAGGAGTTGGGCCTCGATTGACATTGAGGCAGTGCAGGACCTTTGAAGATGCGGGGCTCCTCACCATGGCTTATCCTACTTACAAGGATGTCTCTTGTCAGTTCTGTCTTCACTTGAGGTCACTTACCATGATACACGCATGTGAGGCAAGGATGGGGTAAAATCAAGTTCAGGATCCATGGGAAAATCCATAACATGAACTTCAAAGACATAGGAGAATCATGGGATTTTAAGACTTGGAGGACTCTATTCTTCCCAAATGTGAGAATCTTCGAGGAGCTATGGAAGGCGATTACGGAAGCAATCAACGCAGTTGACGAGAACTCACACATCGGCATGCATGCGTGCTATCTCCATAGGATGCTCGTCCATGCATTGACCAGCGAAAACAACATGGCAATTGCAGGAGGATCTTAGCCTTCTCGCCCAACTATCAGACCTTATGCGCCCGTGGAGTCACGCCTCTTAGAGCCATGACATCTACGCCACCTTTGAGATGGTCGGTTTCTTAAGTGAGTCATCGAACACTATAGAGATTGGGCCGGTATACCAGGACCCGAGACCAAAGATTGGTATTGGTGGTATGATCACACCACTTCTTGAGTTTATGGGAGTCAACTTGGGAAATGACTCGGCGGGCTAATTTCATTAATGCCACCAACTTGAGGATCATTATCACTTTAGCGGAAGTGCGGGAGAGCTATGTCTACTACTACTACTTGCGAGGGACAGCCAAGTACTCCTTTCAAGGACCTTGACCGGCTTAGAGGCACGGGCTATCAGCTTCAACATTGCTCGAAAACTTCTTTCGCGACCACGGTTCTCTCGAACCGATTGTTGCACAAAGAGAAGAACAAAAGAAGTCGCAACGGATATGATGCACCAGCGACATCATCGGCGGCAACTACCAATGAACGATACATGGACCTCAGCTACTACTTGAAGCCATTTGGCCAGTCTACCTCTGGTGCCCTTCGTGGCGCTATGATCATATCGGTCGGCTTGAGATGGAACAAAGCACAAAGGCGGGCGATTGAAGCTTCGAGGACAAGGCGAAGTAGCAGCAGCGTGAAGAGGCAAGGAAAAACTTCAGCCAAGTTCATGAGGAAAGTAGGCGATGTCTTGAGTAAGGGAGAATGGCTGGATGTAGCTCGCGGACTTTGATTTTTAGGACACATCGGTTCCCGGCATCGACCTCACCCGGGGACCTTAGCTTCCCCTCACGCTAGAGCAGCTCAAGCAATCTGAGGAACCCACCATCCTCAATCCACCTCGGAAACAAATCACCTTCTCTTGCCTCCTCAGATGGTGAGATCGAGATTAGCGAGGATTCTGAGGCAGAGAAGGTGATTTGTTTCGAGGTGGATTGGAGGATGGGTGGTTCCTCAGACTAAGGCTGCAGCCTTGCAGAGGGGAAAGCTGGGTCCCGGGCTGAGGTCGGTATCAGTGGAACCCGACAAACCGGAAACAGTTCACTGCCGCCATCCAGCAATTCTCCTTACCAAGACATCAGCTACTTCGCCATGACCTTAGCTGAAGTTTTGCTGTCTCTTCACATTTTTGCTGCTCCAGACTTGTCCTCGAAGCTTCAATCGCCCCGCTTCAGGCTCGTTCCATCTCTCAAGCCGACCGATATGATCATGGGCATCACGAAGGGCACCAGAGGTGACTCCATCAAATGGCTTCAAGTAGTAGCGGAGGTCCATAGACGGTTCATTGGTAGTTGCCGATGATGTCGCTGGTGCATCATATCTGGTTGCGCACTTCTTTCAGGTAACAACGGTTCGAGAACCGTGGTCGCTAAAGAAGTCTTGTTGAGGAATGTTGAAGCTGATAGCTCCAGCCTCTCTAAGCTGGTCAAGGTCCTGCTCGTAAGGAGTACCTCAACTGGCTGTCCCTCGCAAGTAGTAGTAGACATAGCTCCTCCCCGCATCTCAAAGTGATAGCCATCCTCAAGTTGGTGGCATCAATGAAATTAGTCCGGCCGAGTCCTTTCCCAAGTTGACTCTCATAAACTCAAGAAGTGGTGTGATCATACTACCAATACCAATCTTTGGTCTCGATCCTGGTATACCGCATCTAATTCATAGTGTTTGGTGACGCAACTCACTAAGAAACCGACCATCCCAAAGGTGGCGTAGATGTCATAGCTCGGAAGAGGCTGGATTCCACGGACGCATAAGGTATGATACCGGGCAGAAGGCGAAGATCCTCCTGCAATTGCCATATTGTTTTCAAGGGTAATGCATGGACTAAAGATCCTGGAGATAGCATGTGACGGATGTGTGGTTTGTTGTGATCCGGTGCGTGATCGTTTCCTAATCAGGTTCCATGGCTCCTGAAGATTCTCACATTTGGGAAGAATAGAGTCCTCTAAGTCTTGAAATCCCATGATTCTTCCCGTGTTCAAGTTTATGTTATGGACTTTCCCATGGATCCCGAACTTGATTTTACCTCATCCTTACCTCACATGCGTGTATCATGGTAAGTGACTCAAGTAATGTGAACCGACAAGCAGACATCCTCAGGTGTGGATGCCATGGTGAGGAGTCCCGCATCTTCAAATGTCCCAAAGATTGCCTCAATGTCGAATCGAGGCCCAACTCCTTCAAAGAATCGAGGTCAATAACCTCGCTGAGTCCAAGCAACTCCATTCAACAAGTGATCATACAGCTCCTCAGATGGTGTCTTCCCCTATCCCTATCAACAAAGAACCTCCTTCCCTTTGACATCTTGGCTTTCTTTAGGAACCCGCCTTCTTCACCTCATCATCACTCTCCTCATATCAGGAACTACTACACTTTTCCATGCCCTTCTCTCTTTTGATTTCTTGGTAGCCAAGACTTGCTGTCTAAAAGTCCTCTCTCTCGTCCCCTCAGCCAAGAGTGGTTTAAAGCTTTTCCTCTTAGTGTAGCTTCTTTCTTCTCAACCTCTTTAAGATCCATCTTTCCCTTTTTCGCCTTAACCATTGGTACCGAAAAATTCAAAACTCGAAAGGGATAAGTGGAATGAAGTAAAGAAGACAAAGAGTTAATCAAGCTTGACATTGCAACCTTCTCTACATATTTAGCACTAAGAAGCTAAACTATGAGCAAAGAATCACACTTTTCAAGATATGAAAATTACAAGTTAAGTAAAATTCAGTGATCAAAATGGTTCTAGCATGAGAATTTTTTTTTTTTTAAATCAAGCTTCTAAACACCTTAACAAGTCCAACTCAATCACAAACACACTCAATTAAGGTCAAATACAAAAAGTCCCAAATCCATGAACCCTAATTTTGTCAAAGCTCAAATTCACCATTAATTCATCAACCCAACTTGATAGATAAGTTTTCCCTAGTCTATTTCACCATAATCAAGCAAGAAAAGGACCAACATTTGATTTTGAAATTCTAGGGTTAAGGAACCTACGAAATTGAATTTAAAAACTCAATACTTTGCTTTGGATGAAAGGAAATGGTGAATGGGTGTGGGGAAACAGACTATAGGGACGAAAACTTGGATTTAGAAACAAGAACTAGGTGATTTGGTTGAGAATTGAGGAAGTTATGGGATTTTTGGAGTGGGTGTGTTTGGGAGAGTATGAGTCTTTGTGAGGGAGATGAGAGGAAGAAGAGATGAAGGTCGATGGGTTAGGGATAGGTTTAGGGGGCGTCCGGTTTGGTTTGGGCGGTTGGGGAGTGATTGGGACCGGTTCAATTAAATTGAACCGGGATTTAGTTGGGAAAACTTACCTGGACCAGCTCGGGAGCGACCTCGGGGTCTCGCTGCAGGACGTCGCTCCTGGCGCCATTTTGACTCTCAAAATGATAAAAAGCCGAACGACCTCTGCCCCTCGCTCTATGACGTCGCTCTGGGACTGGAGCGACCTGACCTACTCGCTCAAAGACCTCGCTCTTGGGTGTTTTTCGAGCCCCAAAATCTGTGAAAGGCCGAACGACCTAGCGGTGTCGTTCCTGACGTCGCTCCTATATCACAGCGACCTCCACTAGTCGCTGCCTGACGTCGCTTCTAAATCCATTTTGAGTTCAAATCGGAGCGATCAAAACACATGCATTCGTCTCCAACAAAGTCTTGAAAATAGATTAAAAGATAAAAAATACTAATGCAATATGTACAGGGATAGACATGGGACTTCCTCCCAAGTGAGCTTGTTTTAAGTCTCTAGCTTGACTTTGCCTCCATTAAGATTAGGCTGGGTAGGATCAGAAAGTGGAGTGGAAGTTCCATCTTCCTCAGTGCGGTAGCCATGTAGAGCTTAACCCTTTGCCCATCGATCGAAGACTCTTCCATCAGCCTCCACAAAATATTGCTCCATAAGGTCTAACCTCCTTGACCTTGAATGGACCGAACCACCTTGACTTAAGCTTTGCTGGAAATAACTTCAACTTTGAGTTGTAGAGAAGAACTTGATCTCCTTCCTTGAACTCTCTTTTAGAATGTTCTTGTCATGGAAAGCTTTAGTCTTCTCCTTGTAGATCCTTGAGTTCTCAAAGCATCCATCTTTCCCTTTTTCGCCTTAACCATTGGTACCAAAAATTCAAAACTCGAAAGGATAAGTGGAATGAAGTAAAGAAGACAAAGAGTTAATCAAGCTTGACATTGCAACCTTCTCTACATATTTAGACTAAGAAGCTAAACTATGAGCAAAGAATCACACTTTTCAAGATATGAAAATTACAAGTTAAGTAAAATTCATTGATCAAAATGGTTCTAGCATGAGAATTTTTTTTTAAATCGCTTCTAAACACCTTAACAAGTCCAACTCAATCACAAACACACTCAATTAAGGTCAAATACAAAAGTCCCAAATCCATGAACCCTAATTTTGTCAAAGCTCAATTCACCATTAATTCATCAACCCAACTTGATAGATAAGTTTTCCCTAGTCTATTTCACCATAATCAAGCAAGAAAAGGACCAACATTTGATTTTGAAATTCTGGGTTAAGGAACCTACGAAATTGAATTTAAAAACTCAATACTTTGCTTTGGATGAAAGGAAATGGTGAATGGGTGTGGGGAAACAGACTATAGGGACGAAAACTTGGATTTAGAAACAAGAACTAGGTGATTTGGTTGAGAATTGAGGAAGTTATGGGATTTTTGGAGTGGGTGTGTTTGGGAGAGTATGAGTCTTTGTGAGGGAGATGAGAGGAAGAAGAGATGAAGGTCGATGGGTTAGGGATAGGTTTAGGGGGCGTCCGGTTTGGTTTGGGCGGTTGGGGAGTGATTGGGACGGTTCATTAAATTGAACCGGATTTAGTTGGGAAAACTTACGGACCAGCTCGGAGCGACCCGGGTCTGGGCGGACGCCGCTCCTGGCCATTTTGACTCTCAAAATGATAAAAGCCGAACGACCTCTGCCCCTCGCTCTATGACGTCGCTCTGGGACTGGAGCGACCTGACCTACTCGCTCAAAGACCTCGCTCTTGGGTGTTTTTCGAGCCCCAAAATCTGTGAAAGGCCGAACGACCTAGCGGTGTCGTTCCTGACGTCGCTCCTATATCACAGCGACCTCCACTAGTCGCTGCCTGACGTCGCTTCTAAATCCATTTTGAGTTCAAATCGGAGCGATCAAAACACATGCATTCGTCTCCAACAAAGTCTTGAAAATAGATTAAAAGATAAAAAATACTAATGCAATATGTACAGGGATAGACATGGGACTTCCTCCCAAGTGAGCTTGTTTTAAGTCTCTAGCTTGACTTTGCCTCCATTAAGATTAGGCTGGGGTAGGATCAGAAAGTGGAGTGGAAGTTCCATCTTCCTCTGGTGCAGTAGCCATGTAGAGCTTAACCCTTTGCCCATTGACTGTGAAGACTCTTCCATCAGCACTCCACAAAAATATTGCTCCATAAGGTCTAACCTCCTTGACCTTGAATGGACCGAACCACCTTGACTTAAGCTTTGCTGGAAATAACTTCAACTTTGAGTTGTAGAGAAGAACTTGATCTCCTTCCTTGAACTCTCTTTTTAGAATGTTCTTGTCATGGAAAGCTTTAGTCTTCTCCTTGTAGATCCTTGAGTTCTCAAAAGCATCCATTCTTATCTCATCAAACTCATGTAGTTGAAGAAGTCTTTTCTCCTTGGCACTCTTGATGTCAAAGTTCAGCAACTTTACTGCCTATAGTGCCTTGTACTCAAGCTCCACTGGCAAATGACAAGCTCTCCCATACACAAGGTTGAAAGGTGTGGTTCCCAAAGGAGTCTTGTAAGCTGTCCTGTAAGTCCAAAGTGCATCATCAAGCTTAGTAGACCAATCTTTCCTTGTAATCCCCACAATCTTCTCAAGAATGGACTTGATCTCTCCGTTAGAAATCTCAACTTGACCATTCGTCTGAGGATGGTAAGGAGTTGCTACCTTATGCTTCACACCCTTCTTCTTGAGAAGTCCTTCAAGCAGTTTGTTGATGAAGTGAGAGCCTCCATCACTGATCACAACTCTTGGAACTCCAAACCTTGGAAAGATGACACTCTTGAACATCTTGGTTACAACTCTAGCATCATTGGTGGAACTTGCAATAGCTTCCACCCACTTTGAGACATAATCAACAGCTACAAGGATGTACTTGTTGCCATATGATGATGGAAATGGCCCCATGAAGTCAATACCCCACACATCAAACACTTCAACTTCAAGGATTGGATTTTGAGGCATCTCATTCCTTTTGGTGATGATTCCTCCACTTTGACATCAAGGAGATAATGAAGAAACCAACCGTGCAAGGGCAAGTTTTCTACATTGAAGAGATGGACGCTCTTGCTGATGAACTCCTTGAAGAGTTGTCATTAGAGGACCCTCTACAGCATGCTTCGACCATAGAGAGAGAGGTTGGAGTGATTGAGAATGTGGAGAGTACTGCCTACGGGATGATGCTGGATTCACACAAAGGGTTTGATAGTGAAGATCAGTATGAGGAGCTGCCACAAGTGGTTCATCATGTAGCCCCAGTCACTCAACAAAAAGACATCCAGCAAGATGACTGGAGCGAGCTTAAGGCGCCTAAGGTGGAGCTTAAACCTCTTCCCCATGGTGTAAGGTATGCATTCCTTGGCCCTAATGAGACTTATCCTGTCATTGTGAGTAGTGAACTTATTGAAACCGAGCTATCCGAACTTTTAAAAGCACTTAAAAGATTTAGAAAAGCAATATGTTACTCACTTGATGATATCAAAGGGAAATCACCCTCTTTGTGCATGCATAGGATACATCTTGAGGATGAATCAATGACTTCTATAAATCATCAAAGAAGGTTAAATCCTAACCTGAAGGATGTTGTAAAGAAAGAGATTCTTAAACTCTTAGATGCTGGTGTGATTTACCCTATTTCAGATTCTAAATGGGTATCTCCTGCATGTTGTTCCAAAGAAAGGTGGTATCACCGTAACTAAAATGACAAGGATGAATTAATACCAACAAGAACCATCACAGGTCATAGAATGTGCATTGATTACCGAAACTGAACTCTGCATCTAGAAAGGAGCCAGCCACGGTTTGCAAGCCAAAGCTCACACCGGAGGCTACTACACCACATTCCCACTTGACGACGACGAGGACGCAGGCATCTGCCTCCACTCGCTTCCCATAGAAGGTACTCCATCACCTTCCCTTGTATATACTAGTTTTTCTTTGCATTTTAGCTTTCTTTTGGGTATCTTCTCATCTTAACAACACAGAGACTGTGTGACTTAAGTTTGGGAGAGGTAACCAAGTATTTGATCATGTTTGATTTGATGTTTTTGCATTGAGTCTTGCATTGTACATACCTATTTGCATAGAAAAAAAACAAAAAAATTGAAAAATTCGAAAAACACAAAAAGAATCATCTAGATTGCATCACTTGCATTTTTAGGAGAGTCTAGAGCATATAGGTTGCATTCACTTGCATTGGGAGCAGTGATTTATAATACCTTGTAAAGAACACTACCTCGCCTATCAGACCTCTCAAAATCCTTGTTTGCTTCGAGCCTTGAAAACTCTTCCTGAAACTCATTAACTGTTGAAACTCAATCTTTGCTAACTACGCCTTATTGAACCGAGCTATCCGAACTTTTAAAAGCACTTAAAAGATTTAGAAAAGCAATATGTTACTCACTGATGATATCAAAGGGAAATCACCCTCTTTGTGCATGCATAGGATACATCTTGAGGATGAATCAATGACTTCTATAAATCATCAAAGAAGGTTAAATCCTAACCTGAAGGATGTTGTAAAGAAAGAGATTCTTAAACTCTTAGATGCTGGTGTGATTTACCCTATTTCAGATTCTAAATGGGTATCTCCTGTGCATGTTGTTCCAAAGAAAGGTGGTATCACTGTAACTAAAAATGACAAGGATGAATTAATACCAACAAGAACCATCACAGGTCATAGAATGTGCATTGATTACCGAAACTGAACTCTGCATCTAGAAAGGAGCCAGCCACGGTTTGCAAGCCAAAGCTCAGCACCAGGAGGCTACTACACCACATTCCCACTTGACGACGACGAGGACGAGGCATCTGCCTCCACTCGCTTCCCATAGAAGGTACTCCATCACCTTCCCTTGTATATACTAGTTTTTCTTTGCATTTTAGCTTTCTTTTGGGTATCTTCTCATCTTAACAACACAGAGACTGTGTGACTTAAGTTTGGGAGAGGTAACCAAGTATTTGATCATGTTTGATTTGATGTTTTTGCATTGAGTCTTGCATTGTACATACCTATTTGCATAGAAAAAAAACAAAAAAATTGAAAAATTCGAAAAACACAAAAAGAATCATCTAGATTGCATCACTTGCATTTTTAGGAGAGTCTAGAGCATATAGGTTGCATTCACTTGCATTGGGAGCAGTGATTTATAATACCTTGTAAAGAACACTACCTCGCGCTCGAGTAGCTATTGCACCTCTCAAAAATCCTTGTTTGCTTCGAGCCTTGAAAACTCTTCCTGAAACTCATTAACTGTTGAAACTCAATCTTTGAAGCTAACTACAGCCTTATTTGAACTGAACGAACTTAATGCTTCTTGCTCATGGTCCCTTGTGTACTGAATCATGGCTATACATACTTGAGTTGTCACATCTTTTATGCCAATCTTTTTGACAAACTCTAGTGGTAGACCATTCCCAAAACCCTTTCCTCCTTTTAAGCTTTCATTGATTGATGAGTGAAGCCTTTTTTCGGAAAGTCTTACATGCACATAATTTTGAGAGTATTGGGAACGACAATGCTTGGTCTTCATTCTTTCTAGATTAGACACACTATTGTCTAGCCATAAGATGGGGGTGAGTGTTGTAAAGTTTGATTTGGGAGTATGAAAAGGTTGAAGGAAAAGAATAAAATTCTTTGTGCTTAATTGATTAGTCTTTATGGGATAAATAGAGAAACCTCTAGCTCAAGTTTGTGAAAAGTCTTGGTCCCCAAAAAAAAAATAATAAAAAAAGAAAAAAAAATTAAAAAGGGGGCTAGCAAAGCTAATATGAGCTAAGAGGTGCTCAAAAAAAATGGTGTGAAAAATCCCTTGTAGAATGAAGAGTTCTATGTCGAGAAATGTTCTTGAAATCTTTGGGTGAGAGATGTGAGTTGGGTTTGGCATTGAGAGACAAATGTGTAACATGTATATATGGGAAAAGGGTAGAACAATGGAGACTGAGCATTGTATGCATGAGTTGATCCCTTTCTTAGAATTATTATGAGCAATGTCAAGGCTACTTGTCTTGAGAGTAAACCACCTTAAAGATCATATATCTTGAATCTCTTGACTCACTTGAATAAAAAGCCTTCCCTTACCCAAATGATTTGGACCAATCAACCATTTGCAAGAATTCACTTGATGTTATGCTTAATGAATGTGAGAGTTGGCTGATTTGAATGTGTGAATGCATGATGATGAGTGTAGGGACAAAAGGAGTTGAGATAGGCCTAGAGAAGCTAGAGTATAATAAGAGAGAGTATGCTTATGTTGAATTTAGATGTTGAATCGGGTGCTATGTGTGTTTCTTTTGGCTATGAGCTCCCACCTTCAAACCTCTTTCCCTATGAGTTCTAGAAAGTTCACTTGAGGACAAGTAAAAGAACAAGTTTGGGGGAATTGATATCTTGCATATTTCCATTGTTTTATCCATTCATCCATATGCATTTTGATCATATAGACTAGGATTTAGCCATGTTTAGGTTGCATTTTGCATACATAAGTCTTTATTAGGTATTGGAGGACAACATGGAGTTCTTGGAGATGTTTGGGTGCATTTTAGGCTCAGAAGAGGAGTTAAATGTGATTATTGGACGAGCAGTGAGATGGGAGCGACCTACCGGAGTGAGGGCACGACGTTGCTGTGGTCTCCCTCGAGCAGCACCACAGGCGACCTCGAGGCGACACCATGAAGTCGCTCCGGCGAGCGGCGTCCACAGCGATACCGAAGTCGCGCGCTCTTTTATCATTTTGGAACTCAAAGTGACCACAGGCGACCTCGAGGCGACACCATGAGGTCGCTCCCAGCTCCCAGAGCGACGGGCCGAGGTCGCTACGCGTCTTCTGACTGATCGAAACTTATGATTAATCAGGGATCTTTTGGTCATTTTTAAACCTAAGTTTAAGTACACCTTGTAAGCCATTGGAGGCAGATTATCTTTTATCTTTGAGAAAACCACCAAAAATTCCTTGGAAAGTTCATCTCTTGGAATCATTTGATCATTTGTTCTTGTAATTCTGTTGATTTCCAATCTATTATATGTATTTCTCTACATGATTAATCTGAAATTCAATATGGATTTAAGAAGAATCATGGAGATTAGTGAGTAATTCTCCTTTGAATTCATGAGTTAGGGAGATTAAGGGTGATTAGGCTAGATTTAGGATGTTTTAGTGTAGATCCTTCTTATTCCTTGCTAGTAGAGTATTCATAATGCATCTTCTGAGTTGGCCTCTCAAAATTTGATCTTTAGGCATTTCCCACCCACAAGGTGTTCGATGAAATGCCTGAGATAACTCTCCTAAGCTTTTAACATACTTTACCAAAGACATTTGTTGTTAAAGGTGTTAAGGTAGCTAGCCAATAGACTTGTTAGTAATGATTGCTTTCATATTATTCAACCAAAGACATTTGATGTTTGAAATATGTTAGTAAATGAATATTCATCTAGACATAGAGTTTGTTTAAGATTGTGTCTAAGCTTAAGGTTGATAGTTTGATTGATCATTTGCCAGTTCGAAACTTGATCACCCAAGGTCTAATCCCTAGCTATACTCATGAGTTCTCCTTTGTCATAATCAAAGAAAGTTATTTCATTTATTGTCTTATCATTCTGCTATTGCATTCTAGTATTAGAAGTAGTTTAAAACCATCTAAATCATCGATTGCACTTAGATTAAGTGGGTACTTACATTCTCAGTGCTTTGAAATCCCTTAAAATTGGTTCGACATTCACTCATACTACAACATTTGTCTTAGGAGCCTTAAAAACTCCTAACATCAATTATTTGCAAAGCTCATATAATATAATAGACATTATCATATAAACAAGTTATAGAGTGTAACATATCTATTTCCAAAGCTCATATTCTAGACTTTATCATATAAACAAGTTGTTTCAAACTACCCACAAATCTCCTATACCAAGTTTATGCTAAACTTTGTAATTTATTAGTCCGTCTGTTTTAGAAAAACCGTAGTATTTGTTTGTTCCTTTTGACATTGCTTATTTCAGTATCGCCTGCGCTATTGTTTGTTCCACGGTTCAAGATTCACAGCAACTAACGTCTCGTGGTTATAGATTCTAGATAGATAGATCATAACTTCTAGCCATAAAGAACGTATCACGGGTCACGGCTACCAAAATTCGTAAGGCGCATTGATATTTATGATTAGACGAAGGCAACGTAAATTTATTATTTGCAGGCTCTTCTATCTCGGAAGCAGGTGTGGTTGCTCAGGTAGATCGTCTACTAAGGGATCGTCTCATCTCTCTTCCGTCGTTGTCCGCCAGTCACCGTCACGCTGCAGGTGTATTTCGCCTCAATCATCCTCCTTAGCATTGTATTCCTTTTTCTCGCTCTTTATTTTCTGCCCTCTTCCCTTCTTGTAATAAGTGGCACACAACTCTCAGAAAACAAAAACCTTGCATGAATTTTAACATTTGCACCAAAAAAAAAAAACGTAAATTTATTATATATCTGCCAACATTTGCAAGTAGCAACTCTTTTGTTTTTTGACGACCCTGGTATGTACTATTGTACTCGTAATCCAACATAAATAAACCTATTTATCAAACAAGAATATATCGTATGTGTGAATACGAAACTTCAGGTATCAAAGACTCGCAACTTCTGGTTAGAAACAACAAAAAAAAGAGACTAGAAATTACATTAAAAACATAGAACAAGTAAAAAGTTCCTTTATAAATAAAATAAAACAGATCGAGTGCTCTCACAACTGCAGCAAAAACCAATCTCAGGTAGGAAATTAAATCTGAAAAGAAGAAATCAAGATGAAGCATCATAAATTCATAAAAAAAGATAGTAGTGATAAAATTAACAAGAATAATATTATGGCTTTCTTTTGCCCACGTAAACCTGCAACACTCCATCAGATCCCCCAGCCACTAGCGTGCACTGGTCCACGCCTGATTGCCTCCAACAAACGCTACTCACGAACCGCTTATCCGAACCAGAAGTCATACTAACCGGTTCAAACCCGTCTACCCAAACCGGCTTCCTCCACCTCCTATCGTACACGAACACCCTGTTATTCTCCGATCCGCAACCAAACAGCGCGCCGTTTCTCCACACGGACAAGCCCACGAAGTTCCGGTTGTTCACGTGCCCCTCGTAAGTGCGAATCACGCGCCCGTCCTCCACGCTCCACAGCTTCAGACAGCCGTCCGTACCTGCCGTCACCACCGTACCACCGTCGAGAAACCTCACATACGACACCGTTTTCGTATGACCTTGCAAAGTCAACGCCGGGTCAACGAGTTTCCTCATATCGTACACGTACCCTCTCCGATCAGCGCATCCGACAGCCACCGCGGGTCCGCCGGAGGGATCAAACTCGACGCAGCAGACGGCACTCCGGCATAGCCCCGCCGGCCGGACAACGCCGACAGATTCCTCCGGCGGACACCTCGGATCCCACACCTGCATAGTCCCGTCATGATCCCGACGCTCCGACTGCGGCGGAGCCACCGTGACGAGTGTAATCCACGCTCCAGACGCGGCGGCCTCCGTGCTCGTCGCGCTCGAAAACCGGCGTCCTCTTCTCGAGATCGTACTCCGTCACGACACCGTCGTAGTCACCCGACCCGATAACCCGACCGCAGGACCCGGTCTCCACCGGAGACTACTGAGCTTAAGTGGGTACTTACATTCTCGGTGCTTTGAAATCCCTTAAAATTGGTTCGACATTCACTCATACTACAACATTTGTCTTAGGAGCCTTAAAACTCCTAACATCAATTATTTGCAAAGCTCATATAATATAATAGACATTATCATATAAACAAGTTATAGAGTGTAACATATCTATTTCCACAGCTCATATTCTAGACTTGATCATATAAACAAGTTGTTTCAAAACAACCCTCGAATCTCTTATACCAAGTTTAGCATAAACTTTGTAATTTATTAGTCCGTCTGTTTAGAAAACCGTAGTATTTGTTTGTTCCTTTTGACATTGCTTATTTCAGTATCGCTGCGCTATTGTTTGTTCCACGGTTCAAGATTCACAGCAACTAACGTCTCGTGATTATAGATTCTAGATAGATAGATCATAACTTCTAGCCATAAAGAGCGTATCACGGGTCCGCGGCTACCAAAATTCGTAAAGCGCATTGATATTTATGATTAGGCGAAGGCAACGTAAATTTATTATTTGCAGGCTCTTCTATCTCGAGGCGGTGTGGTTGCTTTCGGGTAGATCGTCTACTAAGGGATCGTCTCATCTCTCTTCGTCGTTGTCCGATCACCGTCACGCTGCAGTGTATTTCGCCTCAATCATCCTCCTTAGCATTGTATTCCTTTTTCGCTCTTTATTTTCTGCCCTCTTCCCTTCTTGTAATAAGTGGCTTGCCACAACTCTTGTAAAACAAAAAACCTTGGTATGAATTTTAACATTTGCAAAAAAAAAAAACGTAAATTTATTATATATCTGCCAACATTTGCAAGTAGCAACTCTTTTGTTTTTTGACGACCCTGGTATGTACTATTGTACTCGTAATCCAACATAAATAAACCTATTTATCAAACAAGAATATATCGTATGTGTGAATACGAAACTTCAGGTATCAAAGACTCGCAACTTCTGGTTAGAAACAACAAAAAAGACTAGAAATTACATTAAAAACATAGAACAAGTAAAAAAAGTTCCTTTATAAATAAAAATAAAACAGATCGAGTGCTCTCACAACTGCAGCAAAAACCAATCTCAGGTAGGAAATTAAATCTGAAAAGAAGAAATCAAGATGAAGCATCATAAATTCATAAAAAAAGATAGTAGTGATAAAATTAACAAGAATAATATTATGGCTTTCTTTTGCCCACGTAAACCTGCAACACTCCATCAGATCCCCCAGCCACTAGCGTGCACTGGTCCACGCCTGATTGCCTCCAACAAACGCTACTCACGAACCGCTTATCCGAACCAGAAGTCATACTAACCGGTTCAAACCCGTCTACCCAAACCGGCTTCCTCCACCTCCTATCGTACACGAACACCCTGTTATTCTCCGATCCGCAACCAAACAGCGCGCCGTTTCTCCACACGGACAAGCCCACGAAGTTCCGGTTGTTCACGTGCCCCTCGTAAGTGCGAATCACGCGCCCGTCCTCCACGCTCCACAGCTTCAGACAGCCGTCCGTACCTGCCGTCACCACCGTACCACCGTCGAGAAACCTCACATACGACACCGTTTTCGTATGACCTTGCAAAGTCAACGCCGGGTCAACGAGTTTCCTCATATCGTACACGTACCCTCTCCGATCAGCGCATCCGACAGCCACCGCGGGTCCGCCGGAGGGATCAAACTCGACGCAGCAGACGGCACTCCGGCATAGCCCCGCCGGCCGGACAACGCCGACAGATTCCTCCGGCGGACACCTCGGATCCCACACCTGCATAGTCCCGTCGTCTGATCCCGACGCTCCGACTGCGGCGGAGCCACCGTGACGAGTGTAATCCACGCTCCAGACGCGGCGGCCTCCGTGCTCGTCGCGCTCGAAAACCGGCGTCCTCTTCTCGAGATCGTACTCCGTCACGACACCGTCGTAGTCACCCGACCCGATAACCCGACCGCAGGACCCGGGTCTCCACCGGAGACTACTGAGCTTCGCCGGTGTACATATATAATACTCGCAGGCGGTGGCTTGATCGAGGAAGCTAACTCCTCCTCCTCCGCAGACTCCGGCGGTGGTCCGTAGGAGAGAAGGGAGGCCGTAGAAACGAATCTTTCTAGAGATTCCGGCGGTAGCGAGGATGTTATCAGTCGGGTCAAACTCAATAGCTCCGACAACGTCGGAGGCAGAGGAGGAGGTAGAAGAGACGACGGTGGAGAGAGAAAGATCCCATTCGTGTCTCGCTTCTCCTTCTTCTACTTGTTCTTGTTCCTGCTTTTGAGGATGATGAAGAGTGTTCATATGAAAACACGGTTGTTTCTGGGGATTCGGACCAATCGAAAACCAATTCCATTCAACTACAAATTTTAAAACATTATAATAAAGATATTATTCATTTTAATATTGCTTTTTTCACCAGTAAAAATGGCTGTATTTACCAATCCACGTACGATTTTATGGTTATCCATTCGTATAATATGTCAGAGAAGGTCCCATTTAATACTACTTCAGGTAAGAAATGTGAAAACTCGTTGTCGTGGCTACTTATTTAGCCAAACATGCAAACTGATGGGATTCGTAGTAGGCCAAGGCCGAAGGGACGTTGATTCATACGCCGAGTTTAAACTCTAAGATTGCGAAAAAGGTTTTACTTTTGTCACGGACTCAGTATATTAATCAATACCAAACTCTAAGACCATATGCTTTCGACTTACTAAGTTCTACCCGTCGGTAAAGAAGATTAGTCGGGGAAAATATTGAAAAGAGCAAAGGAGATGAAAAAATCTTGTGGACAGAAAAGTGAGGAGTGGTCATACGTGTGTTAAGTACCACCTTTGGTCATTGTCCTTCCTTTTATGTCTCGTCATTGCTTCTCAGCCTCACGTCTTCAAAACACTTGAGCTACATTCCTGGACCTACTCTACTTGAAGGACTGGATTCGATCTCTTTAATTTAATGCCCCTAATTAATATCTCTCCAAAACCCCCATTGGTTTTGAATAGCTACCTACAATATAAAATTCACCAACCAAAAGTGAGAAGACAATCTAATCAGCCCATTAAAAACTTGTACATTATACACCTTTTCTGAATAAGAAACGTACCAACTTTAGAAATGAAAGGTGATGGAACAATAAATAATATATATCAGCAAATTATTATAGTTTAAGTCTTTGTTTTTTCTTGGGTTTTTAGAAATTTTGAATCGAAGTATTTGCTTTTTGATAGTTAACAAAATTTATGAAATTAAAATGACATTATTACAAACGATAACATTTGTCAATTTATATAGTTCATTCCTATATTCTCTTTGAGATTCGTAACACTGTTGTTTTTATTTTAACAAACTTATAGTAATAAAACTTGCTACTCTAAAAAATAGGCTTATGTTTAATGAATAATGGAAAAGAAAACCCTCGTTGTCCATTTTTTGTTCTTGTTTTCTTGGCTTACTCCTTGTCAGGACCATGAAGTAAGAATGAGAGATGTTAAGACTTGAGCACCTCCAGACTTTTCAGTTTATCTAGCTATGACCTATGATTGGTATGAGTTATGAGCGCATCTTGGTTCTTGGCAGTGCACGATTGAATGAAAGACAAATTCCAGGTGCGGGATGCTTGATATTGTTTGTGATTCTTGGTTTTGTAGAATTGTATTCCATTGGATAAAAATGCATATAATGGGAATTCATATAATTCTGCAATTAAAACCTAGAATCACTAACAATGTCAATGGATAAAACCTGCATACAAAAATGTATATTAAACCCACCTTCCTTATCTGTTCCGAGCTGTAATGACTTATGAAGAACGAGATATAGCTAGTGACAAGACAATTTAATGTTACCTTACTGCCGTGTAAGTAATCATTACGGGTGGGCAAAATATCCGTAAAATTTGATTCGATCCGTTATTCGCTTTAATTCGATCCGAAAAATTCGAATATCCATAATTTTACAAATCGAAACAAATACTAAAATTTAATATCCGTCAAATAAGTAGCAAATCACAAATACGCATGTTGTAGAAAACGGATATCCGATCCTATCCGTAATGTACATATGCATATACATGTATATATAAAATTATATATAATTTTATATCTCTATATATATCTTTAGTTATTTTATCCACTAAATTAATAATTTGGTCATTAAATTTTTTAAAATATGTAGTTTTAAATTCTTGTAATGAAAATATTATTCTTTTGTACTAAAAATTTCTTTAAAAAACATATTTTCAAAAAATGAAATTTTTATTATTTTTTACCGGATCGACGGATCGGATCGGATATCCGGTAAAATATACTAATTTTTCGGATATCCGTAGCACCGAATATCCGGAAGATCACGGATCGGATCGAATCGAAAAATCGAATATTCGTACGGGACGGATTGAATCACGGATATCCTTAAAATTCCGGATATCCGTTCCGTACCCACCCCTAATAATCATGTCACACAGAAACAAATTGAAATGGCAGATCAATGTCCTGTGTTTTCCTTGCTAGGACTGGGATCCTGAAACTCACCAGTCTTAGCAAGGGAAACATAAAAACCTTGATCTTCCATTTATGTACGTGCAGTGCTGCTATGACGAGGAAAAACATAAGGAAGATCAAGGTATGTACACAAATGGCTCATGTTGGATTTTGATGAAATTAGATTGCATGTGTGACTGTGTGAGAGATCGAGCGTGTTTCACATAATAAGATCGTAGCAAGTCGCATGCCATCCTCTCTAGACACAAACTAATCTAGTAGTCAATTCATCGGGCTGAGATAGTTACAAATATATTCACTAAGATATCAACGTCAATTATGTTAAACGTTGAATCTTGGTGAGGATATTTCATAACTGTTTCAGCCTTGGATTAGTTCATGTTTTTGGGCTATGTCCATCTCAAAATTTAAGTCAGAAGTAAAACAATAAGTATTAGTAAGCATGTTCCATTTTTAAGAACCGTTCTATCATGCATAAAATTTATTTGGTGAAAGCCACATCTTTATTTCTTTGAAGGTGAAAACTAAAAAGTAAACTTAAACATGAATGGTGTGAAAAATCAGCAAAATCAGGAGATTTCATATCAATCTTCACAAGATATAAAGTTTCCAGGAGATACCAAAAGCTCTACATCGAATCCAGAAAACATACATTATATATATAGTCTCTTCAAAACAACAAAGGTAAACATAATCCCATTCATATTTATTTATTCATGTTCCTAAAATATTTTTGCTTGAGAAGAAAGACTGCTGTTTTAAAACTTAAAAACCTTGATTAGTGACTGTGTTTGATAAACGAAATAAAATAATTGACAACAAATTATTAAAATTTAAATAAATAAAAAAAATTATTCATATTATTATTCATCATATATAACTGAAGAAAAATAATTTCTTCATAAAAATTACAAACATCAGAAAATGAGAAACCTATAACCGAATTTTTTATATTAATAATTGTCAAAAACAACCTAATTAGAAGAAAAATTAAGGAACAATAAATTCATTATAAATGGATTTTATTATATAAAGTTTGGTTCTTCAAAATTGCTAATCAACATGATTGCGACATGTGTCAATAAATTTTTAAGATTATGGCATGTGTTAAAAATATGATACAGTTCTCTTTTATTTAGGATTTAAAAGAGATTTAGAAAAGAAAAATTCTCACTACAAAAATAGCCTGTTAATGTTCTCTTTAGGATTTTAGAAAAGGAAAATTACTATTACATAATCGACGTGTGTCAACAACTTTTTAAGATTGTGACATTGTCAAAAATATGATACAATTATTTTTTATTTAGGATTTAAAAGAGCTTTAGAAAAGAAAAATTCTCATTACAAAAATAGTTTTTAAAGGTTCTCTTTAAGATTTTAGAAAAGAAAAATTACTATTACATAATATTTTACAATTATATATTGTTAAAAATATTTGATTGTAATTTTCATTTAAAAAATTTAAATTAAAAATATAAAAAATATAATTTATGTTTTTAAATATACTAAAGAAAGAGAATTATAAAGATAAATATTAACTTTTAAGAAGAAAATATTAAACAAAAAATGAATTATAAAATCCTACAAGTACAATAAATTATTTAATAAAAATTATGAATAAAAAAAAACTATAAAATAAATAATATTCCTTTTTTAAAAGACTAAACAAAATAAAATTGTAAAAGTACTATTATTATTTTCTTATAAATAACTGACTTTCATTTTTTAAGAGATAATTGTATGTTACAAAATTATAACCAAAAATAGTTACAATATTTCACATCTATATTAAACTTATCTTATATTAAATAATTTTATTA
This sequence comes from Brassica carinata, assembly GCA_016771965.1. Classification (NCBI taxonomy): domain Eukaryota; kingdom Viridiplantae; phylum Streptophyta; class Magnoliopsida; order Brassicales; family Brassicaceae; genus Brassica; species Brassica carinata. The sequence continues at coordinate 47,673,259 of CM028690.1, forward strand.
ATCCATTATTTTTAATAATATATTTTCATAATAACTGTTTAATTAAAAATGAATTAGAAATACATCGTAAAAACAAAAAACAAACGTAATAATATGGCGATGAAGTCTGATCTGGTATTGACCAAGCATATATAAATATTACTTACAATGACAATAATAATTATTTTTACTAGTAAACACGAAATATATATATTAAACATGTGTCTGATTGATTTTTGTATGACCAAAACATATATAAATACCAATCACGGCAATATCCTAATTTTATTTTTGTTCATAAAATATTTTTACTGTCATTTTTGTCATAAATTCTATTCAAAATATCACTATTAATTAATATTTAAAATTTTCATTTTGTTAAGATTAAAAAAAGGAAAACATTCTATTTTGTAAATATATTTTATTTAGAATTTGAAAAAAGAAAATAAAAATACTATCAAATACTGTTTTACATTTTTTGTTTAGGATTTTAGAAAAGAAAAATTACTATCATAAAATCTTTAACAATTATCTTCTTTGTAGAATTTCTAAATAATTAAATTACTATCAAATAGCTTTACAATTAATATTTTTACAATTTGTATCACTACCATTCTTACAATTCATTTTTTTTGTTTTTAAAAATTATTATCACATAAATTTTTACAATTGTCATTTGATTAGGACTTAAAACATATAATACAATTCTTTTTTGTTTAGAATTTTTCTAAAAAGGAAAACAACTATCAAGTATTTTTTAAAAAAAATTCTTTAGGATTTTAGAAAATCAAAATTAATATTTCACATCTATTAGGTTTACGCTTCCGCATATTATTTTTTTACAAAACAGAATAGTATTTTCATGAAAAATAATACCTGAGTATTTTCTTTTAATTTCTTGATACCACTCAATTTTTTTTATTACCCTTTATACATCTTATGATGCTAACATAATTTTTTTAATTATGATGTTGTTGTCGTACATGAATATATGTGAATAAGATGAATATGTGTGTTTTACGTATAAGACAAAATATTAAATTAATTAAAAAGAACTTTTTTTTATAAAAAATAAGTAAGTTGTATAAAACCTTAATGAAAAACTAATTATAAAATAAGTATTTTCCCTTTTTTAAAAATCTAAATAAAATAAAATGTAAAATTAATCTTATTTTTCTCATATTAACTAACTTTACTTTTTATAGATAATTTTGTGTTAAAAATTATAAACAAAAAATAACTTCAAATATTTCACCCGAAACAATTATGACATGTGTCAATTAAAACAAAAAAAAATTGTGAATGTGTCAATAAAAACCTTCCATTATGTGAAAATAACTTCTTCTTTTTCCTAAAATCCTAAATAAAAGATATTTATAAAATAATTTTTCTTTTTTAATCTTAACCAAATAAGATTTCTTTTTCTTTTTATTTTTAAATCTTGACCGGAGAGAGTTTAATATTAACTATTACTTTAAAAATTAATGATAAACATGATACTAAACTTATTTAATTAACTTTTAGAAAAACATTTATTTAGTTAGCAAGAAAAATTGTAAAAACTATTAGTGATATTGAAAAAATGAATTTTGAAAAATGGCTACTCTTAAAAATAGTTAATATTAACTGGAAATATTATTTGATAGTAATTTTGTCTTCTAAAATCCTAAACAAAATATAATTGTAACAGATTATGTAATATAAATTTCCTTTTCTATAACCCTAATAACTGTAAAGAATATTTGATAATTGTTTTCCTTTAAAAAAATCCCAATAAAAAAGATTTGTATCATATTTTTAAGTGATAACCGAAAGAGAATTGTAAGAAGTTATTTGATAATATTTTTAAGAGAGAATTTGTTGATGAACATGATACTAAACTTATTTAATTAACTTTTAGAAAAACATTTATTTAGTTAGCAAGAAAAATTGTAAAACTATTAGTGATATTGAAAAAATGAATTTTGAAAAATGGCTACTCTTAAAATAGTTAATATTAACTGGAAATATTATTTGATAGTAATTTTGTCTTCTAAAATCCTAAACAAAATATAATTGTAACAGATTATGTAATATAAATTTCCTTTTCTATAACCCTAATAACTGTAAAGAATATTTGATAATTGTTTTCCTTTTAAAAATCTAAATAAAATAAAATGTAAAATTAATCTTATTTTTCTCATATTAACTAACTTTACTTTTTATAGATAATTTTGTGTTAAAAATTATAAACAAAAATAACTTCAAATATTTCACAGAAACAATTATGACATGTGTCAATTAAAACAAAAAAAATTGTGAATGTGTCAATAAAACCTTCCATTATGTGAAAATAACTTCTTCTTTTTCCTAAAATCCTAAACAAAATATAATTGTAACAGATTATGTAATATAAATTTCCTTTTCTATAACCCTAATAACTGTAAAGAATATTTGATAATTGTTTTCCTTTAAAAAAATCCCAATAAAAAAAGATTTGTATCATATTTTTTAAGTGATAACCGAAAGAGAATTGTAAGAAGTTATTTGATAATATTTTTAAGAGAGAATTTGTTGATGAACATGATACTAAAAGTTATTTAATTAACAAAATAATTGTAAAAATATTTTTGATGCATAAAATTGTAATTTTAGATTTTTATTAGTAACTAGAAATAATCATCTGATATCAATTTACCTTTTCTGAAATTCTAAAGAGAAGATAATTGTAAAAGGTTATATGACAATAATTTCTTTTTCAAAAATCCTAAACAAAATGTAAAAGAGTATTTAATAGTATTTTTAATTGTAAATAAAAAATATTTATAAAATAGAATGTTTTTCTTTTTAAAAATCCTAGCAAAAGAAACAATTTAAAACTTATTTAATTAACTTTTAGAAAAACATTTATTTAGTTAGCAAGAAAAATTGTAAAACTATTAGTGATATTGAAAAAATGAATTTTGAAAAATGGCTACTCTTAAAATAGTTAATATTAACTGGAAATATTATTTGATAGTAATTTTGTCTTCTAAAATCCTAAATAAAATGTAAAAGAGTATTTAATAGTATTTTTAATTGTAAATAAAAAATATTTATAAAATAATTTTTCTTTTTAAAAATCTAAATAAAATAAAATGTAAAATTAATCTTATTTTTCTCATATTAACTAACTTTACTTTTTATAGATAATTTTGTGTTAAAAATTATAAACAAAAATAACTTCAAATATTTCACCCGAAACAATTATGACATGTGTCAATTAAAACAAAAAAAATTGTGAATGTGTCAATAAAACCTTCCATTATGTGAAAATAACTTCTTCTTTTTCCTAAAATCCTAAATAAAAGATATTTATAAAATAATTTTTCTTTTTTAATCTTAACCAAATAAGATTTCTTTTTCTTTTTATTTTTAAATCTTGACCGGAGAGAGTTTAATATTAACTATTACTTTAAAAATTAATGATAAACATGATACTAAACTTATTTAATTAACTTTTAGAAAAACATTTATTTAGTTAGCAAGAAAAATTGTAAAAACTATTAGTGATATTGAAAAAATGAATTTTGAAAAATGGCTACTCTTAAAAATAGTTAATATTAACTGGAAATATTATTTGATAGTAATTTTGTCTTCTAAAATCCTAAACAAAATATAATTGTAACAGATTATGTAATATAAATTTCCTTTTCTATAACCCTAATAACTGTAAAGAATATTTGATAATTGTTTTCCTTTAAAAAAATCCCAATAAAAAAAGATTTGTATCATATTTTTTAAGTGATAACCGAAAGAGAATTGTAAGAAGTTATTTGATAATATTTTTAAGAGAGAATTTGTTGATGAACATGATACTAAAAGTTATTTAATTAACAAAATAATTGTAAAAATATTTTTGATGCATAAAATTGTAATTTTAGATTTTTATTAGTAACTAGAAATAATCATCTGATATCAATTTACCTTTTCTGAAATTCTAAAGAGAAGATAATTGTAAAAGGTTATATGACAATAATTTCTTTTTCAAAAATCCTAAACAAAAATGTAAAAGAGTATTTAATAGTATTTTTAATTGTAAATAAAAAAATATTTATAAAATAGAATGTTTTTCTTTTTTAAAAAATCCTAGCAAAAAGAAACAATTTAAAACTTATTTAATAAAACATCAACTTAGTACATAAGAAAGTGTATAATGTTAATACTGGCGTTATTTAACTTTCAATTTTTTATTTTATTCTAATTCTTATTTCGGTTTAGATTCAATTTAAACTTTTAGCATAGCATTTTCTATACCCCTAGATACAAAGTTGATAACAATTCATATATGCACCATAATTATAAAATAAAAATTTTAATTTGAAATTATGTGTGAAAACAAATTTTTCTTTATTAAATAATTATCACAAAACATATACAAAAACAATCATAATACTATAATAAAATCTATACTATTATTTATGAAGTGATTTTGCTTACTTGTCATATTCTCCATAATTTTGATTATTTTTTATTTTTCATGTTCTTAATAATTTTAATTTATAATTTTATTTATTTTTCATATTTTAAAATAATTTTAGTTTTGCTTATTTGTCATGTTTTATTATTTTTAGTTTATAAAATTTTGGTTAAATAGAGGTGTATTTTAATTATTGTAGATTTTGTTAATTGGTGTCACCATGAACTCGATGAAAAGGAAATTCATATAAAATTTAATTAAGATTTTGATGAATAGAGTATTTATTTCATAGATTTTGTAGATTTATCATTTATATTATTTTAAATTATTATTAAAATTAATTAAATTATTATAATGATGATACTTTTACATGTGGGGTTTGGTGATAGAATAAATAAAAGATTTGGAAAGTGCCAAACTATTATCTATATTAGTTGTAATAAAAATTATATATTCTGCTTAATTTAATATTTGAAACTAATTAAATAAATTAAGTTGAAGTTAAAATTATATTAAAAATTTGAATTAATTAAATATATATTAGTCCGCACAATTGTGTTCATCCTCTAGTGATTTATTATTTTTAATAGAAAGCTTAATTCTCTTTTATGTTATCGAATTATCTTACCAATAAAAATATGAGTCCAAATGATATAATCTCTGGCGTTAAAAGTTAAAAATCCAGCTTTTAATAAACATATATAATTTATTTATTATTTTTAGAAGCTTATTAGTCATATTCCATGATTTAGGTTAAATCATTAGTTTTAATAAATAATTTTTGAATTGTTAGTTTTTAAACATTTTAGCGATTATTTAATAAATGTTTTAGTATATTCATAGATAATATTATTAACAGTATTATCAAATTTTAGTAATATTAAATCTTTTAATTTTTTATTTATTATTTTTAATAGAAAGCTTAATTCTCTTTTATGTTATCGAATTATCTTACCAATAAAAATATGAGTCCAAATGATATAATCTCTGGCGTTAAAAGTTAAAAATCCAGCTTTTAATAAACATATATAATTTATTTATTATTTTTAGAAGCTTATTAGTCATATTCCATGATTTAGGTTAAATCATTAGTTTTAATAAATAATTTTTGAATTGTTAGTTTTTAAACATTTTAGCGATTATTTAATAAATGTTTTAGTATATTCATAGATAATATTATTAACAGTATTATCAAATTTTAGTAATATTAAATCTTTTAATTTTTTATTTATTATTTTTAGAAGCTTATTAGTCATATTCCATGATTTAGGTTAAATCATTAGTTTTAATAAATAATTTTTGAATTGTTAGTTTTTAAACATTTTAGCGATTATTTAATAAATGTTTTAGTATATTCATAGATAATATTATTAACAGTATTATCAAATTTTAGTAATATTAAATCTTTTAATTTTTTATTTATTTTTCATATTTTAAAATAATTTTAGTTTTGCTTATTTGTCATGTTTTATTATTTTTAGAAGCTTATTAGTCATATTCCATGATTTAGGTTAAATCATTAGTTTTAATAAATAATTTTTGAATTGTTAGTTTTTAAACATTTTAGCGATTATTTAATAAATGTTTTAGTATATTCATAGATAATATTATTAACAGTATTATCAAATTTTAGTAATATTAAATCTTTTAATTTTTTATTTATTATTTTTAATAGAAAGCTTAATTCTCTTTTATGTTATCGAATTATCTTACCAATAAAAATATGAGTCCAAATGATATAATCTCTGGCGTTAAAAGTTAAAAATCCAGCTTTTAATAAACATATATAATTTATTTATTATTTTTAGTTTATAAAATTTTGGTTAAATAGAGGTGTATTTTAATTTGAAATTATGTGTGAAAACAAATTTTCTTTATTAAATTAAAATATCAAACAAAATTGTTGCTATGCACGGTTCATATCTGGTTTTTCATAAAATGTTGATAAGTCTAAAACTGTTAGAATTTCCTTAATATTTATTTCTAAAGTCCTCGATTGTTTCTTTAATCATTATCTAAACTCCTCTTTTCTTCTATTTAGGGTTTTCTTTTCGCTTAGTTACAAGTTTGCCTTCGTATTCCAGTCACTGTCTGCTTCTCCCTTCTCTTGGATCCTCTCGCCCTCTCCCTCTCGCAGAATTCTCGCTCCTAAAATCTCAAATACCCCGGATAGACTATCGTTTTCATCTCCAAGAAACTGTAAATTGAATCTGATCTTTCCTCAACGCTGTTGTATCTTGAGTGAGTCTATAAATAAGCCAGATCAAGTTTGTCTCTGTGTGTGTGTTTTCAGTGTGATTAGAAAAGATGAGTACACGAAGACGCCAAGCGCCGAGATCATCTCCAGGTGGTATAAACGAAGACGAGAAGAAGATCCTAGGTTTTATCCGTAGCAAGCAAGGCATGGGTACAACTATATACGAGATTACAGTAGGAACAAGCATCCAACGACCACTCGTAAATAAAGCCACCACTTCTCTCAAGAAGAGCAAACTCATCAAAGAGGTTTCAAAACACTTTCTTGCAGTGGAGTTCGAGCCTTGTAAGGAGCTAAAAGGTGGGGACTGGTACGTCGATGGAGCTCTTGACGTTTCCAAGATCGAAGATCTCAAAGAGATTTGTGTCAAGATACTTGAAATGCCTAAGCACAAAGTCGTTACACTTGATGTTATGTGTTCGTGTTTTGGAAAGCTCATTAGAGGTGAGGATAAGTTGACTAGAGATCAGACTAAGGATATACTCGATAACTTGGTTTTGGATAATGTTATCATGGAGGTGAAGAGCAATATTGGGCTGAGTGAGCATTCCGCTATGAGAATCGGTGAAGTTCGCTATGAACTGATCGGTAAAAAGTCAGGTGGAGGTGAAGCAAGAGCTGGAGCTTTTGCTTCGATCCCTTGTGGGGCTTGTCCACATATAGGGCTTTGTACACCTGATGGGGCTATCTCTCCAACAACATGTGTTTATTATCAGAAGTGGTTAGACTTTTAGCTTCTTCTTTTTTTTTGTTGGTTTTAAGTTTGAATTCAGATTGAAGATGAATTATACTTTGAGGTGTTTTGTTTTTGATAAAAGCATGCTTGACATCTTTTACAATTAAGGTTCAGAGTTTGTTGACCTTTTGAGTGAAGGTTGTTACGAGCTATCTTTTTTTTTTGCTAAATTGTAAATATCATTAAACATAATGAAGGTTTGGTTACAAATTCAATTGAAACCAAGATCTGCTTCTCAACTTTTCAGGATCTTGAGGGCATAAAAGTTTTAAAAACAAAAGAACCTAGGTGATTAAGTCCAAGCTTTCGACACTGGTGCTTGAAGTTAATAAACATTAATGGACAAAAGACAGTAAACTAAGCTCCCAATCCTAAGCGCTTCTTGCTCTGGTGAACTAATCAGAAAGCAAGAGAATAGCCTGAAGGCAAGTTCAATCGAACACTCACCGAAGTAACTCTAAGCAGGCATCGACGGGCGTCAGGCACACACCGGAGCTCCAACATTGACGGAGCCGTTGTTACGGCTATCGTTTTGAACTTGGCTACATGGAGGCAAGATTATGACTTCTCAGCAAGCTTTCTTAATGTATACTAGATTTGGAAAGTGCCAAACTATTATCTATATTAGTTGTAATAAAAATTATATATTCTGCTTAATTTAATATTTGAAACTAATTAAATAAATTAAGTTGAAGTTAAAATTATATTAAAAATTTGAATTAATTAAATATATATTAGTCCGCACAATTGTGCGGGCCATCCTCTAGTGATTTATTATTTTTATGTTCTTTATTAAATTAAAATATCAAACAAAAATTGTTGCTATGCACGGTTCATATCTGGTTTTTCATAAAATGTTGATAAGTCTAAAACTGTTAGAATTTCCTTAATATTTATTTCTAAAGTCCTCGATTGTTTCTTTAATCATTATCTAAACTCCTCTTTTCTTCTATTTAGGGTTTTCTTTTCGCTTAGTTACAAGTTTGCCTTCGTATTCCAGTCACTGTCTGCTTCTCCCTTCTCTTGGATCCTCTCGCCCTCTCCCTCTCCCTCTCGCAGAATTCTCGCTCCTAAAATCTCAAATACCCCGGATAGACTATCGTTTTCATCTCCAAGAAACTGTAAATTGAATCTGATCTTTCCTCAACGCTGTTGTATCTTGAGTGAGTCTATAAATAAGCCAGATCAAGTTTGTCTCTGTGTGTGTGTTTTCAGTGTGATTAGAAAAGATGAGTACACGAAGACGCCAAGCGCCGAGATCATCTCCAGGTGGTATAAACGAAGACGAGAAGAAGATCCTAGGTTTTATCCGTAGCAAGCAAGGCATGGGTACAACTATATACGAGATTACAGTAGGAACAAGCATCCAACGACCACTCGTAAATAAAGCCACCACTTCTCTCAAGAAGAGCAAACTCATCAAAGAGGTTTCAAAACACTTTCTTGCAGTGGAGTTCGAGCCTTGTAAGGAGCTAAAAGGTGGGGACTGGTACGTCGATGGAGCTCTTGACGTTTCCAAGATCGAAGATCTCAAAGAGATTTGTGTCAAGATACTTGAAATGCCTAAGCACAAAGTCGTTACACTTGATGTTATGTGTTCGTGTTTTGGAAAGCTCATTAGAGGTGAGGATAAGTTGACTAGAGATCAGACTAAGGATATACTCGATAACTTGGTTTTGGATAATGTTATCATGGAGGTGAAGAGCAATATTGGGCTGAGTGAGCATTCCGCTATGAGAATCGGTGAAGTTCGCTATGAACTGATCGGTAAAAAGTCAGGTGGAGGTGAAGCAAGAGCTGGAGCTTTTGCTTCGATCCCTTGTGGGGCTTGTCCACATATAGGGCTTTGTACACCTGATGGGGCTATCTCTCCAACAACATGTGTTTATTATCAGAAGTGGTTAGACTTTTAGCTTCTTCTTTTTTTTTGTTGGTTTTAAGTTTGAATTCAGATTGAAGATGAATTATACTTTGAGGTGTTTTGTTTTTGATAAAAGCATGCTTGACATCTTTTACAATTAAGGTTCAGAGTTTGTTGACCTTTTGAGTGAAGGTTGTTACGAGCTATCTTTTTTTTTTGCTAAATTGTAAATATCATTAAACATAATGAAGGTTTGGTTACAAATTCAATTGAAACCAAGATCTGCTTCTCAACTTTTCAGGATCTTGAGGGCCGCAAAAAGTTTTAAAAAACCCAAAAGAACCTAGGTGATTAAGTCCAAGCTTTCCGACACTGGTGCTTGAAGTTAATAAACATTAATGGACAAAAGACAGTAAACTAAGCTCCCAATCCTAAGCGCTTCTTGCTCTGGTGAACTAATCAGAAAGCAAGAGAATAGCCTGAAGGCAAGTTCAATCGAACACTCACCGAAGTAACTCTAAGCAGGCATCGACGGAGCGTCAGGCACACACCCCGGAGCTCCAACATTGACGGAGCCGTTGTTACGGCTATCGTTTTGAACTTGGCTACATGGAGGCAAGATTATGACTTCTCAGCAAGCTTTCTTAATGTATACTAGAATTTGACCCGCGCTTCGAAAGCGCGGGTTTTTGGATTGTAAACAAAGTTATGAGCTAATAATTTAAGAAATCTTTTAATATCGATGATCGGAAACTTGTTTAAAATTAAATAATTTATCAATTAGTTTATTTAAAAAATTTTATGTATACTTTTATGTAACTCTCTCTTACTCCTGGATATTTTACCGGATCTGGAAAACCAAACCGAAATCGACCCGGAAATATAGAAGTTATTTGGGTATGGATCGAGGGAAAAGAAAATATTAGATTTTTTTTGGATCTGCGAGTCTCTGTTCGAGTCTAGGTCCTACCCAAGACCCGATCAGGAACCCAAATTTTCTGAAAATTTTTTGTCTATTAAGTGTATTTTGGTATTTCAGATATGTTTTTGATATTACAAATACTTTTTTAAGTTTTGGATTCGTGTTTTCGATTATAGTTTTGAGTTTCGAATAAAATCTAAAAAAAGATCTGAGCATGAACCAAAAATTCTAAATATCTAATTACGTCTAAATATTTAAGATCCAAAGAATCCATACCCGAAAGAAGCTGATTTATACCCGACTCGAAGGTCTGAATGCCTAAACCTACTCTCTCTCATTATTTTTTGTTTGTGTTTTCTAAAAACCACATTTGTTAAACTGGTCAAACTTAAGATTTAATTGGCAGATTTTTTTCTAATTTAATAATATAAATTTGTAAGGTTTTTGATGAGTTTAAAACTAATCTTAAATAACAAATTCTATTGTAAGAAGATTTTTAGGATGAATTTCTTTAAATAGTATAGATATAGTTTTGGGATAAATAAGTGATAATAAAAGTATGGACATGTCGTATTTTGCTTCAGTTGGAAGAAATGTGTTGGGAAGATTACATTTATATATTCTCAATTATTAAAGTGAAGGTATAATGTATCAGGTCAACCTTAAACATAAAAGGAATTTTTTTTTTAATAGACACAGTTCGATCAATGGAAAAGATGGTACCAAAAAACAATATAATTTTCGTTTATTAGGATAAATCAGTAATGTTTTGGTCATTGAGATTCATGACACACGATTGGGAAAATGATATGTCAGTATAATGTATTTATATGAATTAGTATAATTGAGTTATGTATGTAGATGGTAAAAATATCGGGTGGTAAAAAAGTAACATATGTATAATAATAGGGTATTAACTATGGTTAGTATAGTTAGAGAAATATTAAGAAATATTAGATAGGACCAATATTTAATTAGCTAATGAATTGGTCCAAACAACTTTTTAAAATAGATTTATTAAAACTCATTCTCTTTTAATAGTATTGATGTTTTAACTATTTTGTAAAAATGTTTCAGTCACTGCAAAACTTGTAATAATCAAGATCAACATTCATTGTTAGCATGGGCAACGAGACCAACCTAGTTAAGAAGAAAGAATGAAAAATGGATGACTCCATTCGAAAACCTTGTTAGCGTTTAGGAATGTCTCTCTTAGATCCGTATATATATTGATTATGATTAATGACAATTTAGGAAAGAATAGTGTTTGGAAATATGATGACTCTGTATGCTTGTCAGCATCTTGGCATTGCCCATCTCTTTTATGTCCTCAAATATGGTGATCTTTGTTTTGTAGATGTTGAGAATCATCCTAGATAGATCATTTACATAACCAGCAGGAGCACCAAGTATAAGTGTACAACATGGTTATTGTCATCCATCAGGGCATCATCAATGGATATTGCCTTTGCTAGACATTTTTAAGCCGCCCCACCCCCAAAAAATAATGATAAATGGATGGGATCTGTTTCGGGTAATTAATATTATTGGACCAGGATATTAACACAAGGCCCAAATGCAGTAGCTATTGTTACGAACTTATAATGTAGCTCATAATAGTTGAACAAAACAAAATGTAGCTTATAATAGTTGAACAAAACAAAATGTAGCTTATAATCTTCAAATTTATAGTTAAAGCAAAAAAATTAGAGGTCCTACCGGGAGTCGAACCCAGGTCGCTGGATTCAAAGTCCAGAGTGCTAACCACTACACCATAGAACCAGATGTTGTAAACTTCAACAAAATTATATTTACTCGTTTTACATTAAGCTTTTGTGCAAAAAAGAACCATGCATATTTTTCAGTTAATTCCAGCTTTGTAAAATAATATGTAGCCATTTTAGTAGGCTAATTATCTAGGAGAAGATGGTGACAGTGAAGAGAGGCTATTTTCCTCTATATATAATTGCTAAATAAGGATTTCTATGAATTAGGATGTCATTGTTAACACCAAAAACAGTCTCTTTTATCAAAAGAGGGATGCTTAACTTTTTTTTGAGGGCTGCAAAACTTACATCACTGAATAAATACAATGTCAAGTCGGTTTTTGATAAACAGGGCTGCATAACGTGCTTGAACTACCAAGGAAAAAACAATTATCATCGATTTTCTTTTTGTAAATACATATATATATATATATATATATATTCAATATAAGTATTTCTAAACAAATATATATATAAGTTTGTCTGTGTATGCATGGCCTACATTCCATTGGTTTGTTACATCTTACTTACTATCCAAATCGGTATTATTAAATATGTATATATTTTTTTTCTTATATAAATCTGAGCATATAATCTTAACATATAATTTATTTAACTAAAAACCCAAAATGTTTAAATATTTGAAAAAGAGGGAAAATGTTGGTGCACGGTGCACCAAAGAAAATTGGCCAACTGTACTAAAGCCAAATGAAGGAACCTTACTCAAACGTTTTGCCTAATAGTGGATGGAGATAATCTTCATAAATTTATATTTTCGAGTATAATTAATTTTTTCATAAGCAAGATGATATAGTATATATATAACACGCACTCTCACACTCATATAATACATCTAAACAAGTTGCCAAGTGTTCTATCAGATTTTGGGGAAGACCAACATCATGATTGTTTTTTTTTGAGAATTAACATCATGATTGTTCTTAGTTTAGTGTGTGAGAAAAAAGAAATGAGAAACAAAAATTTTTTAAGAAAAAAGTGAAAGAAAAGAGACAAAAAAACACAAAGTATTGATATTATCATGTTCTTCTTTTATATGGAAGTGGAAGCATCACTCATATATTGTCCAATAAAGCCTTCAATAATTAGAGATATCATTCTACACAAAAAAAACAATTTGGTACGTTACACGTAAACCTTATCTCCCTATTTAAAAAGCATTTAATTTAAACGTTTTCTAACACCAAATGCTTTTCTTTCTAAGTTTGATAATTAATTGCTAGGGAAATAAAATCTTGTAGGGTACAGATTCCAAATTAGTTTTGATATTATTGGAAAATTGACCTATTTTAATAAAAGATCGATATCTGTATTCTTTTTTTTTTCTGACTAAATGCTTTCAGTCGATATTTGTATTCTTGTTATATTTAACACTGTTTTACATTGTTCAAGAGTGTATAATAGAGACATTACACATTCAAATTCACATATTTATAAAAGAAACTAAAACATGAACTTGTAAACATCAAAAAGAAAACTCATAGACGTGAAATTTAGGTCATTTATTTCTCACAGATGTGATATTTTTAAAGGCAATAACTAAATTGGCCAATCATATCATATCCTATTGAATCTATCTTTACATTTTCTCCTTTTATATAGGGGCCTCTTGATAATGCCGACGTGCTCGTTATCTTCATGCATGTTCCATTTATTTTGTGTTTTCTCGTATCTTAAAAGTATTTAATATCTGCATGAAAAACAATCCCACGTCATGATTCACGATGGACATGGTTTGCCAAAAAGTTTGGAGCATAAAGGATTCAATTACCCCGTGACGTCATAGTATCAATTGATGGCGATTTTTCCTGCACTTCCTTTATCTTTTACATCCATTGGTCATATAAAAACTTTGTATTAAGAAAGGGTAAGATATGGCTATTGACAAAAACTTTATATTAAGGAAGGCGACTAATTTTATGTGAAGGTAAAAACTGTTTTATTAAAAACCGAAAGATCCTCGACGGTGTTGAACTTTGAAATAAAATTTAATCTTATTAAAATAATAAGATAATGTCGTTTATTTTCTGTACTGTTGACTGTAATAAATAATATATAGTACTGATTTATTGGTTCAGTGAATTTTGTTTTTCCATGGACGTTTCTCCTTTTGCTAAAACATGTAAATAGTCCATGGACGTTTCTATTAGTTTCTTTTTCTTCAACTGGACGTTTTTATTAGTCGGAGGTTTGAATGACTCTTATCGTAACATTAACTACATGTCTCTACACGTAGGATATTTTTCTTCTTAGATCACTTCAATGAGATAAAACTTTAGGCAAATTAATGACTTAGATAACACCAAAAAATATTATGATAAAGTAGTACATAAGGATAAAAATCCCTAAATAACACTAATTAAAATAAGAAATGACTAAACTACTCCAATTGCCAACACGATCTAGTAATGTACAATCAAATATTCATATACACAATCTACTTAACTTTACTTTTTCATGTGACCTATGATAAAGTTAAATATGTTTTTAAACGTACTAAGGTTAGTCACGATATTTTGGGTTACACTTATAATTTGAAATATACTTTGTTTAGCACATTTGATTTCATGTATATTTTAATGGCTGTTACTCTCGCTCGTAATAGTTATGTGTATAATACGCGAGGGACGTAAAACAATGAGTATATGTGACGAGGTCGAACAAGATTTGACTCTCTGAGTTGAAGTCAGGTGATGACCACATAAGGGGTTTTTTTCTTTTGAATTATTGGTAGAGGACAAAAAAGGTGCCTTTAAATTTCCTTTTTTGATGCACTAAAGGAAACATTACTTAGGCGCATTTATGAAACATTATTGATTTATTGTCAGCTAATGTAAAGAAAGATTGTATAATCGATTAGTACTAGTTAGTTATACTGACACAATAATTATTTAGGAAAGGCGGGAATCAAAGAAATAATTGTTCTTTGTTGCCATGAATACTACTAGTACATCCTTTCTATAAAGATAAATATTTTGAAAAAAAATACTTCACAAAAATATTTTTATGTTCTTTATAAATTTATTATTATTCTATAATAGTAAACTATATTAAAAACTAATTAAATTTATTAAACTATTATTGATTTAGTTTTATTAAAATTTGATAATCAAAATAATAATATATTATAATACAATTTAATATATGTAAACAAAGGAAAAATTCATCATTTTTTAGAACGAAAAGAGTATATATACAGTATAAGTGTTAAAAAAAAAGAGAGAGCATAAGTATATATCATCTCTGATATTTGTCTACATGATTTAAACTTTAAATCTTAAGCAGCCAAATAAAATTATAAAAACAAGGAAGTGGGATTTCAGTTATTGAATAGAAATATAATTTTATAGTGCACCATAAAATAAAATAATATTTTATGTGGTTATTTTTATCATCAAAAGTTATTCCTCTGATATGATTGGATAGATTTTACCATGCGAAATCCCTCAATTTAAAGAGGAAAAAAACAACATGATTCACATAGATATTGATTTTACTAATTAATAATATGGTGAAGCTCTATGATCTTGTAAAGATTTCTACACCAGGTCTTGAGTTTGATTTTTAGAGAAAATAACTTTTTGTAAATTATAGAGCGCAACTTTTCAGAAATTTCAAAATGTTAAGTGTTGTAGGCAGAGTCATTCGTTGTGGTCATGATCTACGAAAAAAGTATGTCTATCAATCTAAAAGGTATAGGGAAAGCTACACCGTGGAATCACTATCTGTAAAACTCTTCATCATATTTGCATATGCTGCATGTTTAATCATCATATCTAACAGAATATATATTATATAATCGATAATTTCACCAATGTTAGAAAAAACAATATGGTGAGTTACTATTCAACTTGGATATAAAATATATTATATACACTGAAACTTTCCTTAATCTAGCGATTGGTAAAGTGGTTAATTAGTGAATATACACTAAAATATCTAGGTTTGATTGTGATGAGATAATTGGAGATTAATGGAGACAAACTACAAAAGGTTTCAGCCACATGCAAATATAATTGTTCACCATAGTGGGATGCCAGTAAATTCTACATATCATGAACTTTTGTAGAAAATATAGAAATTGTCAGTTCATATTGTAACAAATTCTTCATAGTTTAGACTAAAATATATCACCACAATAAAAATGTTGGAACATAATAAATCATACGAAACCATTATGCAAACCTTCTTTTAACAAAAGCAAATACGTAAACTGAATCTTCAATAGTTAAGCTGTTCCACAATACTCTGCCTCACGCACTTGGGAGGTGATTAGAAACAGAGCTCCTGCAGTCACGTGGTCAACCAGTGTCTGGTTCAAAATGGCAACACTGCGTCATGCTTTCCTCATGTGGATCGCACAGAATGATAGAATGCCAACTCGTGTAAGGCTCGCAAACTGGGGCATTGGGACATCATCAAACTGCTGTCTATGTGACTCCGCGTCGGAAACTCGAGACCATCTACTTTTACGCTGCGAAATAAGTGAATAGGTTTGGGTATTGATTCTAAGAAGATTGGGATATACTCACTCTTGCTTTATCACTTGGACATCTTTTGTTGAGTGGTTATCTCTTAAGGATTCCACTGCTCCTCTGATACTTAAAAAAATTATTGCTCACACAACTATTTACAGTATCTGGGCGGAACGGAACAATCGTCTACATGACGGAACTTCGAATTTTCCTCCAATGATTTACAGGCCCATTGACCGCAACATCGGAGATACAATCTTGGGGAAACAAAACAACAAGAAGAGTTTCAAAAACCTTATGCTATCCTGGCTAAGGAATGACTAGGAATTCTTCTTCTTTTATGGATTACACTTTGTTTTTATTCTTTTTGCCAAAGTGCCTTCCATCTAGCCTTAATTTTTGTAAAGTTTTACAAACTCTTCTCATATT
The DNA here is from genome assembly GCA_016771965.1 of Brassica carinata. Taxonomy (NCBI): domain Eukaryota; kingdom Viridiplantae; phylum Streptophyta; class Magnoliopsida; order Brassicales; family Brassicaceae; genus Brassica; species Brassica carinata. The sequence continues at coordinate 47,690,140 of CM028690.1, forward strand.
TATACGAAATTCAAATCCTTGGCAAAAAAAAGAAGTTAAGCTGTTAAATAAAGGCTTTATATAAATTTAAGAGGATGAGTAACATCAACGATCTATACTATAGAAATCAGCTTTAGTGTTAGATTTGTTAACTAATTATTTACATTAACGATGGGTCAAAGACCAGATTTTATGATCAACTTCTCGATCTAATGAATTATTTTGATTCGAAAGGGAAAATATCTAGCTCATATAGATATTTTACCATAATCTCACCGACCCCTTTAATATCTTTAAAGCAAAAGCACAACAAATTTTATTACTTTAGTACTATTTATTTAATTACTTTAACATTTTGAAGATATTAAAAGATTAGTGAGAGAACTTCGAAATGAAGGTAAATAGAGTGAGCTTGAGGTCCGAAGCAGAAACATAACGTTATGCTTGGACGCAATACATGACGTTTCTAACTCAGACTCGTCACCAATTGATGAAAAATATTACGGAAAACTGCATTATTGATTTTTTTTTTTTTTGTTTACCAGGAGGAGTCTGAACCCTGGACTCTAATCTTCTCATGCACTGCAACCAGCTTTTACTAATACTAATGACACGATGTGAAACATTTTTTCTATTTGGATTCAAACTAAGAGCACAACATGACTAATCCATGTGTTTACCATGCACTAGCCTACACACCGATGGTTATTATTAAAACTTTGATGCTATAATCATTTATAACCACGTACCAACTAATCGTTTTTTTGTATTGCTAATTCTAGATTAGATCATCACTGATAGTGTCAAAGAAACTGTTAGTCCATTTTTAAAAAATAATGAACAATCTCGTCATAATGTAATTGGAATAATATATTGATCAATCAATGTCATTTTCATTTATAAATACTAGAGAAAAGAAACCACCCTAAAAGAAAGAACTATTTTTGAAAATGAAAACCATGTGAAAGCATAACAGGTTACGAATTAACCTACAATTATACGTTTAAATAACCATAAGAGTACGGTCTAGACTAAAGCTATACAAATGAAGTTCATGCTATTGTTCTTTTGTCCTATTAGTTATGAATTATTGGGGTTAATTTTCACCTACTACATTATCATGTTTATCATTAACAATGATAAACTCATGACAACGAACAGATTTAACTATTTCTGAATAGATGATTAAATACGTAACGCATGGAATCACGAAAGACGCTTCAACCTACTGTCAAAACCGTATCTGAAAATGTAATGCCCCCAAACAAGATAAATATTTTTTTTAACAAGATAAACTAAGGCTTTGAATATGATAAATTTCCAGAAAAGTTATGGGTGAGTTTGGAAACCCCTCAACTTCTTCATTTTATAGCACACTTGCCATCTGAACCCTAAATTTTAGAGAAACTTGTGAGTTTTGACCGTTAACCATAATAACCTTATTTGTGGTCCTAACCTTCACTAGTATTCTCGATTTAACTATTTGTATATTTCATGTTGGACCTATGTAAGAAACCTTGCACCCATAATCTGCCAAAATCATATCTTAACTTACTTTTTATGAAGAAAAATCATATGTATCTTGAAGTTTAAAGTTTATCCGATGTATTTGAATGATTTTATCGGCCAGCTGTTAAATAAAGGGGACTTCTATATTCCCTTAGTTATTATTTAAGAACTAAGAATTATATTGTATTGATTGAATATTAATCGACAGCTCTTGACCAAAAAAAACTTAACTAATAGTCTCAAAATCTAGTTAAGCAGTCTATCTATCTTTCGTTTGGTTTATTTCCTTTCTGAAAAGTAAGACAAACGTGAATATTGTTAAATGAAACAAATTTGAAAATTGAAGAACATCTATCATTAACTTTTTGTTAAATTATGAAACTTTAGGTACGTAGAGACAAAATGTTAATGATTGAGAAACGGCAAAAAAGTAAGAACGAAAAACAACTGAGAAACGTAAATTCAGATGATAAGTACGTACAGTGTCACGTAACTATTTTCTTAGAAATGTAATTTGAGCACGAGCATCATAATTTTATCTAAAATAAACGACGAGATATAAACCGTATAGAAAAGTATTGTGCTACTATGTTATATATATATATATATATATATATATTCAGATATACTATAGGTATATGTGAAATAGGTAGAATCTAGACATAAAACCCTTAAAAGAAAGAGTTGGCCTAAGCCGAAATCGACATGCATTCCTATGCAAAAGTTATATTGGTGTGGATTGGTTTTGTAAACTGGACATTTGTTTTTGCAGTACACCTACAAAGAAAAAAAAAATACTTTTAAGAATATATAATATTAAAATGAAAATTATTATGATTCCCACAAAACATTTTTTTTAATTTTCTTTTCCATACATATCCACAATCTTTCTTAATACTTCTACCTCTATATATACTTGAAGTCCCCAAATGCTAAAGCCGTGCCATCAGCTTTTGATTGAAGAGAAACACATACAAAGCTAAAATTAAACCTGAACTCAAAAACAAAGATCAAAATACACATGGCTATCTTCAACACTCATAATACATGGGCCTTTGCCTTCGGCTTGCTCGGTATGAACTTATCTCCTTTATATCATATTTAATATCATCATAACCTACATCCAGATTTTAAAATCAGTATGTCTAATAACATTATACTTTCATTATAATCGCTTAATTTTCAGGAAACCTCATTTCTTTTGCTGTCTTCCTCTCTCCCGTGTAAGTATTTACATCCTCACCTCACTAAAACTTGAGTATCTAAATATCTCAACAACACATATGTACTATGTTACTATCTCGCTATATAAAGATCATATCGATATAAACCAAACCAATTGGTTGTTTCGATATGTATGCAGGCCAACGTTCTATAGGATTTGTAAGAAGAAAACCACAGACGGATTTCAATCTCTTCCGTATGTGGTGGCGCTCTTCAGCGCGATGCTTTGGCTTTACTACGCTACTCAGAAGAAAGATGTTTTCCTTCTCGTCACCATCAATTCCTTTGGTTGCGTCATTGAAACCGTCTATATCGCCATATTCGTTGCCTTCGCCACCAAAGAAGCACGAGTATGTTCCTTAGTCATTACCAATCTATGTGATATATATTATAACTAATTATGTGCAAAGTTAGAACTGAGATTTAAGGAATTATAAACACTTTTAGGTTGTTTATAAAAAAACACTTTTAGGTTAATTTTAATTTAAAAATCAATAATTTAAGGTCATACGACATATGTGCATGATAGCTCGTCAAAATTTGAGTAGTCAAGCGAATGTTTTATTCATCTGTGCCTAGATCCGCCTAAAATATTCGGCTTCGTTTATGTGATATTGGTGCAGAGGTTTACGGTGAAGCTCTTGTTGCTAATGAACTTTGGAGGATTCTGTTTGATTCTCCTTCTCTGCCAATTCTTAGCAAAAGGAACCACACGTGCGAAGATCATCGGAGGAATCTGTGTCGGATTCTCTGTTTGCGTTTTCGCTGCGCCGCTTAGCATCATCGTAAGTATATTACACTAAACTCTAGGTAGTGTTACATTTATAGTAAGTGAAATATGTTTTAATTGATTTGATGAATAAATTAATATTGTATTAAAAACAGAGAACGGTTATAAAGACAAAAAGTGTGGAATACATGCCGTTTAGCTTATCCTTGACACTTACCATCAGTGCGGTCGTCTGGCTCCTTTATGGTCTTGCTCTTAAGGATATCTACGTTGCTGTAAGTCATCATAATCATAATCATAATCATCATCAGTTACGTGAAAATGGTTGCTTTTGTTTCTATGTACCTGAGCTAATAATATACGAAGTTATAATTATAGATAAAGCTAAAGACATGGATGCACAAAAGTATAACCCTTTTGTTTGGTATTATTGTCGTTTTACATTTTATATATCCCACAAAACGTTAAAGATACTCACTCTTCGGTCTATATTAAAAGAAAAACCTTAAAGATTTATCTTTTAGAAAAAAGTTCTATAACACATGGAATTGTTTTTTTTTTTTTTTTTGGGAAAAACATGGAATTGTATATTGCACGTAACTATACTATAATTTGACGTGGATCTATAAAGGGTAAAGTTCATATATAAAAATAAAAAGTAGTTTTAATGCTTTGAGCACTAAATAACCTTTTTCATCTGTCGACTTCGCAGTTCCCGAACGTGATTGGGTTTGTTCTCGGTGCACTTCAAATGATACTTTACGTGGTTTTCAAATACTGCAAAACGCCGTCGGATTTGGTGGAGAAAGAACTCGAAGCCGCTAAGTTGCCAGAGGTGAGCATCGATATGCTGAAGCTAGGTACACTAGTGGCATCTCCTGAACCAGCAGTGATCACAGTCGTGCGACCGGTTAACATGTGTATATGCAACGATAAGAAAGCTGAAGCTGAAAATGGAGCCTGAACATCTGTTTAGACTTATCTTTTGCATTGTTGACTCTTATCTTGAGATGCCTACCCATCATCATCATGCACGTGTACTTTTCTGAGTTTATCAAGTGTGACAAGTCGAGGATTAATTCTCTTGGGATTTACATTTTCCTAAGTTGATTTTTTGTCTCTTCTTTTCATTATTAGTGTACTTAAATTATATGAATATCACTTATTTTCATTATAATACTGATCAGCTTGATGTTTTGTGTTTGAAAATTAAATCAAATTATTAAGCATTTAATTTTTAAAGAATTAAGTGTGATTTACAGCTAATTATTTAGCACTTAATTTTTCGTTCTTGTCAGATTATAGGTTGTTACAGATCTTGAAACTTCTATGTGAGAATGCGAAGATGGAATTAGTAAAGTCTTGTTTGATTTTTAATATGTGGAAGAGACTATGATACTCATAACCATACTTTACCGTTATTTCTCAAACATAATATCTTACAGTTACCCCTCTGTAGAAACATATAATAGCTTGGGGGTAATGGTATGGTACAAAGTTTGATCACATCATCATAATGATAATCATGTCACTTCTTTTTTTTTTTTTGAAAATGCACTCCTAGTATATATTTTCACTGCTTCATACTATAAATTATTTTAAAATTATATTTTACTTCAAAGTCTAAACACTTTTCGTATTTGATGCAGTTTTATTTATTATTGAATATTATATAACTAAATAAATTTTTACAAGTATTTTATAATTAGCTGAACTATATTTAGATATATTAAATGATTCTGTATTTTATTAGCTTAAAAATTTATATTATAAAAGAAAATATATTTGTCTCCAAATATAAATCATTTAGAAATTCACTGTCTTTGGCCAAAAAAAGAAACTCAGTGCCTTAAACCAAAAAGTTAAAAATAAAAACGGGAATTCGGCAAAAAAAAAACTTCAACTTTACACAAATTGCCAAAAAAAATATGATCTTTTGAGCTGACAAAAAAAACACCAAACTTTCATTGAATTTATAATTAATTAACAATGTTTTCATTGACTTGCCAATTTAGCACGCCGTGAGCAAATTTAACCGAAATTAACTGAAACAACGTCGTTTTCAAATGAGATGAAACGACATCGTTTTACATGATTTGAAAATAAAAAGCAAGTAGACCCCTGGATTCAAACTCAGGTTGGTTGGATCAAATGACAAGGTATTTTACCACTGGGCTAGTGACACTTTCAAAGTAGTTACTAACGCATTTCATTTTATTTGGTACTGATTGAATATAAAAAATTCTCTAAAAACATAAAAGACCTTAAATTTCCAAGAAACTGAAAAATAAAGATTTTTTTATAAAATTAATTTTGAAATTAAATATAATTTTTTTTCTTTAAAAAATCAAAAATCTTCCAAAATTTTCAAATTTTTAAATTAAATTAAAAAAATTGAAAATAAAGAATACTTTATAAAATTAATTTTGAAATTAAAATATTTTTTTCTTTAAAAAATCAAAAATCTTATTCAATTTTCAACTTTTAAAAAATCAGATTTAAAAAAAAAATATTTTTAAAAAGTTGAAAATTTTGGAAATTTTTTGATTTTTTAAAGAAAAAAATATTTTAAGTAGAAGGTAAGGGTGTCTCTTTACCTTCTACAGATCCGCTTCAGAATCAACTCTCTCGATACTTGAGCTTTTTCATTTGAAAATTCACTGTTCAAATGCTGGATTTGATGTTTGAATGATTGAAAAACCAGAGAAAACTCATCATGTAGCTTTTTGATTCATTAAACCGCTTGATTACTAGCCTGCCTACTGTAACGTTGTTCAGAAGTCAAGGGACTTCATAGGATTGAGTGATAATTAGGGCTTGGTTTTGTGATGTCGAGCTTTCGTGTGAGAGGGAAGGTGGTGGATAAGGTTGATTTATGTAGGAAGTAACACTGGGCGTGGCGTTTGGATGTTTGGCCCTATGCGACTCTCTATGCTATTTGGTTGACTGCTATAGTCCCTAGCATATACTTTACTGATGCTACCATTGCGCTTGGTGCTCTTGTTGCTTCTCACATCTTAATCCTGTTTTTCACTGCCTGGTCTGTTGATTTCAAGTGTTTGTTCAGTTTAGCAAGGTAACCATTAGTCTTAAGGCTCTTTAGTCCGTTTTTTTTTGTTGTATATGTTACTTCAGTTGAAGGTTTATGATGGCTCTGTGTCTTTATATTGATTCACAGATTAACAGTATCAATCAGGCAGATGCATGTAAAGTTACCCCAGCCAAGTGTTCTGGTTCTAAAGAAGTTGTGCCTCTTCACTTTCGTAGTAAAGTAAGTTTATTCAAGAATTTAGGCTCTATAGTTAAGCTGCCACTATAATAGTGAACGGTTTTCCCTTTAAAGCTCTATGACTCTGCGATCTCTCTCTGCGCATAATATAATGAATTTAAGTCCTATACTATTTGAGTCCTATTCGCCTCGAAATGCTTGATTATTTCAATAGTCTTAATTCCATGTTTCCAACAGTCCTAAGTCTTTTGCTGTTTGCAGATGATAGGCTCGGCTGGCATCTTCGAAAGACATGGAAGAAATTTTCTTTGACTTCAGAAAACAGCGTTTTATATACTCGTAAGAGTTAGGAGCCTTTTCCAAGCTTCCTTGCCCCACAAAGGAAACATTTGGTCATTATCTAAACTGTACTGGTCATGGTACAAAAGCTAAAGTTGGTACTGCCACTGAGAAGTGGGGAAGAAACGTGTAAGTTTACTTGTTATTTCCTTTTACATGTTTTCTGGAACGAGTTTCTTTGTATATGTATCTATAACCCATTTCACTGTAAGGTGGGTAGCTGATGTTTTTGATTGGCAATCCTTTTTCACTTTTCTCTTAATTTGTGCGGTAGATTTTTTATTAATGTGTCTAACCAACCACTTTTTAGAACATTTCTCCGTTTGAATATATCCAAAGTGCATTGTTCTTTTATCTGGTTTGATACTTTGTTTCCGCTTGTTGCAGATTTGATTGTCCACAATTTACGTTCCAAACCATTTTTTTTGTATTTCAGGTGTTGTCTACTTGATAATGCATGGTTATTTGCTGCAGATTTGATACTTTGTTTCTGGTTGTTGCAGATTTGATTATAGTTTTTTTTAATCTTTCTATTGGCTATTGTTTCTCTAAGTAATGTGTTTCTTCCTCTTTTTGCAGGTTTTCTGTGTGGGTCTTTAGTGCTTGGATGAGTTCTGGTATTACAGTGTGTTCACACTGTTCATGCTTTTCACATTTGAGACAACAATGGCAAAAGGCCGGTTGAAGACATTAACCGACCTAAGACGTGTTAGGGGTGACAGTCAGACTGTGATGGTGTATCGATGCGGGAAGTATGTAATTGAATAGCACACAAGTTTACCTTAAAGATCGTTTCAGTATTACTGCTGTGTCTGAATAAGTAAAGTTTTTGGTGGGCGAAGCTCTTAGGTATGGATCTTCTGCCTGGAGATGTTGTGTCCATTGGGAGACCTTCAAATCAAACGGGAGGAGAGGATAACACAGCAACAGTGGACATGCTTTTACTGGTAGGAAGTGCTATTGTGAATGAAGCCAATTTGACAGGCGAGTCAAAGTGTCGCTGTGCCTCATCTGGCTATTTGTTGTTCTTAAGAACTCCTGATGTTGAGCCTTCGGTACTCTGCACGGAATTAGTATTCGTTCTTGATTATACTGTTGTCTTATTCGTATCACATTTACCTTTGCTGATAGGTTGACTTGTGTTGTTTCGATAAGACGGGTACACCCACGTCAGACGACATGGTAAGGTCAACAGAAGTTCTAGATTTCTGCTTGCTTGATTTTGTTTATTGTAAACTCATTTTCATTGCTTCTTCGTAGGAGTTTCGAGGAGTTGGGGGCTTGGCTAATTCTGAAGAAGCAGAGACTGATATGAGCAAGGTTCCTGTGCGCACATTGGAGATTTTGGCTTCTTGTCATGCCTTGGTCTTTGTAGACAACAAGCTGGTATGAGCAACTGATTTTTTTTTTTTACGTTTGGCATAGAGAAATTCAGTTTAGTGGTATCAGTTTTGCTGCTGTTCGTCTCTGGAATTTATCTTATTTATTTTTATGCATAAATTTGTTACATCAGATTTCTATTCTCCAAACTCTTCTGGTACATGCACACATGATTCTTATAATTACGAAATTTGGATTGGATGCAGTATACTTCTTACTTGAACTGAATGTTAGTGAACGAGTTAGTCATCTTATAGGTCATCATTCTGAAATCGCTTGTGCTTTGCTTTTGTATCATTATTCATCATTACAAAAATGTGCCATGTTATATTCTGTTTTCAATTCTTACAGGTCAGAGATCCTCTTGAGAAGGCTGCACTTAAGGGAATTGACTGGAGTTACAAATCTGATGAAAAGGCCTTGCTCAAAAAGTAATTATTGTCATCTTATCCTATTGTTCTGATTGTTTGTCTATAGTGGTTAGCCTTAGGAATACAATGCATATATTTTTGAGAATAAAAGCTAACTCAGGATGCATACTGTATTGAAAATAGTGGGTTCTTCTCAAAAGTTGATGTTGCGAGGTTCTCTTTATGGCTTACCTATTCATGTGAAGGCATATAGACATTTTGGTTGAACATGATAGATAAAAACGATGTCTACAAAGAAGCAGTTGACTGGGGTCATGGGAATTAAATTTTCCATAGAAATGCTAGTTGTCAGGAGAAAGAGTAATGTTACATGGGATAATGCTTTAGGCTCCGCTGCAATATGATAATCCCTAAGTCTACTTAATATTGAATAATATGCTTGCATGAGCCAAGCCTTGAATGCTGGTAAAATTTTCACTACAAGAAAACATATGATTAATGATGACAAATTTCGTAGTTAATTTAAAAGAGGCTTTCTGACGAATTAACTATGAAACTCATTTTGTCGTTAATCATTCGTAAATGCATATTTTCTTGCTATTTAAATTAAAGTTATGAAGAAAAATCATATGTATCTTGAAGTTTAAAGTTTTCTTTTGAAATTCAAAAATACTTTTGAAGCTATTTTAAAACCCTAAACTCTATTCTCAATTCTCTGCCCCTTAACTCTAAACCCTAAGATCTAGATTAGTTAACCCTATGAGTATAAGTGTATATTTTAAAGTAGATTTTGATCTGTGTCCTACAAATTTTTCTTTAAAATTTATTGAAATATATATTTGTTGTATATGAATATCATTATATTGCAATGGAAACCAAATATTTTATTATTTCTTGTTATATTATTCTATAACTTTAATTTTTCTGTATACATTGTACTTTTTACATATCAAATGATAAATAATGCAATAGTTAAATAAATATTTAGAGGTTTTTGTTCCTATATTATTCTTGTACACTGATATATATTAATTAAAAAATTATTATGTTATTATATTATATAAATATACTACTTATTTTAGGACACAGGAAAAACTAAAAATGTTTCAATATTATAAAAGATTTTATTTTGATAATATATCTTACATAAATGTATTGAATATATTTTTGTAGGGAAAATTAATTATTAACACAATAAGAATTAAATTACTTGAAGTTCTAGTTGTTTTTATGTTCATTCTAATTTATTCATGTACAGTAAGATATTTATATATATATTAAATTCGTTGTTATATATATATATATTATAAATGGAATATTTATTTTTTACAATAATATATATATATGTTTTAATATAATATATTAAATGGTAAAACGCTTTTTCAAAATAATTTAATGATATATAAGGCTTTGTTTGAAAAATATTGACAATTAAATGTGCCATTTGAACATGTAATCAGATCAGTTGGGCCCTATTGACAAAATTTTTTCCGATATTATAGCTTTCACAAAATAGAATATTTAAGGGCTTCGTTTTAGGCAATAAAATCTTTAAATATCTAACTTTAAAATTTTAACAAAAAAGAAATTTGATCAATGGCATTCCTTTGTAATTATTGAGTAAAACTTAGGGTTAAATACTATTTGTACTCTTGTTTTAATAGTTTAGAAGATTATTAAGCTATTGAATTTATCTATTTAATCCACAAAAATAAAATACACTATGCTCTAAAGCACTTTACTTCTGTTCCACCGGCCTCAGTCTGCTCCAAACTTGCCTCTAGTCTTTTTAGTGGTGCTAGTTTGTTTATGAATCCATAGGAATGCATGTTGTTAAATGTTGACTTACTATATATGAAATGAGTATTACACTAGTGAAGTATCTTCAGAAACAACTGAATATGGGAAATGTGTTGCAGCTAATAACATTACTAACTGGTTTGGACTTTGGAACATGGAACAAATTAGCTGAGCATATGTCGACATAACAAACTTTTCTTTCGTTACCGCTCAAACACAACGTTATGTTCCTACAATCATCACACATTCACATGTATCCTTATCGAGGGCGCTTAAGAAACTCATATTGAAATTGGTATATATATGAATCCCTTATATACTAAAGCATGGTCGATTCACGAATCAAATAGTGACAAGTGGAAATTTTTATAAAATAATAAATAAAAACAAGCGAAATTTGTAAATAAATAACAAAAACAACTACATTGTCCCTATACCATAAATTGAAGTATACATTGTCCATTTAGTATAATATTTTGTGTAAACCCAAATAAACCCTAATCTAAGTCTAATTTCGTTTTTATCAGTAAAATTACTTAAAAAATAGGCTAAAAAGTTAAACAAATTGGTAAAGAAAAAAAAGGGAAAATTCATTTATCCCCAAATCACTGTCGAAAAATCATCTTCAGCGGGAGAACACGAAAAATCGCGAGGCTATAATCTCATTCAATCACATCTCAAATCTTCTTCTTCTTTGTCCTTGGAAATCTAAAGTCTACACCTTTATCGATTTCATTACTTCTCCAAAAGGTTTCGACTTTGTATATTATTTTCATCTGGGTTACACCAATTTCGATCAAAATCAACTGGGTTGTATCAATTTTAGGGTTCTTCAACCCACAAAAAGCATAAATATGCATCTTATTCAAAAATAGATTAAAATTCCATATTTTGTGTGTTTTCAATAAGAACACATTAAGAACAAGGAGACACCATTTTTAGGAAACACTTAAAATTTGGAAAATATTCTCTAAATAAATTTTGAAAAGATTTAAGGAACATTGTGATTCTTAATTTGGCAGAACACAAATTCTACCTTCCGTAGACTGAAGATAGAGTGGTAGATTACGTAATCTTGCTGGGGTAGAATATAGTATTGAGGTAGATAACACAATCACAATGTCGTAGTAGAGTATAGATATATATATGCAGATTTTATGTTTCCGTGTTAGTAGATATAATAGTAAGCTGTAGTTAAATCCAATCTAGTTCGGATAATGGGAAAAACATTAATTCAATGCCGATGGTAGACTAATGACCATTAAATAGATATTATGTTCGAGGCTGCAGATACCTATGTAGTTAACCGAAACTATAATCTACATGCTCGCAGACACTAGATTGTGTTTTCGCTACCAGAAATCAAAAACTTAAATTGTGTTCCCTTAATATTTAGTCAATCAAAATATTTTTGATATGATTGTTTCTTATTTATGTACATTTTGTATAATTTTTCATATTCTTTTGACTCTTAAAATAATTAATATGAATTTTTAAAGTTGGCCAGGGGTATCTCGAGTCCAAAACGAACCAAAAGAGATTTATGGCAAAGAGACAATGTGGTTGTTTTTCTTCGTTTGGTAATTTTTCTAAAAAAAATTGAAAAGAAAAAAACAAAAAAAGCAAATCACGATCATAAATTCTGCCACATCATAAATATTTACAAAACTAAAAAAATTAATTAAAATAAATAATATTTAGAAAAAAATAACCATTTAACGGTTTCTAGATATATTTCACAAACCCACGATCTTTTTTCTGTCCATAATCTATTTTTCTGTATTTCCATATTTATGAGATCTAGAAACAAATTAACATCTGAAAAATTCTCAATCGATCAAAACAGAATAAAAAGCCAGTACTAAGTTTGATGTCTAAATAAACAGATGCCATCCACCCATATTTCCCCTCTTTTGTACAGTTTTGTTGGTTTATGAAAACAGGTTTACGGCTTAAACGACCAACAACACAAAAATCATTGAGTGTGGATTCCAAACTTAAACGACCAACAACACAAAAATCCTTGAAAGCTCATAGAGTTTGTGAAATATATTAGCCGAACACTTCTTCTCCAATTCAAATTGTTCATACAAATCAAATTTACCGGTATTGTATACTATAAATCAGTTTCAGAAGCATACAAACTCACTCACATCACATTTAATTCCTCCTCCAAATGACCTCATGCAATCACTTCCTGGCGCACAACATTTTTAAAAGCTAACATCATTATCACAGATATCAATTCCAAATGCAAACCTAATGAACTACCAATTTACATTTTCTTAGAAACTCAAATAACAAATAGTGTATGATATTAGAGAAACAAATTATAACAATTGTTCAACGTTTAACAAATAAAATTTACAATATGATCTTAAAAATCAAGTTATATTTATCATATTCAATTTAAAATAGTTTTTAAATGTTTTATAAAATTAAAATATATTTTAATATAAATTTTTATTATAAACTTATCCGCCCTGCGTACAAACCTAGTGTAATATAAAAGACGCAAAGTGACCCTAGATGTAATATTTTCTTTTGTGAATGAGTTATTTTTGGCAATTTTCTAAAGAAAAAATAAAATAAAAACTAGGAAAAAGAGAAGGTTAACGGAAACCGGTAAAGTCTAGATTAGTTGAAAACGACGGTTCATCGCCAATCGGGAATCTCTGGGAGAAAACCTCAATCGTGAGTCGTGAAGGTGAACGAGATTCCTTTTGCTTACGCTCTGGTTCCATCTTCGTGATCGAAAAGCCCTAGTTTAGATCGTCCCGGTTCAAGCCAAGGTTCGTCTCTTTCCCCTTCCACTTAGATCTGCTTCAGAATCAACTCTCTCGATACTTGAGCTTTTTCATTTGAAAATTCACTGTTCAAATGCTGGATTTGATGTTTGAATGATTGAAAACCAGAGAAACTCATCATGTAGCTTTTGATTCATTAAACCGCTTGATTACTAGCCTGCCTACTGTAACGTTGTTCAGAAGTCAAGGGACTTCATAGGATTGAGTGATAATTAGGGCTTGGTTTTGTGATGTCGAGCTTTCGTGTGAGAGGAAGGTGGTGGATAAGGTTGATTTATGTAGGAAGTAACACTGGGCGTGGCGTTTGGATGTTTGGCCCTATGCGACTCTCTATGCTATTTGGTTGACTGCTATAGTCCCTAGCATATACTTTACTGATGCTACCATTGCGCTTGGTGCTCTTGTTGCTTCTCACATCTTAATCCTGTTTTTCACTGCCTGGTCTGTTGATTTCAAGTGTTTGTTCAGTTTAGCAAGGTAACCATTAGTCTTAAGGCTCTTTAGTCCGTTTTTTGTTGTATATGTTACTTCAGTTGAAGGTTTATGATGGCTCTGTGTCTTTATATTGATTCACAGATTAACAGTATCAATCAGGCAGATGCATGTAAAGTTACCCCAGCCAAGTGTTCTGGTTCTAAAGAAGTTGTGCCTCTTCACTTTCGTAGTAAAGTAAGTTTATTCAAGAATTTAGGCTCTATAGTTAAGCTGCCACTATAATAGTGAACGGTTTTCCTTTAAAGCTCTATGACTCTGCGATCTCTCTCTGCATAATATAATGAATTTAAGTCCTATACTATTTGAGTCCTATTCGCCTCGAAATGCTTGATTATTTCAATAGTCTTAATTCCATGTTTCCAACAGTCCTAAGTCTTTTGCTGTTTGCAGATGATAGGCTCGGCTGGCATCTTCGAAAGACATGGAAGAAATTTTCTTTGACTTCAGAAAACAGCGTTTTATATACTCGTAAGAGTTAGGAGCCTTTTCAAGCTTCCTTGCCCCACAAAGGAAACATTTGGTCATTATCTAAACTGTACTGGTCATGGTACAAAAGCTAAAGTTGGTACTGCCACTGAGAAGTGGGGAAGAAACGTGTAAGTTTACTTGTTATTTCCTTTTACATGTTTTCTGGAACGAGTTTCTTTGTATATGTATCTATAACCCATTTCACTGTAAGGTGGGTAGCTGATGTTTTTGATTGGCAATCCTTTTCACTTTTCTCTTAATTTGTGCGGTAGATTTTTATTAATGTGTCTAACCAACCACTTTTAGAACATTTCTCCGTTTGAATATATCCAAAGTGCATTGTTCTTTTATCTGGTTTGATACTTTGTTTCCGCTTGTTGCAGATTTGATTGTCCACAATTTACGTTCCAAACCATTTTTTTTGTATTTCAGGTGTTGTCTACTTGATAATGCATGGTTATTTGCTGCAGATTTGATACTTTGTTTCTGGTTGTTGCAGATTTGATTATAGTTTTTTTTAATCTTTCTATTGGCTATTGTTTCTCTAAGTAATGTGTTTCTTCCTCTTTTTGCAGGTTTTCTGTGTGGGTCTTTAGTGCTTGGATGAGTTCTGGTATTACAGTGTGTTCACACTGTTCATGCTTTTCACATTTGAGACAACAATGGCAAAAGGCCGGTTGAAGACATTAACCGACCTAAGACGTGTTAGGGGTGACAGTCAGACTGTGATGGTGTATCGATGCGGGAAGTATGTAATTGAATAGCACACAAGTTTACCTTAAAGATCGTTTCAGTATTACTGCTGTGTCTGAATAAGTAAAGTTTTTGGTGGGCGAAGCTCTTAGGTATGGATCTTCTGCCTGGAGATGTTGTGTCCATTGGGAGACCTTCAAATCAAACGGGAGGAGAGGATAACACAGCAACAGTGGACATGCTTTTACTGGTAGGAAGTGCTATTGTGAATGAAGCCAATTTGACAGGCGAGTCAAAGTGTCGCTGTGCCTCATCTGGCTATTTGTTGTTCTTAAGAACTCCTGATGTTGAGCCTTCGGTACTCTGCACGGAATTAGTATTCGTTCTTGATTATACTGTTGTCTTATTCGTATCACATTTACCTTTGCTGATAGGTTGACTTGTGTTGTTTCGATAAGACGGGTACACCCACGTCAGACGACATGGTAAGGTCAACAGAAGTTCTAGATTTCTGCTTGCTTGATTTTGTTTATTGTAAACTCATTTTCATTGCTTCTTCGTAGGAGTTTCGAGGAGTTGGGGGCTTGGCTAATTCTGAAGAAGCAGAGACTGATATGAGCAAGGTTCCTGTGCGCACATTGGAGATTTTGGCTTCTTGTCATGCCTTGGTCTTTGTAGACAACAAGCTGGTATGAGCAACTGATTTTTTTTTTTTACGTTTGGCATAGAGAAATTCAGTTTAGTGGTATCAGTTTTGCTGCTGTTCGTCTCTGGAATTTATCTTATTTATTTTTATGCATAAATTTGTTACATCAGATTTCTATTCTCCAAACTCTTCTGGTACATGCACACATGATTCTTATAATTACGAAATTTGGATTGGATGCAGTATACTTCTTACTTGAACTGAATGTTAGTGAACGAGTTAGTCATCTTATAGGTCATCATTCTGAAATCGCTTGTGCTTTGCTTTTGTATCATTATTCATCATTACAAAAATGTGCCATGTTATATTCTGTTTTCAATTCTTACAGGTCAGAGATCCTCTTGAGAAGGCTGCACTTAAGGGAATTGACTGGAGTTACAAATCTGATGAAAAGGCCTTGCTCAAAAAGTAATTATTGTCATCTTATCCTATTGTTCTGATTGTTTGTCTATAGTGGTTAGCCTTAGGAATACAATGCATATATTTTGAGAATAAAAGCTAACTCAGGATGCATACTGTATTGAAAATAGTGGGTTCTTCTCAAAAGTTGATGTTGCGAGGTTCTCTTTATGGCTTACCTATTCATGTGAAGGCATATAGACATTTTGGTTGAACATGATAGATAAAAAACGATGTCTACAAAGAAGCAGTTGACTGGGGGTCATGGGAATTAAATTTTCCATAGAAATGCTAGTTGTCAGGAGAAAGAGTAATGTTACATGGGATAATGCTTTAGGCTCCGCTGCAATATGATAATCCCTAAGTCTACTTAATATTGAATAATATGCTTGCATGAGCCAAGCCTTGAATGCTGGTAAAATTTTCACTACAAGAAAACATATGATTAATGATGACAAATTTCGTAGTTAATTTAAAAGAGGCTTTACGACGAATTAACTATGAAACTCATTTTGTCGTTAATCATTCGTCGTAACGCATATTTTCTTGCTATTTCGTCGTAAAGTTATGAAGAAAACATTCGTCGTAAAGTAGAAGTAAACATTTCGTCGTAAAAGCCACGTAAGGTTTCCACGTAAAAAACACGCTAACTTTCCTCGTAAAGTCCACGTAAAACATTTCTCGTAAAGTTGACGTAAAATGTTCCACGTAAAGATTTCCTCGTAAAATACACGTAAATCTTTCCTCGTAAAATACACGTAAATGATTTTTAAATTTTTTTCAGATGGTTAGTTTTTAAATTTTTGAAACTTAAATACTTATTAAATACACGTAAATGTTTTTTTATTTAAATTGAAAATTACTAAAAAAATTAAATAATAAATCAATACGAAAAAATATTTTATAAGTATTTAAGTTTCAAAAATTTAAAAACTAACCATCTGAAAAAAAAATTAAATTTCATTAATAACATTTTAAAAATTAACCACCTAATCAATACTAATCAACAAATTCCATAAACCTATCTAAATTCCCTACACAAACCACATAATCAACACTAATTACCCTAAACTAACCACCTAAGCTAAACTAGAGAGGAATTAGAGAGTAGTACCTTGCTAGGAGAAGGAGAGGAATTAGATACGAAATGAGAAATGAGAAGCTTTCGGGTATATATAGGAAATCATATTTGTCGTAAACTCCTCGTAAGCTTACGAGGAAATAGCAAGACCCGTGTTTTGTTTCGTCGTAACTTTCCCGTAGATTTACGAGGAATTAGCAAGGCCCGTGTTTTTTAACAAGGCCCGTGTTTTTTACTAGTAGTTTATGACGAAATGTGCTTACGTGGAATTAACGAGGAAATGTTAAATTTTAACGAGGAAATTACGAGGAACATATGTAAATCCCTAAACCCGAAATCCCAAACTTTCTAACTTATAACTCAATCTCTTCTTTCCATTCCAAACCCCAATTCCCTTAAAAGACAAAATCAATCATTCTTTTTAGACGTCACTGATTTTAGACGTCATGGATTGAGACGATAAGTAATGGAATTGGGGGTTAATGCATGTGTTAGTTTGTTTAATCATGAAAATTTAATTATATAATTTATTTTGTCTTTTAAGGGAATTGGGGGTTTGGGGTTTGGAATGGAAAGAAGAGATTGAGATATAAGTTAAGGAAGTTTGAGATATGGGGTTTTAATTTAGGGATTTATATATATTTCTCGTAATTTCCTCGTTAAAATAACATAGGCCTTGCTATTTCCTCGTTAATTAACAAGGAAGTTACGACGAAATCTGCTTACGTGGAATTAATGAGAAATTTTTAAATTTCGTCGTAACTTCCTTGTTAGTTAACGAGAAAATTATGAGAAATATATGTAAATCCCTAAACCCGGAATCCAAACCCCAAACTTTCTAACTTATAACTCAATCTCTTCTTTCCATTCTAAACTCCAATTCTCTTAAAAGACAAAATAAACCATTCTTTTTAGACGTCATTGATTTTAGACGTCATGGATTGAGACGATAAGTAATGGAATTGGGGGTTAATACATGTGTTAGTTTGTTTAATCATGAAAATTTAATTATATAATTTGATTTTGTCTTTTAAGAGAATTGGGGGTTTGGAATAGAAAGAAGAGATTGAGATATAAGTTAAGGAAGTTTGGGGTTTGGGGTTTGGAGTTTTAACTTAGGGATTTACATATATTTCTCGTAATTTCCTCGTTAAAATAACATGGGTCTTGCTATTTCCTTGTTAATTAACGAGGAAGTTACGACGAAATCTGCATACGTGGAATTAACGAGGAATTTTCAAATTTCGTCGTAACTTCCTCGTTAGTTAACAAGGAAATAGCAAGGCCCGTGTGTTTTTTAACGAGTGATTTATAAGGAATATATGTAAATTCCTAAATTAAAACCCTAAACTCCAAACTTCTTTAACTTATATCTCAATCTCTTATTTCTATTCTAAACCCCAAACCCCCAATTCCCTTAAAAAAACAAAATCAAATTATATAATTAAATTTTCATGATTAAACAAACTAAACAAATACATGTGTTGTAATCATGACAATCAGGCTAGTGAAGTTAGAGAGATAGACATAGATGGTGTCGAGAGTGACCTTACTTTTGCTGGATTTTCGGTAATGGCATAATGCTTATGCAACTTTACATTCTTCATATGTTTGAATTGTAATTGATGATCTGGTATCAACGTTGGTCCATAATGACTTAATCGTGCATCACAGGTCTTCAACTGCCCCATTAGATCAGATTTAACCACTGTTCTCTTGGAATTGAAGAATTCATCTCACGATTTGGTAATTTATATAATGCACACACACTCATATCATTACCAGTTGTTCATTCAGTTCCTTTTCTACCCAGTACAGATTACCTGCAAAGAAGTTATCTCAGTATTATATGTAGAAATTATAATTGAGTACAGAGTATATTATTCTGGTTCTTTGATTTTCTTACTCAGTCGCCATCTCCTTTTTGTTCATGGTGCTCATTTTTTCTTTAGTAATTAGATACATGAGATGTCTTATCCTACTTTCATGATTTTAGGTGATGATCACAGGTGATCAACATTGACAATTTGTCATGTTGCAAGCCAAGTGCATATTGTATCAAATCCAATTTTAATTCTTGGTCAATCAAGACCTAGTGACAAATACAAGTGGGTGTCACCTGATGAGAAAAAGATCATCCCCAACAAATGCAGTTAAATTTAACAAAAGTTTCTGTAGAAGTAAAGCTTATTTGTATTCTCATCTTGCACACAATCTAACATAGTCACATAAAACCAGCTGTATATGTTGGGACAGTAGTTCTAATGCGGCCTTTTTGTGTAGTTTGCTCTGTTATGATGATTGCTCAAGTAAAAAACATCTGAGACTTAGATGATTTTTTAAGTGTTGTTCTCCTACATAACTGAGATCCTACCTGATTTTTGTGTTCAGCGAAAAAGAGATTGAAATCCTTGATGAGACCCATGATGTATGCATTGGAGGCGAAAGCATTGAAATGATACAGGCTACATCAACTATTTTGCTCGTCATTCCCTTTGTCAAGGTAAACACACCTTATAATCTTTTTATCACTCAGTTTATTATTTCTTATTAGCTATACATAATAGAGTCTGACCCTAAAACCATTTCTCTCTTCAGGTTTTCGCGAGAGTCTCTCCACAGCAGAAGGAGCTAATCCTAACCACTTTTAAAGATGTAGGAAGAGGAACACTGATGTGTAGGGACGGGACAAATGATGTCGGAGCATTGAAGCATGTAATTCATAAAGGAATTTGAATCAGATGCCAAGCAATTGATGCATATGCTTTATTTTCTTTCTTTTAATTCTATTTTTATTGTTCATATTTCCAGGCGCATGTTGGAGTTGCCTTACTGAATGTTTTACATCCCTCGTCAACTGGTTCAGAATCTTCAAAAGATGATTCAAAGTCAAAGTAAAAAAAGCCCAAACTACCATCAGAACTAACAACTAACAAAACCGCAATTCAGAATAAGAAATGGTTGTCAAAGGGAAAGATCACACTCAAAAACCGCCACTTAACTGCTGTGAAACTACAAAGACAAAATTTAAAGAAGATGATGGATGAACTAAACAGTGACGAAGGTGATGGCCAGTCAGCTCCCTTAGACAAACTTAGAGATGCATCAATGGCATCTCCCTTCACAGCTAAACATGCTTCGGTTGCCCCAGTGACATGACAGACATAATCCGACAAGGTTGTAGTACACTTGTGACGATTCTTCAGATGTTCAAAATTCTCGGTATGAACTGTCTCACCATAGCTTATATGCTATAATGCTAAGTGTTTTGTACTTAGACGGTGAGAAGCTTGGGGATGTCCAGGCTACGATCAGCGGGGTACTAACAGCTGCGTTATTCCTCTTCATTTCTCATGCTCCAGCGCTACAAACCCTCTCCGCAGAGCGACCTCACCCGAGTGTCTTCTCCCTTTACCTCCTCCTTTCTCTCCTCGTACAGTTTGCTGTTCACATAACCTTCTTGATCTACTCTGTGAAGGAAGCCGAAAGACAGATGCCAGAAGAATGCATCGAACCAGATGCGACATTCCATCCGAACCTAGTGAACACGGTGTCATACATGGGGGGCATGATGCTTCAGGCTGCAACATTTTCTGTGAGCTACATGGGACATTCTTTTAACCAGAGTATCAGTGAAAACAAACCATTCTTCTACACACTCATCGACGGAGCAGGGTTCTTGGTGATCGTGTCTGACCTGTTCAAGGATCTGAACGATTCGCTGAAACTGGTTCCGCTACCAGAAGGTATGAGGAATAAGTTTCTCCTCTGGGCTTTGCTCATGTTCGTCATCTGCTACTCGTGGGAACGGTTCACTACAAGAAAACATGCTAATACCGAGGGACAAAATCGTCGGTATGTCGTCGGAATAACCGTATTCCAACGACATACCGAGGAAATATGTCCTCAAAAAAACTCCTCGGAATTTTATTTTTCTCGAATTTCCTCGAATTTTCGTGAATTCGAGGAAACAAAATTCCGAGGAAACTGTGAGGACCATGGTTCGTCGGAAACGTCCTCGGAAAATTCCGAGGAAGCCTGCCCTCGGAAAATTCCGAGGAACACTGCCCTCGGAAAATTCTGAAGAAGCCTGCCCTCGGAAAATTCCGAGAGAGTTCTTCCTCGGAATATCCAAAAAAAATATTTTAAAAAATAAATTAAATTTTTGAAATTTAAATTCGAAAATATAAAAATGTTTAATAAATATATAAATGATTTTATAATATAAAAAATAGATTTTATATACAAAAACGTTTTCATAACCACAAAAATAATTACAAAAATAGTTTTAATATATAAAAAATAGTTTAATAATTACAAAAATAGTTTTAATATATAAAAATTATAAATTTTTTATAAATTGTTATTATACATGATTTATACATAGATATATGTATAAAAATTTTAAAAATTGTTATTATACATGATTTATATATATATGTATAAAAAATTATAAATCGTTTATAAATATAGAAAAAGGTTTATAAATATTTTTAGCTTTTAAAAAAAACGTTTTATTATATATAGTTTATTACTGGAAACTTGAAAAACGTTTTTAAAAATTGAAAAACGTTTTTAAAAATCAAAAAACGTTTTAAAAATACAAAAAACGTTTTCATAACCACAAAAATAATTACAAAAATAGTTTTAATATATAAAAATTACAAAATTTTTATAAATTGTTATTATACATGATTTATACATATATATATATATATATGTATAAAATTATTAAATTTTTTAAAAATTGTTATTATACATGATTTATATATATATATGTATAAAAAATTATAAATCGTTTATAAATATAGAAAAAGGTTTATAAATATTTTTAAAAAATTTTAAAAACGTTTTATTATATATAGTTTATTACTGGAAACATGAAAAACATTTTTAAAAATCGAAAAACGTTTTTAAAAATCAAAAAAACGTTTTAAAAATACAAAAACGTTTTGATTTCTAACCAAAACAAAAATAAATTCCAAAAAAAAAACAACAATCAAAACAACAATCCTAACTTAAACTATCCATTCAATCCTAAACTTTCTAACAAACAACCTAAAATCCGAAAATCTAATCTCACAAACCCTAAGAAATTGAAAAAAACAAGGTTTTATAAGATACTTACATGATTTCGGTTAGGGAGAAGAGATGTGGGAGAGATGCGGCGGTCCTCTGTCGGAATGGAGAGAGATGCGGCCGAGAGAGATGAGAGAGATGAGAGAATTGAGAGATGAGAGAATTGTAGATGCGGCGGAGAAGAAGAAGTCTGCGGTTTATATTTATTGATTCCGACGGATACGGGTTCGTCGGTATTCCGTCGGAATCATTAAAGCCCTAGTTCCTCGGAATTTCCTCAGAAAATTCCGAGGAAATTCCGAGGAATACTGAAAATTATGACGTTCCTCGGAATTTCCTCAGAATATTCCGAGGGAATTCCGAGGAAACAGGGTTTTGGGTTTCAAAACCTCGATTTTTTTTTTTGTCGTATTTCATTTCTTATACAAATGTAATGCATACCATTGAGGATTCTTTGTATAGATGATCATAAACCATGAAATAGCAAAATTTCAAAAATAATTGTAAGTATTCCCTTTAACGTTTATTAAAGTGTATAAGTGTTTCTCTTATGTTGTGTGGTTTTCATTCATGCAATCGTAAAAGTGTTTCTTATCGTCTAAAACACCAAAGTTTGACTTTATAATCTGGTTAAGACACTTAATGAAGGTTATATACGTGTTATTCAATCCGTAAAACGTTGTTTTCGGTTTAAAATCCCTAGTTTCTCGGAATTTCGAGGAAATACTGAAAACCATTCCCTTCTTCGGAATTTCCTCGGAATTTTCTGAGGAAATTCCGAGGAACTAGGGGTTTTAAACCGAAAACCCATACCTTCCTCGGAATGTTCTCGGAATATTCCGAGGGATTTCCGAAGACAAATACTTTATAATCAAATCCCTAAATCGAGAAGGTGAATTCCGAGGAAATTTCGAGGAAAAACTTAAGTCCCTCAGAATTTTTAAAATCTCCGTCGGTTTTTTCCGACGAATTTGGTTTCCTCGGTATTCCCTCGGAATATACCGAGAAAATGTGTCTTCCTCGGAATTTTCTGAAATTTCAGAAATTCGGAAACCACATTTCTTGGTTTCCTCGGTATTTCCTCGGTTTTTGGTCAGAAAATTTCGAGGAACTCATTTTCCCTCGGTTTGTCCCTCAGAATAACGATGTTTTATTGTAGTGGTTGCTGCAAAGAAGAATGCAAAGAAGAAGAAGAAGAAGAAGAAGAAGAAGAAGAAGAAGAAGAAGAAGAAGAAGAAGAGACAAAACAGATTAGGTTGAGGTAATCAATCATCAAATCCTTACACTTGTAAAATTTGAGAGTATCTTGTTTTGGTGGAGGAGCATTTTTTCATAGGTATCCAGAAATTGTGTTCACTGTTATAATTCATGGTTTCTTCTCATCTCTTCGCTTTTTTTTTATTGGTGCAAATAATAAAAGACGACAAAAAGAAGAACGTATCCCCATCTTAGTAAGTGGGTAAGCATCCTGTGTGTGAAGGTTCACGGTAGATCCATAGATACTACTCGACCACGCGTGTGTGTATATCGTTGGTTACTCACTTACTCTGTATGAAAGGTCCACGGTAGATCTAAAGAGTCTCGACCACGCGTTTATATATCATTGGTTCTTATACTTTAGTGGGTAAAACAAGTTTTAACTTTTTTTTTTTTTACCAAATAACGGCAAAAAAAAAAATTGAAAAGGGGAAAAAAAGGAAAGAGATGATTTTTAGGGATATTTGGCGGCTTTAGGTCTCGCCTCTCCTCCTCTCCTCGACGCTGCAACCACTTTCATTTCCTCTGCTTTGGTCTGGTCAGGTCCTATCTTGTCTTCTTCTTCTTCTTCTTCTTCTTCTTCTTCTTCTTCTTCGTCTCTAAGGTGCCACGCCGATCTCAAAATCTCTGGATTTTTAGATTTCTCATGTAATCAAATTTCAGATCGCGATTTCTTCCACGGCGTTGATTTCAATGCTTTTGATGAGATTAGGTTTACGCCGCGAAAAAACCCTAGCTTATGGCATTTTGTCCGTTAGGATTCATTTCTAGGTTTAGGTGTTTCTGGCGATCTCGCGTCACATTCAAAGCTCAGACACTAATCTCTCTCCTTGTCTCCTTGCAGGAATCTCGCGAGATAGGCTTTATGAGATGTCTGATAAGGTTATTCGCCCGATCAGGCTGAAACGGTCCACTATGGATCCCTCTTTCGTATCTTCAGCCAGCTCCTCCTCCGCCTTGGTCAAAGTTAAGTTAGAGCAGGACAAGCACGTGGACTCTTCATCAGACAACAACAACAAAGCCTTGGTTGCAGTCAAGTTAGAGAAGGAAGAATCTGGTCTCCTCGTGACTACTACTACTACCACCGCGAGGAGAACCTTGAAACGAAAACGTCTCTCTGAGTTAGTTGAAAAATCCAGAAGATTCGCAAAACACAGCTTCGAGAAACAGCGAACTAGCCAGCGAGGATTGACCACTCGATGGAGTACTGAAAGGTAAAGCCTTTACTATCATTCATCTTTGTATAAAGTCATCAAGAGCTTTTTATTTGTACAGGATTGATTTTGCGGAGCAAGTGATTGTGGATGTGTTGAAGGAGAAAGGCGCTTCTTTCGACTCGCCTGTTTCGCGGGCCGAGTTAAGAGCCACGGCTCGAGGGGAGATCGGTGATACTGGCCTTTTGGACCATTTGTTGAAGCACATTGATGGGAATGTGACTCCCGGAGGTGCTGATCGGTTCAGGAGGTGTCACGATACCGAAGGAACCATGCAGTATTGGCTGGAGAGTGCTGATTTGCTCAAGATCAAACGTGAGTCCGGGGTTCCTGATCCTAACTGGGTTCCTCCTCCTTGGTGGAAGCTTCACGGTGCCAACAGCGTTATCAAAATTGAGTCTGGGGTTGATGATGATGAGCCGTCTGCGTCTCCTTCGGAGCTTAAGGAAGAGATGGATAGAATGAAGAGGTAATAATAATATGGTTGCAATAGTTAAAAGCTTTGGTGGTGTTTTGTTTT
The DNA here is from genome assembly GCA_016771965.1 of Brassica carinata. NCBI lineage: Eukaryota > Viridiplantae > Streptophyta > Magnoliopsida > Brassicales > Brassicaceae > Brassica > Brassica carinata. The sequence goes on from CM028690.1 coordinate 47,715,420, forward strand.
TTTTTTGGTTTGAAGTTGAGATGCGCTTGAAATATGCAGTGAAATCAAAGAACTTGTGTCTGAGTTGGCTCTGATTAAACGTGAATGTGGGATTCCTGATCCGGATTTGATTCCCCTTGCTCAATGGAAGATTCCGAGTTCATCACATTCACATTCACAATCATCTGCTGTTTCCTCAAAGCTTAGGGAAGAAATTGATCAAATCAAGAGGTAATAATATGCTTGCAATATTCTAAGCTCCAGTTTAAAGTCGATGGGTACTTGTAATCTCATGCTCTCTATGAAATGTAGTGATATCAAAAAACTTGTATCCAAGCCAAAGTTACCAGATCATGCTGATGCAAATGAGGTGACTTGTTGAGATCATTTTAATTGTTTGTTCAAGGAAGATGAGCATGTAATTAGAGACTCAGAACTGTTTGCATTTCTCTCCAGAAACTATTTAAGGAATTTATGTGTTGGAAGGTAAAGACTGAGAAGCAAATTGCCGAGATCTCAAAGTCGTTGACATCAACACAGGTCTAGACCAAAAACAAGTATAAGAGATCTGTTTGAAGCTTCTTGTCTACGATGTTTTAACCTAATAAAGCTTTTGTCTACCATGTCTCCTTTTTTGTTGTTGTTGCAGGGCATGGTTCAGGAACTAGTTTCGTGGAAAGATAAAGTAGAACAGAAGCTGGTGGGAATTTCAAACAATGTGCAGGCAAACGGGACCAATTCCTTCAATCCAGCTCCTCAAAGCTGGGAACACATATTGCATAATGCGAACTTGGATGACTTCACAGTAAATGGTTTCGAACCGTGGGATGTTGACGCTGACCTTATCGATGTTCTGCCAGAGGCTGTCAGGCCTGATTCGTACTCGCTTCCACCAAATGCTCGCAAAAGCTCGCTCCAGGACCATATGTGGTTTGAGGAACAGTCAGTGCTCAATTCCGAGATGCAAAGGACAGAGAGGTTAGAACGGTTGATTGGTTTCTAGATCCAGGAGTAGGTTTTATTGTTTATTGTGATTGTCTAATATTTTTTTGCTTCTCTATTTAGCTGCATGACCAGAGGTGATTCCAGAAGCTCCAATCAGGACAAAGCTGAGATGCCTCCAGGTCCAAGACCAGATATTGACGACCCAAATATTGTTTCTCAGGTAAGGTTGTTAAACATATTATAGAAGACTTGGTCAGTGAATTGGATGATCAATTTTGGAAAATCTTCTAGCATCTAGATGACTAGACCCTCTTATTGTGGTTGTCTTTGAGTAGATGTCACCCATCGACATGGGGATAGTTTTACATGCAATTTTGTCAATGCTTCATATGATGCTTCTTACAGGAAACATTGAAAGAGTTGGTGAACTGGAAAGCCAAAGCGGAGCAGCAGCTAACGGAAATGTCAGAGGCTGTCCGTGCTCTGCAGAGATAGAGAGTTGACCCAACATATACTAGGCACATGAATGATGGATTCACTTACATCGATTCCCTTGGAGACTTGTACAGGGTTTCTTCTGCTAAAGATAAGGAAAAACAAAGAGAGTAGAGATCAAATAGGCATCTGGAAAGTTTATTTAGGAAGAAGTAGAAGTGATCCTCTACATGAAAAGTGATATTTGAAGGTAGAGACTTTTTTAAACAGTAGTTGGTTTTGCTGTATATTCTCTCTGACTAACCGACTCTCTTATTCAACAACCAAGTTTTTGAGTAATCGTCTTTGCGTTCTGATTATTGATTTTTATTTGCTAATTAATCTAAATATATACTATGAAGATAATACACAGCTTAGTATCAGTTTCGAATAAAAATGATGAAGCATACAGACAGTTAATGAACATGACAGCAGGCCTATATTGCGTAGATAGGTGGCAAGTAGGTTCCAAGAGGCGTGAGATGCTGTCTTATCTGGAGGAAAGGGAGCGTTCTGGTTTTGCTTTTACTCATGCAGCTATAGACCTTATGATGAAGATGAGAAAATCGCAAGGAGGTTTAAGGAAGAGGTAGATAGGATACGTGCAATACACGTCAATAGAAGAGACGAGGGGGAGCTAGTGTTGAGCTCGATAAAGAGAAGAGTGTTGAAGGTTTCTTGGGTAACAATTGGTGAAGAGGTTGTAGTCACTAGGAGTACCAAGAAGAAGTGCTCTGCTTTTATTGTGATGGCTACGAAAGATGGAGCTGTGAGTATTATTATTTTCATCTTTTGAATACCAAGTTCGGAGTCAAAATCTGTAATCCTCCAAATCCAAAACCACATAATATTAGTTCTTTTTTTCACATAATATTAGTTTTGTTCAATCAAAACCACTTAATATTAGTTTTCTTCAATCATTCGTTCAAAAATTAGTTTTGCCAAATCCGTCATTCAAATTGAAGACCTCTACTAATACAATGGTCAAGGTTTTTTCCAATTAACTTAGTTTCTCTCATTTTCTTTATATGTCAAGATTGTACTAGTGGATTGTCTCTCAATACTTTTTCTTATAGGTAGCAGCTACGAGAACACTGTATGGTGATCTCTCCATCCATTGCTAGTTGTACCTCTCCACAGAGAGCAACGCACAGATTTTTGTGAACCGTATTAAGTCTAGTAGGTGCTGGTTATCAAGCTTATGACGAAGATGCGGTCATGGAGAGAGTGTTTAAACTTTGATATAGGTTTTCTCATGATTTGCTTTCTTTAATCTTGAATAGGTGTGTGTATTAACTAGGAATGATGATGGAGTATGCCATACAATCAAAGAGTTAAATGCTTCGTTAAGAGCATCTCTAATTCAACACCTTATTTTAAAGGGAGCAAAGCCTCAAAATAAGAATTTGAGGATTGATTGTTCTAATCATGAATTTTCAAAAAAAATTCTTAAAATTTTATTTATTTGCATTACAATGTTTTTGACATTAACAAAAATTAGTAATAATGATAAAACTTCACAAATACATATATAACTTATATTTAATATATTATACAACACACATATTACTATTGTATAATAAAAGATAATATAAATTACATATATAATAGAACAACACATATATTCACAAATTTTAGAAAGTTATATATAAAATAACATATAATTTTTTAAAAAATTAAATATGTAATATTTCAGTATTTATGTAATTTTCTTTAATTTGTATTAAGTTTGTTTGATATGTTTTTATACTGTGTGAACTCTATTTAATCTATTTTTTACTGTGTGAACTTTAATTTAATGTAATGTAATATTTATCTTATTTTATTTTTGGTGTAATTAAGTTAATCAAAATTAAGTTTAGTACATGTATTTATAAGAAAAATAATTATAAAGATCAAAAAGAAAATAAAAGTAGTTTTGAGATTTTGAGATTTGGTTGGAATGACAAAAATTTTAAAATTCGAAGATTTGAGATTGGTTTGGAGATGCTTCAAAACCAAGTGGTTGTCACTATCATCCATATCACAGCCTCGTTCCTTGTCCTTATATGTGTTGTGAATCAGTGAGAAAACTTATTATTATTCCATAGCCTAAAGGCTTTTTATATACAAGTTTAGACCGTCATAAATAGACTGTCATAAGATAAATGGAAAACTAACAATTCCTAGTCTAACTAGGAAAAGGTAAATACAAATATGGAAAAGTACAAAGTAAATACGTAAAAGGAAAACATAGTATGGGCCGTCTCTTCCTTCCTCATGTGGTTATGGGCCGTTCACCATATGATTTATAACACTCCCCTTGGACGCTATAACCGTTCAGGGTTCGTAATATGCTTAATGTTGCCTCATTAAAACCTTACCAGAAAAACCCAGTGGGACAAAACCATGGTGAAGGAAAAAGAGTACAACACACACTACTCTCCCTGACGAATGCATCACTGAAGGTCTTTCAGTCGACGCATCCCAAACTGATGTATGAGCTTCTTCAACGTCGCGGTTGCTAATGCCTTAGTGAACAGGTCGGCTGAATTGGATCGGACCTGTACCACTTGGACCACACCGGCCTTCTGCATCTTGTGTGTAGAAAAGAATTTGGGCAGGATGTGTTTCGTCCTGTCCCCTTTGATGTATCCATCTTTGAGTTGAGCAATACATGCTGCATTATCCTCATATATCACGGTTGAACCCATGTCTTCTGTCATCCCACAATTTGATCGTATATGTTGGGTCATCGACCTCAACCAGACACACTCACCGCTGGCCTCATGTATGGCCAATATTTCCGAATGATTTGAGGAAGTGGCCACGAGTGTCTGCTTCATTGAACGCCATGAAATGGCCGTTCCACCATGTGTGAACACATAGCCTGTCTGAGATCTAGAATTGTGTAGATCCGAAAGGTATCCAGCATCAGCAAATCCAACTAAACCATCTTTGTTTTTGTTGGTATAAAACAGACCCAAATCTTTCGTTCCTTGTAGGTAACGAAGAACATGTTTTATCCTGTCCCAGTGCCTTTTGGTCGGACAGGAGCTAAACCTAGATAGTAGGTTCACGGCAAAGCATATATCGAGCCGTGTGTGAGTTGCTAAATATATCAATGCTCCAATGGCACTGAGATATGGCACTTCGGGAGCAAGGACATCCTCACTGTCCTCCTTGGGACGAAATGGATCCGTGTCCAAGTTTAGAGATCTCACGACCATAGGGCTGGACAAAGGGCGAGACTTGGACATATTAAATCTCTTGAGTATTTTTTCTGTATATGCCATTTGATGCACAAGGATTCCATCATTTATGTACTCAAGCTGTAATCCCAAACAGAATTTTGTTTTGCCTAGGTCTTTCATTTCAATTCTCTTTAGATATTCATTTGTTTGGGAAATCTCTCCAGAGGTTCCAATGATGTTTAAATCATCAACATACACTGCTATAATCACAAAGGCCTTATTTTCGAATTTCTTTATGAAAATTCATGGACTGATCGGATCATTTATGTATCCTTCTTTTACTAGGTACTCACTTAATCTGTTTTACCACATCCGGCCAGATTATTTCAGTCCATAAAGTGATTTATTCAAATTTATGCAGTGTTGTTCACGAGAGCTCTCTTTATTTTTCAATTCAATACCCTCTGGGACTTTCATATAGATTTCATTATCCAGTGGGCCATATAGATATGCTGTAACGACATCCATCAATCTCATATCTAGATTTTCTCTTATGGTCAGACTTATCAGGAATCTAAAAGTGGTTGCATCCACCACAGGGGAATATGTTTCCTCATAAACGATTCCTGGTCTCTGTGAGAATCCTTGTGCAACAAGTCGGGCTTTATACCTCACGACTTCACCATTCTCATTTCTCTTCCACAAAAAGATCCATTTGTATCCCACTGGTTTTATATCATTTGGTGTTCGGATTATTGGACCGAAAACACCTCTCTTCTTTAAAGAGTTTAACTCCATGTTTATGGCTTCTTTCCACTTAAGCCAATCTTTTCTTTGCATGCATTCATATATAGACGTGGGTTCTTGATCCTCATTATCCATTAGTTCGAGTGCTACCTCATAAGCAAATATATATGTGATGTCGACATCTTTTCTATTCCATTGTTTTCCAGACAGGACATAATTTATTGAGATCTCATTATTGTCTGGACCATCAGTACCATGAACCCCGGCGTCCCGAGGATCACTGATTGGTACGTCCGGACCAATATCAATTTCTATGGATTTATGTGCGCTCTCATCTCGGGTAAGATCGGCCACTTCCTTGTCTGGGGTTCCAACCTCGGATATAGCACCTTTCTTTGTTTTTCGAGGTTTCTCATCTGTGGAACCAATTGGTCTACCATGTTTCAAACGTGTTTTGGAATCTGTAGCAACTTGATTGTGTCCCTCTTGAACATCAATCCGAACTGGTGCATTAATAGCTGGTACATGTGACTTAGTCACTATTTTCGGGTCAGCAAAGGAATCTGGCAATTGATTAGCTAGCTTTTGCAAATGTATTATTTTCTGGACCTCAAGATCACACACTTGAGTCCGAGGATCTTGCCAATTTATGGATGTCTGATTCCATGATATTTCTTTTACCAGCTTATTATCTCCCCCTAATGTTGGAAGTTCGGATTCATTAAAATGACAATCCGCATACCTGGCCTTAAATAAATCACCCGTAGTTGGCTCAAGGTATTTTATAATTGTGGGGGAGTCAAATCCAACATATATTCCCATCCGTCTCTGTGGTCCCATCTTTGTTCTCTGTGGTGGAGCAATAGGAACATAAACCGCACAGCCAAAGGTTTTTAGATGGGAGACGTCTGGCTCATGACCCGTTAGTAATTGGGATGGGGAATATTTGTGTTCACTAGATGGCCTGATGCGTATAAGCTCGGCCGCATGAAGGACCGCATGTCCCCATGCTGAAACCGGCAGCCTCGACCTCATGAGTAATGGTCGGGCAATCAGTTGTATTCGTTTTATAAAAGATTCAGCTAAGCCATTTTATGTATGTACATGTGCCACGGAGTGTTCCACTGTTACCCCCATGGACATACAATAATCATTAAACGCCTGAGAAGTAAATTCACTAGCATTATCAAGACGTATAGTCTTCAAAGGAAAATCTGGAAAGTGAGCTCGTAATCTTATTATCTGAGCTAGCAATCTTGGAAATGCCAAGTTGCGGGTCGATAGGAGACAGACATGCGACCATCTAGTCGATGCATCAATAAGGACCATAAAATATCTGAATGTCCCACAATGTGGGTGTATTTGTCCACAAATGTCTCCTTGTATTCTTTCCAGAAAATTAATAGTTTCCTTTGTCACCTTAATAGGTGATGGCTTTACTATGAGTTTCCCTTGTGAACAAGCAATACACATTAAGTTTTTAGGGATAACTCGTTTTTTTTTAGTGAATGGCCGCTGGTATTATCAATCAATTTACGCATCATAGTTGACCCGGGATGACCCAGCCGGTCATGCCATAAAGTGAAATTTTCGATGGCTATTTGATTATATGTGGCATTAGCTTCAATCATACTGACTTTAGCATGATAAAGACCAGTAGAGAGTACGGGTATGGATTCTAAAACTTTCTTATGGCCTTGGGAGATTTCATAGATTTGAAGGAATTCTTTGTCTCCTTCGCCCTTAGTTTCAATATGAAAGCCATTCATTTATTATTAAGTTTTTTAATAAGAAAAGTTCAAGGAAATGACAACATAGAAATGAAAAACACCAAATCATAGTATCAAAGCAAATAAAGCAATACAAATGTCGAAATCAGGACTTCAGTCTTTGAGACAATATGAAGTTTCATATTCCATAAGATCATCTTTTTCATGATCAAAATCGTTCTCATCATCATGGATCACCATGTGGGCTTCATGATTCTTCCCTTTCATACTTTCTGTGTATAGTTCAACTAGATGCTTGGGAGTCCTACAAGTATTTGCCCAATGGTTGCTTATTCCACACCTATGGCACACTGATTTTGTTGAGTTGGTCGAGTGCTGGGGTTTGAAAGAATTCCTGCGACCACGACCATGTCCTCGACCAAACGAGCCACGGTCTCTACTTTGGTCTCGACCATATTGATTACTTCTCCCGCGGTCATATGAATTGTATTGACCACGGCCACGTCCTCTCCATCCACCACGGTCTCGACCGTGTGGTTTACCATGATGGACGTGGTTAACCTCTTTATCAGCCTCAGTGGCCGCATGAGCTTCAGGTAATGGTGTGGATCCTGGAGGTCTCATCTCACTGTTCATCATCAGTAACTCATTATTTTGCTCAGCAAGTAATAAGCATGAAATCAAGCTTGCATAAGTCTTGAATTCTTTTGCACGGTATTGTTGCTGAAGCAACACATTGCTTGTGTGGAAGGTAGAGAAAGTTTTTTCAAGCATATCTTCCTTTGTTATATCCTCACCACATAGTTTAAGTTTAGACACGATCTTAAACATTGCTGAGTTGTATTGATCCATAGACTTAAAGTCTTGGATCCTGAGGTTTTTCCATTCGTATCTAGCCTTTGGTAACATGATCGTCTTTTGATGATCGTATCTCTGTTTTAATGTATTCCAAAGGTCTAGAGGATTCTCAATGGTTAAGTACTGATTTTTGAGACTCTCAATCAGATGATGGCGAATAATTAATATTGCCCCATAACGATCTTTTTCGTTGGCACTGTTATTCTCGGTAATACAGTCACCGAGACCCTTGGATTTTAGAATGATCTTTGTATCAACAGCCCATTGTAAGTAATTGTCTTCAGAGACATTTAGGGCAGCAAAATCCAGGTTTTTGATTTTCGACATCTGAAATCAAATATATATACTTCTAGAAATTTTTTATATCTTTATATCAATACTCTATGGCACACGCATTAGAAAAATTTCTAACAAGTATATATGATGCAAACAATATGATCAAGGTTATAATGCATTAGGTCACACGACCATACTGGATGAAGCCACACGGCTATAATGAATCATCAATCCTAACGCTTGCTAGAGGCGCATCGATCGATACTCCTATAGAGTCATCGATCGATAGACGCGATGCATCATCGATCGATACGTGCAATGGCAGGTCGATCGATTGAACTTTAGATTTGAAGGGTTGAAAACCAAACCACCAAAGAGAAGGAGATCACGAGCTGTAACTGGCCGCAAGAACGGAAGCTCCTTGGTCGGATTGAAACTGCTCGGATGGATGCAAGTCGGATGGATCTTGATCTATGTCGGTTGAACCAATATCGATCGATGCGCGTGGTGGTACGTCGATCGATCTAGGGTTTATGGGATGATCTCGAACCAGAAAAGGAAATTAAGATTAGGGTTTATGAGAAAGTAGTTGGCGGCTTGATTAGGGTTTTGAGGTGGTCAATTTTTAGCTAGGGTTTTTATAGAACAAATCGTGCTGATAACGTGTTGAATCAGTGAGAAAACTTATTATTATTCCATAGCCTAAAGGCTCTTTATATACAAGTTTAGATCGCCATAAATAGACCGTCATAAGATAAATGGAAAACTAACAATTCCTAGTCTAACTAGGAAAAGGTAAATACAAATATGGAAAAATACAAAGTAGATAAGTAAAAGGAAAACATAGTATAAGCCGTCTATTCCTTCCTCATGTAGTTATGGGCCGTCCACTCTATGATTTATAATAATATGTTATTTTTTTTTGTAATGATTTGATGTTCAACAAGTTGTTATGTACATTCCAATCAATTGTTGTTTTAGTATCTTAAATTCTACAAACTCTATCCTGTAAAACCCTACAAATGTTTTTCATCATCATCTTCACGACCACAATATGAGTTTCAGTTGTAACGTATATTTCGTTTTCTAATGTGATTGTTTAATACATTTTCTAGTTGGCATTTTATGTTTGTTTTGAACGGACTCGCAACCTTTTTCATGTGGTTGATTTTTGGACTTTATTCTACATTGCCACACTCACTCCCATCTTCATTCTAATTTAACCCACCAATAAAAAATAATATTATTTTAATCATATTTTAATCAAAAACGTGGTAAAAACCGAAACTACCCTTAATGAAATCTAATATTTACATATCCAACCTGCTAATATTTGATCCGACCCACACGACCCGGGATCCATGGTTTCGACCCGCGTGTCTCTCTCTCAAACTCTCTCACTCCCATCTCTCATTTCCCCCAAATCGAAAGCAAATCAATCCCTTTTCAAACCCTAGAACCCGACGAACTCGAGGCAGCGACGAAACCCACTGAAACACACCGATATCCACCGCGTCTTCTCGTGTCCATCATCAGAACCAGAACCACCATCTTCGTCCGGCATCGTCTCCGGAGATCTTCTCCTCTTGTTCTCTTTCGAAACACATCGTCAGCGTGAAAAAGGCAACGCCTTTTTACAAACTTTTTTCATAGATTCGAATGGGTTTTGATGTGGGTTTGATTGGAGTATACGATGTGTGGTTGTTTGGCTCGATTTTGAGTCTTAAATTTTAGTTTTGAATCTGAATATTTTTTATTTAAATTATTATTGTGTTGAAACGATTTAGTATTGGTAAAATTGTGTTATCTTTGTGTAATTAAATTGAAAACCTAGTATTAAAAATGTTAAATAAAGGGATTGAAAATGAAAAACATGCCATCGATTTGGTTATGAGATTATAAAGAGCGAACGTTTGGTTTTGAAGTTATGGAGATGTCCTCAAATGTTTGGTTGTGAGATTAGTAGAGTGATGTTATTGAGAGTTGTCAATGATTTGGAATCATTGTTTTCGTGATTGAATGTTTGAGTGCTTGAATGTTTGGAATCAATGATTTATTTTGTAGATATTGAATGGATTTGTTAGCTTTGGTAGTTATTGAATGTTTATTGTTTATGTAAATATTCAGGGGATGAAGATAATGAAATTTTGTTTGATACTCTATGTTGAGTGTTTCAGTTCTGATTGAATGTTGTTGTTATAGGATATCGAGAGGCTATTGATAATGGCAGACCGAGGTCGTGGATGGAAATAAGAAACTCAGCAGAGAAAGTCCACAAAAAGAAACAGTGCTCCTGAAGAAGAGCAGCATGAAGAAGAACTTTCAACCGGGAATGATAGTGATGATCAGTCAGCACACGGAAATGAGTATGATCATCTGTCTGCACACGCTCATGAGACTGATCATGAGTCTGCATCATCTCAGGTAAATTATTCTAATTTTTATTGGTGTATTACTGGTATGACTAGTACTACTAGGACAAAAATTATATGGCATGCTAATATAATTTTTATCTGGTTTACAGGAATGTCAACCACTGCCACCTGATGAGCTATACTTCAAGAACACCGAGTACACCAAAACTTGTAAGATACAGAGCAAGTGCTATGTGAGCAACACGGTGGGAATCATCAAAAAGCTTGAGCCTGAATACGAGAGCCCTGAGTTGAAGTGGTTCGAAAACCACCCTCAGTTTTGCCATTTGTTCCACATGCCCGATGAACCATACTTGAAGCTGCTGGGTGTGTGGATGCTTCTATTGCGAACGATTCCCTTAGATGAGGAAGAGGACACAGCTTGGTTTGCGGTCAATGGCGTGCCCATCCGGTATTCCATGAGAGAACATGGACTCATCTCAGGTTTGGACTGTCGTGGATACCCGGATAAGTATGAGAAGTTGGGGAGCTATGCATTTGTGGATAGGCATTTCCAGTCACACAAGGAGATAACCATGAAATCTGTGGAAGAGAAGTTGTTGAGTATGAAGGCGTGTGGGGATCGACTTAGGATGGCTGTTCTGTACTTCCTTGGAACGGTTATTAGAGGGAGGGGAAGGTATAATGCACACTTTGACCCTTTCATTTTAAGAATGGCCAACAATCTGGAGCTTTGTAAAACCTTTCCCTGGGGTCGTTTGACATTTGATGATAACCTTCGGTCCATTAAGCATGTGATGAAACGTCTCAAGGGGAAGGCTAAAAAGAATGTCAATTTCCCCGGGTTCGTTCTTCTTTTACAGGTAAATTTTACTTCTCTATATTTTGTTTTGACAAATTCTTGTTTGTATGATATTTTTTTTGATAAATTCTCTTTGTAGATGCTGGCATTTGAGTGTATTCCTGCTTTGAATGCACAATTCAGAGAACATGTGGGTGGTTGTTTGAGTAACTGCCCAAGGATCTGCAAGTGGCAGTTCCAAAATAACAGCATGAAGGGTTTTCCACTTGAGGATTTGTATAATGCACTTGGAGAAACAAAGGTATGTTTTTTTTAGGTTCCTTTATTAAGTGACTTGGATACAATGTGTTTGATATATGCTTTGGTTTTATTTTCAGATAATTAAAAGTGTTCTAGCTCCTACTGTTGAAGAAGAAACTTTCATGGCTCGCATAATGGAGGACGAACCAGACTATGAAAATGAAGGACCAAGTAATCTGTGGAGCTCGTGGCTTACTGTTAAAGAGAAGCCTATCTGGTGGAAAGATCTATATGAGTTAGATGTGGCTGCAAGGGAGTTTTCTAAGAAGAAAGACAAAGGGAAAGTGATTGAAGAAGCATACTCCTTTGTCGGTTCAGGTTTGGAGGACGTTCTGAAAGGTTTTGAAGAGAGGTTGATGGCTGCTTTGAGTGAAGTGTGTGTGAAGGTGGAGGCAATGGACAAGAGGCTTGGTGTCGTGGAACATAGCCACGTGGTTTTAAAAAGGAGGTCTAAGAGGATGAAAGCAATGGAGAAGAAGGTTAAGGAGATTAACAATTGCCAGTATCATCTAAAAAGGAGAGCCAGGAAGCAGAAGTATATGGAAGAGAGGCTTGATGATATTGAGAAAGAAATGAAGAAGCAGGAGAAAGAGAACAATGATGGTTACAATGATGGTTTTGATTGGAATGGGGGGCGTTATGACAGAAATGGAGTGGACGCAGATATGGTTGAAAATACAGAGGTGGTTGAAAGCCCAGAAGGTCAGAGAGATCAAGGTCAGAAAGAACCCGAGGAGGCTCGAGTTCAAGTTGAAACCGAGGTTCAAGCTGAGAAAGAACCCGAGGAGGCTCGAGTTCAAGTTGAAACCGAGGTTCAAGCTGAGAAAGAACCCGATGAGGTTCAAGCTGACAAAAGGCTGAGAAAGAACCTGATGAGGTTCAAGATGAGGTTGAGATGAAAGAATCTGATGAGGTTCAAGCTGAGAAAGAACCTGAAGAAGTTCAAGCAGAGAAAGAACCTGATGAGGTTCAAGCTGAGAAAGAACCTGAGGAGGCTCGAGTTCAAGTTGAAACCGAGGTTCAAGCTGACAAAAAGGCTGAGAAAGAACCCAATGAGAGTCCTACACCATCACGTGGTAGGACTAAGGCAGAAGCCGCGAGGAGAGGGATGGGTGCAGTACCAGCGACATTTAGGAAACTGAAGTTTCAAGAGGTGGAAGAACCTGAAAAACTTGAAGAAGAGGTGGAAGAACCTGAAAAACCTGAAGAAGAGGCTGAAGAAATGGTGGAGGATGAGGTGGAAGAACCCGAGGAAGGAGTTCCTGCTCCTACTAGGGTTAAGCATAGGCCTAAGGCAGTGGTGAAGAGGAAGAATGCTCGTAAGCCTACTGACCCAAAGAAGTTCACAACGCCAGAACAGACAGCAAGGACACGTACACGGTCATGGTTGGTTTCCACTCCTTTCACTGAAGCTGACACCGATAAGATTGAAGGGCGCAAGAAGAAGCCTAGAACTGAGGCTTAGTGAATTTATGTAGGATGCTATGTTTAATATTTATTTCGGCTTTGTTGTGAACTTATGTAGGATGCTTGTTTTTTTTGGATGCTAACTCGGCTTGAATGCTATTATGTAGGATGCTTTGTGTTGTGTGATTGTCTTGAAGCAGGTTTGGTTTAATTGAGGACAAGGGAATCCATGTTCTAAGAAATCAAATTTGTATTACTAGGTTTATTAGGTATTACTAGACAAAAACACTGTCAACACTTCATAAAAAAAAAAAACCTAAGACACATGTCTAAAACGTGTAACATAATGTCAACACTTTGTAAAATAAAAAATATAAATGTGGCACATGTCTAAAACGTGTAAAAGATAATATTAAACAAATATGTTTGAATATTAAAGTAATATTTATTTTACTCTTAGTAGTACACAAGGTAGTAGTAATATTTCATTCTTCATAGTAATATTTTTGCAAATTTTGACATTTTTTAGTAATACAACGTCATTAAATTAAATTAATTAGTCATACCAATTCATTTAGACAGTTTTAGACTATATATAACACATTGGCAGAAAAAAATTTCAGAAAATAAGTGTTTTCGGAAAATTCATTTCATTATGGCATTCCCATCAAGACATTAACAATGATAAGGATGTTTTCTATTGAAATGATAAATTTTCTACCAATTTGAGATTTTAAGAATATTTTATGCTTAATTTGACAAATAAACATATATATGGATATATAATCACATAATATACAAGATACATCTTTTAAAATCAAATAATAAGAAGAAAATTTAGGTTCTTAGAAACATGCATAACAAATAGTAATACAAAGTAGTTTTTGGTAGTTCAAGATAGTACAAGGTAGTTCCTAGTAGTCCATATAACACATAGTAGTTCAAGTAGTACCTAGTAGTCCGATATTACACATAGTAGTTCAAGTATTACGTAGTAGTTCAACGTTACCTACTAGTTCAAAGCACAAGATTCCCATGCTACTCGGCGGTGGTAGAAGTACTTCCACACTCAAAATACTCAGACAAACGTCCGCCTCTCCTTCCCCTTCCCCTTTCCCTTCCCCTTCCCCTTCCTCACCCTCTTCCTCGTCCACGAGATTCTCCGGCTGATGGAAACCTTTGCTTATGTGTGGGTCCTTTCTTTTTATCATATAATGGAGGAAGAACTTTAAGTGCTCGAATTTCATCTGGTATAATCCATTCAGACTGATGTGGCACAGGATAAATCGTCCTACAGTATGCCAACGCCCAAAGCTCCACCGTATAGTATCTCGAACAAAAGTCTTGTAGATGGAGGTCCGTTCCAACGCTCAAGAACTTGGCAGCAGCTGCTGCATGAACACACGGGATTTTGTCTATATCAAAGAACCTGCAGGTGCACATTTTTCTTGCCAAATCAACCGTATAAATCTTTCCGTCACTACCATTGACATTGTACTCAAGGTGGAAACTGTTTATCTCAACAACATCTAAACACCTCGCTTCCAAACATCTTTTTGACAACTCCTTTTCCACTGTAGGCACAAGCTTCTTTGTGGATGGTATTTGAGCTGCCTTCTTCCTATGTTTGTTAAACCATTCAGTCATTTTCTTAATGATAACATCAATCATCGGTAGCATGAAGTATTTCCTCGCTTCCCGAAGAACACCATTGATAGATTCTGCTGCATTGGTCGTGTCAACATTGTATCTGTCTCCTTCAAAGTAACATCTTGCCCATTTTCTCTGTTCAACACTCTTCTCCAGATACTCGGCAGCAGAAGGATATTTTCTGGAAAAAGCAGCATAGAGAACATCAAACTCAGCCACTGTATAAACATATGCACATTCTCTAAACTTGAGTGCACAAACGTCTCTGTTGTTGAATACATGTCCTTTGACATTTTGAGCCAAATGCCAGATACAATACCCATGTGCGGCCGTTGGGAACACCTCACGTATTGACTTGATCAAGCTCCCATTTCTATCCGAAAGAAACACCAATCCGTCTACATCTGATATCATTGACCTCAAATTATTCATAAACCACGTCCAGCTTTCATCTTTCTCACTATCAACTACACCAAATGCAATAGGGTAATGGTGACGATCAGGATCTTGAGCCGTCGCAACAAGCAGAACTCCACCATAAACATGCTTAAGATGTGTTCCATCCACAATGATAACTTTCCTCATCGCTGCGAACCCTTCTATGGAAACTCCAAATGCGAAAAATAAATACTTAAATCTTTTCGCAGCATCCACTTCAACATAACTTACTGAGTCAGGATTCTTCAACTTAAGCATGTGCATATAGGAGTGTATCATAGAAAAACTCTCTTCCGGAGTACCTCGCACTTCATTAGCAGCCAGACTTTTTCCTCTCCATGCAGTGGCATATGATACATCAACACCAACCTTGTGGGTAACCATACTAATCAGATCATTTGGTCTTGGTGTGTCATATCTACCGGGATATTCTTCACCCAAAACAGATGCAACAACCTGTGGTGTGCCCCTCCTTCTATTTCTAAGGGTACTTGTAGTTACCACTGAGCATGTATGAGACTTGACGTAAGTTCTAACCGTCCAAAGATCTGAATTCTTAAGCTTTGCTACACGCAAATACCACTTGCAACCTTCTTTGGCTCCACGACATTTTGCCATAAATCTCCAAGTATCAGACTTAGCTGTATACTCAAAACCATTCTTATGCGCACCCCTCTGAACTAGAACTTGCATGTCTGTCTTAGTTCTGAATTCTTGACCCTTAAACAAATCGAGACCATCATCCCATTCTTCTACAACTGTTGTGGCCGGCTCCGCTCCTGCAGCTTCAACTCCCATTCCGACTTCTGTTCCTTCATACCCATGCTCTAAATCCTCATGCATCTCAAAGTCTTCATGTTGTTCAGCTGTGTAAAGCGTGACCATGCCATCCATCTCATGATCCTGATCTGTTCCATCTTGCTCAGCTTCATCTTTCTCAATATCATCTTCCTCGGTCTCATCTTCCTCGGTCTCATCTTCCTCGGTCTCATCTTCCTCGGTCTCATCTTCCTCGGTCTCATCTTCCTCGGTCTCATCTTCCTCGGTCTCATCTTCCTCGGTCCAATCCTCCGTATCAGTATCCTCTCCATCGAAAGACCAACATAGCTATCATCGGTTTCATCATCATCTCACGAAGCGACATACCACCATATGTATCATCCATGTCATTCTGATCTCCACATGTAAAACACTTCTACATTGATCATGATTTACTTGCATGAGATAACCCAAAACGTCTTCATCAGTCGAAATATATGATGGTATGCTCGAATACAACACCATTGGAAAGTAACTAATCTTCAGCATCCATCTCCATTTGCCTTAATCTTTCTGCATATACTATCAACCAATTCAGAATATGTAACCTCTTCCACAGATGTTTTCATCACTAGAGTGTGAATTTGATCTTCTCCCGAGATCCACTTTATCTCAGGCCCATACTTGATGTAACTTCCTCCATAGTCAAAACATATGACTGTAATGGGAGAAGCCATATAATTCTCTGAAAAAATAAAATTATGATTAGTTAACCATTTAAAGAATCTAAGTTGTCTAAGATCTTTGGTACATAGTCGTTCCAGTAATACAAGTAATACACTTTCACTTTAGTAATACCAGTCGTTCCAGTAGTTCTTATAAATTTTTGCTTTTCTCGATTTAACACTTATAATTGATCAAGAGGGTGTTATACAACCCACAATATCGTCTACCACTATTATAATGCATTATTATGGTTTAAAACAGTGCAAAATAAGAAGAAATATACAAAATTGCCCTTAAACATCCCTTTTCATAACAATATACCTAAAACTTTCATTTTTACCTAAAACTTTAGTTTTTCATCAGTTTAAGTCTTTTTAATCAACTAATAATGTGTTACACAACTCAGATTATCGTCTAACACAATTTTCATATTTTTTTCTTTCAAAACCGTGTTAAAAATAGAGAACAATACAAAATCTTCTTCACACATTATTTTAATTTTTCTTTCAAATCTCCCACGATTTTTACAGCAAAATGTTGATATTTTTCGTTTCACATAATACATAAAACATAAGTAGTATATTATTATGAGAATTTCGTGAAAAAAACGTACCAATTTCCTTCAAAAAAACCTTCAAAATCACCAATGGAGCTAAGAATATGAGAAAAAATCGTTTCTGGTTGGGGAAGAGGAAACAAGATGGGAGAAATGAGACAGGAGACGACAGTTGTGGGAAGGAGAGAGGTGGATTGGTGTGGGGACCGCCTGTTAGGTTTCCTTAGGTTTGAGATATTATGGGAGAATTTATGGGGGAAATTGGAGGGAGATGGTCGACATAATTGGGGAGGGAAGAGAGAGGAGAGAGGAAAGTGGAGTGTGATTTTGATTTTAATTTTAAAAAATATAGTGGGTATGAGATATTAATATAATATTAAGGATAAGAAGGAGAAGAGAAATATGAGAAAAAAAAATGGGTCAACTAGAATTTTGGTGTGGCAAATAGAATACTTTTTTCCATGTGTGGCTACGGAGAATACTTTCCTTGATTTTTTCAACATCTATATGTTGATTCAATCAATACATACGCTATCTCGTCTGTGTTATTATTTAATAAGATAGATATAAGATAGTATAGCAGCTGTAAGCTGTAAACTAAATAAAATGAAAATTGTGATGTTTTGAACTATGTAATATTCCTTCATGTGTCACACAATATATGATGTTTATAAGGTTTCTACACATCACTTAGGTTGTGATTGACAACAGCGGTGCGGGACGTAATTACTGTGGCGGGACGTTTTTTCGACATATGTTGCCAATCAAAGGAAACTTTAATTGACGGGGCGTTTTTTATCAAAAACGCATCCAGTCTTTTTTATAAAAAAAGTTTTTTTGTTTGCACTAACAAGTGACAATACCGCACTTGTGTAGAAACTTCACCAAATATGATGCGGTTTTACATGCGTTTTTCACTTTTATTATTTTTTTAATTTTAAATGTTCAGTTTTTCTAATCAAACAATTACACCAAATAACTTTAATGAACACGTTCTTCATTTTAAGTTTTAGCAATTTTCCTAACCATGTATAATATATATGTTGTTAACTAAAACTTCTAATTTTAATAATAAACTGAAAACTGATTTAATCAAATATATCCAAATAGCATCAATATATTTGTTTTTTGGACCAAAATCTATTTTTTTAGTGATGTTTATACGTACAATAGATAATAGTAAAAACTTCTTGTTTTTTCTTTACAAAATAATTCTTTTTTCATAGTTTCTGTAATATATGTAATAATATAATAACCTTTTTAAAATAATAAATAATTCTAAAAATATCAATATATTTTACATTATTTTTCGAACAATACCGCACTATTTTCTTATCAAAATCGCACTATTTCTTTTATCAAAATGATCAAAATTATCCAAAAATAAAATTAACTGGTAAATAATATCTTTGTTTTTAATTCTAACTAAAATTACTCATATATTAATAAAATATATTTTTTATTTTAGTTCTAAAAATAATTACTGTTTAACAATTATTTTGATCTAAAAATAATACTATTTAACCATTATACTGATTGTATTGATATATATATGTTTAAATTTTTTTAACATTTTAAACAATTTTTTATTGTTAAATTCCGCAAACTATATATTTTCACCAATCAACACAATTCCGCATCGCTAATTTCACCAAAACCGCACTTATCCCGTAAAACGCACGAACCGCAGTTGAACCGTCCCGTACTTTAAATTCGCACCGCTATAAATACCAATTCCGCCGTCACCATTCGGAGCCTTAATATGAGAGTATGGAATCATAGATCTTAAATGTTTTGGTTATAGATACTGCTATGGATATTGATAGACCTCCTAGTAGAGATAAAAAGGCACAGAAACAAACAAAATGTGTCTGAAAGAGAATGAATAGAGACGTATTCAAGAGTTTCAAATCTTTTTCTTTTTCTCTTCTATCCTTGAATTCTTTTTGGGGTTTATAAAACGTGAATAAGATATTTTGCAGAAAATACACAACGTGTGAAAAACATATTTTTTACTAGTAGATAAATCAGGTTTAGGTAAAAACAAAGAATAGTATTTAATGAAAACCTGTGAACACGTTTGCCATTATTCAATGTCCTTAGTAAGCACCTAGATTAAGATACCTATCCTGACAAAGTGGGAAACTTTATACTTCTCGACAACATTTTCAAATAAAACATGTCATGTAATTTTCTTTGCTTCTCATTTTCCATTTTAAATGAAAAGAAAATTAAATTTAAAAACTCAAATAGAAAAGCTAAGACATCATCATTATTGATAAAAATATAACCAAGTGTCCGAAAGAATTTCTTGATTATTATTAATGTTTATCTGACACATTATTTACATTTTTGGGTTTATTTAATTATATTCCTTCTTTATTTTTATTATTCTAATAACAAAAAAAATCATTGAGATATTTTCAGCAACATTAATCAATTATTCTCCAAAAAGTGGTTCATCTCTCTCTCTCCTACTCCTCTAAGTCACTTCTCTCTCTCTCTTCAATGCCTTAAAGTCTTTCCTCAGCCAAGAGTTTCCTTTCTTCTTCCTCCTCCTCTGCTTAAACAAAAGAACCAAACTTCAAGACTCTCTGAGAAAACCATGGCTAACAAACCAAGAACCAGATGGGTTCTTCCTTACGAGACCAAGAACGTGGAAGACGATTACTTTCTCGGTCAAATCCTCGGACAAGGACAATTCGGAACCACTTTCCTCTGCACCCACAAAACAACAGGTCAAAAGCTCGCCTGCAAATCCATACCCAAAAGGAAGCTCCTCTGCCAAGAAGACTACGACGACGTTTTGAGGGAGATTCAGATAATGCATCACTTGTCGGAATTCTCCAACGTTGTCCGGATAGAAGGCGCCTACGAGGATTCCAGCAGCGTCCATATCGTGATGGAGCTCTGCGAAGGCGGTGAGTTGTTTGATAGGATCGTGAAGAGAGGTCATTACAGCGAGAGAGAAGCAGCTAAGCTCATCAAGACTATTGTTGGTGTGGTTGAGGCTTGTCACTCTCTTGGTGTTATGCATAGAGATCTTAAGCCTGAGAATTTTCTCTTTGCTTCTTGTGATGAAGATGCTTCTCTTAAGTCTACAGACTTTGGCCTCTCTGTTTTCTGCAAACCAGGTTTTGATTTTGTGTTGTCACTATTTTTCTAAAGAACCCCTTGTTTGGTTAATGGTGTACTTGTGAGTATCTGGTTACTTACTTGATGATTTAGCTTGTTAAGAGTTCTCTCTCTACTATGTTGTTTTAAGTTGATTTGGTTTATTTGATATGGAGCTATGGTTTTCTTTTTGTGGCAAACAAATCTTTGTATTTGTGTGTTTCTTTCAGGGACAACGTTTTCAGAACTTGTTGGGAGTGCCTACTATGTAGCACCTGAGGTTTTACATAAGCATTACAGCCGTGAGTGTGATGTATGGAGCGCTGGAGTTATCCTCTACATTCTACTATGTGGTTTCCCTCCTTTCTGGGATGGTTAGATTTTGAAAGTGCCTTTGTTTCTTTCTCCTCATAGAGTTTCCATCAAGTGCTTACTCTCTCATGTGTTATGTTCTATATCCAGAAAGTGAGTTTGGCATCTTCAGAAAGATTCTACAGGGGAAAATGGACTTTGAGACCAGTCCCTGGCCTAGCATCTCAGAGAGCGCCAAGGATCTTATAATGAAAATGCTCGAGAAAGATCCAAAGAAAAGGCTAACTGCTCATCAAGTGTTGTGTAAGTTGTCATCTTCTGAGCCTTTAGCACACAACGGTGATTGATGTTTTCTTCTTTGTTTAAGGTCACCCGTGGATTGTGGATGATAAGGTTGCTCCAGACAAACCTTTGGACTGTGCAGTACTGTTACGCTTGAAAAACTTTTCTGCAATGAACAAACTTAAGAAGATGGCTTTAAGAGTCATTGCAGAGAGACTATCTGAGGAAGAGATAGGTGGGCTCAAGGAACTGTTCAGAATGATAGACACAGATAACAGTGGCACCATCACATTTGAAGAGTTGAAAGACACTGTGAAGCTTGTTGGTGCAGACCTTATGGAATCAGAGATCCAAGAACTCTTGCGCTCAGTAACCAAACAACTCTCTTCGTATTATTTATTAACTTTCACTATCTATCATTTTCTCATTGTGTGTGTGTATCAGGCTGATTTAGATGAGAATGGATCAATAGACTATGGAGAGTTTTTAGCTGCAACAATCCATTTGAACAAGCTGGAGAGAGAGGAGAATCTAGTGGCTGCATTCTCTTTCTTTGACAAAGATGGAAGTGGTTACATCACTGTGGATGAGCTTCAACAGGCTTTGAAGGAGTTTGGTATAAATGATTCACATCTTGGTGAAATGATCAAAGAGATTGATCAAAACAATGTGAGTTGTAGCTTCTCAAAGATCTTTACTGCTTTCATTATGAAGATGCTTATGGAGTTTGCTTTTATTTGTAGGATGGACAAATAGACTATGGAGAGTTTGTGGCAATGATGAGGAAAGGAAATGGCAATGGAGGGATTGGTAGGAGAACAATGAGGAACACTCTCAACTTTGCAAATTGGAAATCCTGTTCCTGATGAAGTCGATGAATGGCTAAAAACTTCAGTGAAAGTTGACATTAATAACTATAAACAAACCATTAAAAGTTTGAGTAAAATATTTAATTCGTCTTGAGAGTTGACATTAATAACTTTAACACAACATTTCCAAGTGAAAAATAAAATTTAATTGAAAAGAAATGAAAAAACTATAACTTAAAAACGTTACAAAATCAGTTTAAAGAGTGGTGAAACAAAAAAGAAAATAAAGGAGGAAGAGAAAAACTTAGTTTGTTTTCTTGTTGTCTTCTTCTTCTTGTTTCTCAGTGATCGACTTCTTCTCTGCAGTTTCATCCTCACCTCCAAAACCGAACTCGTTAACACGTGTTTTGTCCACAGGGTAAACCCACCTTTGGTATAAGTATATCAAGAATATCACATCTGAAACACACACAGAGATTCATTAGAGAGAGTATTTTGCTTGATCTGAATCCAAAGTAGAGAGAGTATGTTGCTAGATTTTACTCACCATCACGGAACACAGAGAGCCGATGCAGAATCGGCATTTTGATGACAAATGCAAAGAGATCGTCGATGATGGTGTTGAGGAACTTGTAAGTCATCTGTCTCCATGGTAAATGCGCCACTGACTTGAGCTTATAGTTGATGAAGAGCTGAGGACACATCATGATGAAACCTGCAAAACACACACACACCCAAACTCAAGAACAGTTTTGACAATGAGAGAACCTCAACAGTTTTTTTTTTTTGAGGATGGTCAAGGCTTTTTCTTTACCGAACATGTAGACACAGCTTGTTAATGAAGACAAGATCCACGAATACCAACTCTTGTGGCGCTCGTAAGCGAGAGAATATATGGATAGTCCCACCACAAGGAGGAGTAGCACATAAGATAAGAATTTGATGGCAATGTCATCATACTCTTTGGTTTTGTTGCTTGCATAAGATTCACGGTCGTGGAACCTCAACCTTGGAATCATTCCACTTCTATCAACCTGTCAAAGTTTTGAATAGGTTTATCATATGTAAAAGCAACAAACATCAGAGATGCTCTCACTGTAAAATGGTTATAAGTACCTCAATCCGCATGGCTTTCCCTATCTTCCAGAACTCAATGCAGACACCAACTCCGGAACTAGCCAGTATCATCCATGAAGTGTCGTTGTCAAGCAGGTAGAGGAAGATGACAAACTGACAGATGAAGTTCAGTACAACAGATTTTGCAGACAGTCCTTCCATAGATTTGTTTTTGTTCCAGAATTGGATATCTACAGAGTAAGCAGAAAAAGATAAGCAACAAGCCTTAGGCAAGAGGCTGTTGTATGTTGGGTCTTACTTACCATTTTTGAATGCCAGGAAGTCGAATACAGAGTGAAGCATCGAAACACACATCGTGATGCCTAACAGATAAGGATTGCCTTCCAAAAACACCCTCTGCATAACAATAAACGTATTTACAATCAGATCCAAGAAACCAAGTATGTGTAGAGAAGATAATGACCAGATCATATGAAACATTAAGACGAGAGTTACCTTTAGTTCGTCAGATTCACCATCAAGCATGCTTCCATAGCTACGCTGCATCTGGAAAGACTGATCAACTTGCTGAAACAGTTGCCACTTCATCATGCTTATAGGGCTTATTTCCAGATTAAGTGGTACTTCTGAGACTGTCTCATTGATTGGAATCATCTTGTCCCTTAGCAGCCAAAACTCATTGAAGTAAATCGTAGGATAGTAGTTTCCTGAGCTAGGTTCTACCAGCAAGTCTGTACATCTAAAGTTAAGTACATCATATAACAAATTGGGCAAGTATACACATACCAAGAGAGTTGTTTGAAACCTCCAAATATTGAGAGTTGTTTGAAACCCCCCAAATAATAATATTAATAAGCATATCATCCTTTTGCCAAAATAAATTGAAGGATACGTGGAGCAATGTTTGGTGGTACACCATTCTGTGAATAGCTGTCACGAAATTGAAAACAGAATAATAGTCTATTAGTATGGAGTCACATTAATTCAATATTGATATCGCCAAAACGAAAATCAAACTGCTAATCATTTTTAAATGTTATAGCCAATGTTCAAGAAAATCGCTAGACCGTGGTTAAGCACCTTATAGAGGATTATTGTTTATGCTAGCGCCTATGCCAACTGCCTAAACCGATTTTTAGAGCATTAGTTATAGCCATAGTAGACAACTTTAATTACTCGGTTAAATTTTTTTGGAGAATGATAAGAATCACATGTACCTCAAGATAGCAAGTGAAACCATCATTGTTATCTCTATTAATTCGTTTTTATATCTGTAATGGTTGTTTCTAGAGTCCTAAAATCATAATACTACACAAAACACAAGAACGACTTACTGAGTAAAATCATCGACCAGGTTAATGGTGACATTCGGTTTCCATAGAGATACCCATTCCACAGGAACTTCTTCCTTCACTTCCGAGTTCTTATCAGCAACTTTCTGCAAACGTTGGTTTTGCGTTAAATTCATTATAACAAGACCATAAGGTCCATAACACAAAACTACATGCAATATTTCTTTCCATACAGGCATACCTCAACTTCTGGTTTGGATTCATCAGAGTCTTTGGGACTACCCAAAAGACTTTTCTTCTTATCAACTTTTCTCTTTGGAAAGTAAGTGGCAACAGCTGAAACAGTGAAAAGACAAGTCCAAACTCAGCTATAATACAGAAATCTAAACATTGATAGTTCTTTTTAATAAAAAGGAGACAAGTCTTACGGTGAGTCCTGCCAAAACTATTAAGAGGTTGATACTCAGGATCACTGGGGTCTATAGGGAAACCAGACCGAGCAAAGAAGACATGGGCATACAGACTTCCATTATTCTGTAGACTCTGGAACAACACAACATAAGCAAAGTTAGTAAACTCAATGCAGCTTCGTAATAGAGGTCAAAGCATGTGAGTTTTGTTTTTACCTCAGATGGATAATACTTGAGTGATCTTGTCCTAACACTCTCTGGTGTCCACACAGCATAAGGTATATTAGTCTCATGCCAATAAAGCGCACCTTCATTGCTAAAGTCATTGAACTTCTCTTGCTCTGTAAGATAAAACCACATATCCTGCAGGACATTAAAAAAAAACACTCATGAATCAAAATCAAATCTCAAAAACCCTAATTCTCTAAGTTTTGTTATTACCAATGATTCTCCCTTGTGGAAGAGATTGGTCATGAGGTGACGAGTCTGAGATGGATCCATCGGTTTCTGCTTAGGTGAAAAGAACTTGGAAGCAAAGTACCAGAACACGGCGATCCTAATGATCCCGGAGATCGTGGAGCCGAACCCACGCTGCTGCTGAGGCTGAGCACCGCCGTTGCCGCCAGGTGCCTCTGCCACCGCCGCCGTTTGTGTTACCGGCGGGGCCATGTTATTGAATCGAGAGGAGGAGGATGGGTGCTTTTGTCACGTACACGGCGGATTCGAGATGTGAGAAGTCGCCGAGAAGATCGTTAGAAAGCAGAGTTGGATTCGATGTAGAGAGATATTTAAGGGAGATTTTTTAATATTTTATTTTTTTGGGATGACGATGACGAAGCACTTCCAATGTAATGCAAGTAACAGTGTGACACACCATGTCTTGTCATGACTTAATGTATAATTGCATGTAAAGACCTTTATGTTTTAGATACTTTTCAAATTTTCCCTATGTTTCTAAATTTGAATATAACACTCCTCAAACTTGGATTTGATTACCAAAAACAAAACATGAAGAACTAGTAGTTTTGACTTTTGTGTACCAGGCTGGTCTCAGTCATCTGTATTGTCGTGAACAGAGAAATTTAGTTACTCTTTATGTAAATATATGTAACTATGTATACATTACCTCTTTCGCAATTCATCTTTGATGGAGAGATTAGTGTTCTTCTTCTGCTCCTGCTGCACAACAACTTTGGCACGCTCCTGCTGCTGCAACATCTCGAAATCCTCCTCCTTTGCGTCTCTAATGCCATGTATCTGCTTGATGGACTCTGAGAAAAACCTGTCTTGTGCATCCATCTTCAAAAAAGGTTGTATCAGCTCTCAGCAGTAGGTAACTCAAAACATCATCAAATGTGTGTGTTTTTTCAGAACAACGAACATAAGCTCTTCTCTGTTCTGCTCATGCTGCATCTTTGTTCTCAGCCTAACAATACGGTTATCCTCTGCAGTTTTACGCAGCTTCTCGCTCAAAATTCCCTGAGACTCCTCAAGCGTCTTGGCGTGCTTGTTCTGTTTCGTCAGCTTGTTCTTAAACAGTTTCGCTGCTGATTGTCCTCAGCGATCTGCCTCAGCTTCTCCGTAATATTCTCCTGGTACGATTTCATCTCGTACTTCCGCCTCATTCTCCTAACGAATCATACAACAGAAAAAAAGAACACTGAATACATTCGCAAGGACCAACAAGACTTGCAACGTGAATCGTCAAGAACCTTGACAGTGTTGATTGAATGCATCCATATCTTGCTTGGTTGCTAGGAAACCCTATAGCTGGCGAACACCTCCAGAAAACAAATTGCATTGACGGTCCCAAGCGTTTCTATCTAACCCTTTCTCAGCCAAGTCCTTCAGCTTCAAAATAGCCTGTGGTGCTACTCTCAAAGATCAGGACACTTATCCCATGATGGCCCTGTGGACCATAGGAATGGTGTGCTCCAATAGCAGGATACTCGTTGAAGTATTCCAGTAGCTCCGGGTTGCCCATACCTAGCCACTGATATATATGATGACATTAGGCCTGAAATTACCTCGGATGTTCCGAACTTGGCTACCCGAACCAAACTGAAAACTAAAATAACTAAACTGAAACGGAACCCTATTTTCTAAATACCGAACAGATCCTAAACCTCTAGAACCACCGAAAGAGCCAAACTGGAACCTAGCCCATAGTTATTTTTTCCAACTTAATATATATAAAATAAAAGGCAAGTTTCACTTTATCATTGTCGTCCTTGTCTAGCTTAGTATTCATAATGATGACCATTGGAGGCCAGACAACTTCATGATCCTTTTCCTTCTCACGTAACCCCTTCCACTTCCCGTAAATTTCACACAGAATAACAGATGCTCCTCTCATCTTGAGATCCATGTCTATAAATTCAGCTAGTTCTCTGTGAAGCTTAACTCGTCTATCCACCTTTGTCCTGCGCATGAGCTAAAAGTGGCGGCAAGTGGTACCAGTCACCAGGCCAGCCCTGGCAAGCGGGACAATGCCACTGCCTTCGTTGTGCATCTATCTTCTCGATAGACATGCAATCTAAGTTTTCGAAAAAACTCTTAAAACAACTTACTGTTCTTCTTTGTCCCATAGCTCCGTTGTCTTACATTAGAGTCGTCGTAGTAGTCATCACTAGCGGAATCTTCATAATAGTCGTCGTAGTAGTAGACATTGTGCTGAGCAGATTAGGGCACTTTTCGGATGAACGGAAAAAGAAATGGAGCACAAATAGCTTAAAGAGTGAGCGATCAACGCGATGGACTTGCACACTAAGCGTAGGAGAATCGCAATAATTGAGGAGACTGGTGGGTGAGTAAGTGAGGAGAGTGAAGAAGAAAGACAAGTAAGAAAATACAGCCTTAATGGGCCTTAAATTTAGCCCATTTATATTTTGAAATGAAAAGCCCAATAATAAAACCTTTCTTTTTTTACTCTTAACAAACGACGAAGAAAAGCTTCCTTCTTCGATTGAGAAGAAGAAGCGCGAGATCTGAATACATAAGTTAGCAAAGCAGAGATAAGGTCTACACATAGATCATGGATAAGATGAATCATGCGTTTGAGAAGATGAAGATGATGGTGGGTATGGAGGTTGAAGAGGAGCAACGAGCTGCCGAGGAGGAAAGCTCCCTATCTTTCATGGAAGATCTTAATCGAGATTGCGCTTTAACTACCAAACAGGTTAACAAAACATGCCTACATTTCTTTTGTTTTTTTCCTCGTCTATCATGAGTGATCTGCATTTGGCTGTATTCGTCAAATTTAGATTTAGGAATATGTTTTGCTAATATGCTTTTTTTTTTCCTTCTCTGTCCGTTTCCATGAAAAAAAACAGAGATTCTATGGCTTTGCTATTTGCTTGTCAGCAGGATTGACATGTACACTTTTGGTAAGTACAACTCTTATCTTTGTTAAATAGAAAGGAATCCTTTTTCTTTAATCTTATGTGACCTTTTAAACGTTGTGGTTGAGCTATATTCTTCTTCATCTACGTGGAAAGTTTTGTCCTTTGAATAGTCTTGGCTCCTTTACGGGTGATATTACTCTTTTATCTTTTTTACCTGTGTGACAATGCAGTCAATGCTTGTTTTCTTCAATCCGGTCAAGTTTGGCATCACATTCACAATGGGAAATTTGATGGCACTTGGGAGGTCCGTATTGGTTTTTAGTTTAGCTTGTAACATTGCATTTTTTACGCAAGTTTGTGTGGCAAAGTACTTCTCTGGTTATCTCTCTCGTTGGTACTAGATTTTGAGTTTCGTGTCCTTGTATGGCAGCACAGCATTCCTTATAGGCCCACAGAGGCAGGTGACGATGATGCTTGACCCAGCTCGTATCTACGCTACTGCTCTGTATCTAGCAAGCATTATCATTGCCTTGTTTTGCGCTCTCTATGTAAGTTGGGTTTAGAAAATATACTGAGCTGAGCATAGTAAATATTTGGTAGTAAAATTGCGTTATTATTATAAACATTTGTCATTTTCTCTCTGTACAGGTTCGTAACAAGCTGTTGACACTGCTGGCTATCATTCTTGAGTTCTCTGGTCTTATTTGGTATGTGAACTGTTATAACTTCATTGCTTTTACATGGTTGTCTGCATGCAGTCATAACTAGGAATGCGTTGCTGAACTGAATGATACTTATGTGGGGTCTGAGTCAGTCACATTCTCTTGGTTCCCTTCTGATTCTTTAAAACTGCAGGTATAGCCTGAGCTACATCCCTTTTGCAAGAACCATGGTTTCAAAGGTCTTCATGACTTGTTTCGACACCGAGTTTTAATCAGAGCCCTTTCCACATCCCACTGAGCTCTGTTTGTCTACCTTCTAAGCTGGACTTGTTTGATGCACGAGAAACCCTAAAGGAGCTATAGTCCATGCCCTATGGACTGTCTTTGGAGCATGCTTTGGTTTCTGTTTGCTTCATAGCATGAAGTTCCTGTCCACACAAATCCTTTGCACAGTTTTTGTATACTAACCAGCCAGATGTTATAATTTTCAGACATTTTGAATCCTATTTGCTGAAACATTCTGAAATTTGAAGTACCACTATTTAGTTTTGAATGAAATAGTAATCTATCCATGGCATTCATGGGAAGAACGAAACCAGATAGTACAATACAACCTTATCAAGTGCTAGGAGATAGGACATAAAGAGAAAATTCAACAGAAAACAAAGAGAAGCAGAAGATAAAAGCTGGTTGAGAAAGTGAAGAAGCTCCTCTCTAGAAGACAACAGTGTCAAGCATGGTGCCTAGTGTCTGAACAATGTTGGAAGACATCAAGTTGGAAACATGTTCTTCCAGATGCTTCTTTGCGTCTTGTCTTCCCACATTCACTATCGCCAGTTTCTCTGGTGACAACTCGTCCTCCTCTTGTACCGCCTTGTTATATTTAGCAGCCAAGCTCAACATTTCCTGTTAAAGACAGAGATAATGTCAATGAACCTGAGTATGACGACATGCTTTTCACAAACAAAAAAGACTGCAATCCACCCTATTTTTTCCCTTACCTGCACCGTCTGTTCGTTTGTCTTGGAGTGAGTATCAAAGCGTCTTAGCGTCAGGCCATCTGTCCATTTCTTCTTGTGGAGGTTTAGTAACATCTTCTCCTCAAGCTCGTTCTTCCTGTAGTTGATGGCTATTGAATAATAGTGTCTGTTCAATCCATGAATCAATGCCTGTATAGTAGTATCCAAAAGTAAGTATTAAAGACATCCTTTGATCTCGTTCCAACCTCGAGAAAAAAAAAACAGGAAAACCACGTTTCACAATGTGATCCATTACCTGGATCGATGGTTTGTTCAGGTGCCCAAGGTTAGACGTTGTTTGACGAGGTTCTTGCCCAAGCATAATGGTCTGAGGGTTTATCGAGCGGAAGGCATCAATCACCACTTTGCCCTTCACACTCTGAATGGGATCAACCACCACAGCTACAGCTCGCTGGTTCAAAGCTTCGAAACTCTACAAAAATACAAACAGATGTTCAATAATGAACCATACGTAGTCAATGATACGCAAGTCCAATACACAATTTCTACAATGGAGACCCAATCAGAACAAGGTATAGGACACAAGGAGTAAGTAATACTGAGCCACTAATACAGTATGAAGGACAAAATGTTTCAACAATAAACATACATAGTCCAACCAAAACTATATAGATACACAATTTCCACAATACAAACCCAATAAAAAACAAGGTAATACGACATAAGTAAGCCATTAATACAGTATACATAGAACAAGTATCAACAGAGCAAACAACACTACATACCTGTTGAGTATTAATATCAACACCAGAAAGCCAGCAACCAAACCCAGGATGTGAATGATACCAGCCCACCACCATTTCAGGTCTACAATACAAGAAAAACAAAGGTTTCTTATACATTCTGTACAAGTAGATTGTTAGTAGAAAAAAAAAAAAAGAATGAGAGAGTTTATACCTCCCAGTCTGTTTAAGCATGTCAAGCATATTAGTCTGGAAAACATGATCAACGGCTTCAACACTAACACCAGTCCCACTCTGAGGCATCGCGAAAACATCCACAACTCGTACAGTGTACTCATCCACGAACTCCCCAAGCATCAGTCCCATAACCTCCATAGGAACTCCAGCTCTACCTGCGATTGCACCATCACACAATCAATCCACGTGGCAATAACTCTATGGCTACGAATGAGATTAGAATCGATAATCATAGAAAAACCCTAGGGTTCCAGAACAAAGACGGAATCACAGAGAGCGGAGACGAGTCCGAAACCCTAATCGGAAGTTGGGATTTGATGATTATACCGTGTTTGAGCATCTTGAGGAGGGCGAGGGAAGAGATGTAAACTTGCTCCGAGGTGTCGAGAGTGGGGGAATCAGGCGATGCGTGACCTAGACCGCCACCGGCGCCGAAGATTCTCTGTAGTCTCTCCATGGTTAGAACAAATCAGTGGTCTTCTTCTGGGGGTACAAGACGGAGAGATCTTATAGAAAAGCTTGAGAGAGTTTTCTTTGTTAACACGACAGAGACGGAGATGGATCGTTAAGCGAATTTTGTTTACATACAAGTCCTCGTATATTTTACTTATTACTTTTGATCCCGGAAATAAAAATAATTCATTGCCCACCGGTTAATTCAGAAACCAAAAATTTGAATTGAACCGAAAAATCTGCAGTTCAGTTATATTTCTGTTAATTCAGTTTTCCAAATTTGTTATTGAATTGAAAATAGATTTTTTTCAGTCAAGTTGGATAGTTTTATTATATTCGGATAATTACGGTTATTTCGGTTCAATTTGGTTAGAAATATTGGTACAAAATTAGCTGAGAGACAAACCGAATTGATAACCAAATAAATTTTGAAATGTGTCGATTGGTTCAAAACAAAACATGAACCAAAAACCAAATTTTGGTTCAGCATCTGCGGTTCAATTTAAAACCACAGGCCAAGTAGGCAATGCTGAATTTTGTGTAGTGTGTGAATCTTTCTCCCAATGGTTTTATTTGGCACATTGAAAAGTTCACAAGAGTAAAGAAACAAGAATCAAACTTCATTTCGTCAGGATCAAAGCTTCTTCAACAAAACCTCATCTCACAGATCTTGACTCAACTCGAATCAAACTCTAATGGATGGGAGAAAAAAGAAGAATCTTTTGGGAGCAGCAAGATTTCTGGAAAGAAACTGTGAAGAAGGTAGGTGACTCAAAGATCAGGCATGCCCTTTCCTGTTTTAGCATCATATGTCTGCTCCCAAACAAACTCCATTGGTGTGTCCTTAGGTCCAGCTGCAACAAAAAAAAATAACAAGAAACGAAAGATTTCACCATGTATTAATCCTCTGTAAGAAAACCAAGCGTTTTGGATTCTATAGAGAGCTGAAATGCGCATGTGAGATGTTATATACATATGGTTAAAATCAAGAATCTCCAGATTTTGAACATGTAACACATATCCCAGGACACACCAATCAAGAATCTCCAGATTATGTGTTGATTCCACCTAGGTTCTATATGTAAAAGAATGCCATGTATAGAGATGTTAAGCTTCTACGTACCGGTAGTGGGTCTTGGTGTAGTCCTTATCTTCAGAATCTCTGGGCGAGGAATTATGGAACCAGAGGTGCCTGTGCCTCTGGCAACTCTTACTTTTGTTCCATCCTCTAGATACTTTACACCAACCTTACAAGGCCTCCTGAGGTAGAAATGGTGGTGTTAGACAAATAAGAAAAAAAGAGTAACTAGTGAGACTGTGAGAGTAGTACAAAATGAAATCATAAAAACATACATACCCAGTGACAGGATCAACAACTTGGACATTAGAGGCGTGAAGAGGAGCCTCTACCGTGAAAATCCCACCTTCGTGATCAGGGCCTCCCTTTATATGCTTCTTGATCTGCCAATTCAGAAGAGAAAAAAAAACCATGGTCTCAGTGAGTAGCTAAAGACTATCCCAGCAACAAGGCCAGAACATCCAAAACAAAAGGAGTTCAGTTAGAACAATTTAAACCACTGTGTAGCTAAATCCATGGAACTAGACACAATGATCATGATTCAGTACATATCCGTACTCTCAACGAAATAAGACTGATCAAAGAAAACATATCCACAACGAGATGATGCAAGACAAGCTTACCAGATTCTTTCCTTCAACAATGACACGGTTCTGGGATCTGATGACACGCTTAATGGTTCCAGTCTCACCCTTGTCTTTCCCGCGGATTATCATTACCTTAGATTAAAAGATCAAACACCACATTAGACGAAACTAAAGAACCAACAAAAAGAAGAGGAACGTACACTCACATTATCTCCTCGAAGTATCTTCCAGTGTCTGATGAGTTTCTCAGCAGCTTTCCAACCCATGGCTCCTCCTAGACTCTCTCTCTCTCTCTCTCTCTCAGATGAGAATCCTAATAGAATACATCACAAGAAATCAGAAACCTTTTACAATTCAATTACAGAACTCATCCCGAATTGAAATCATAGAGAACGCAGATTCAACGAGAATGATTTAGAAAGATCTGTACTTGATTCCGATCTACATCAAAATCTATAGAATCATTCGAAAAGAAAGGAGAAAACTGATGCTTCGAAACGAAATCGCCGGAGGAGATTGGAAGGAGCTTGCCTGTTATGAATTGAACGAGTAAGTGAAGACTTGAAGATCAAACGAAACGGCGTCGAAGCTTTATGTGATGACGACGGTACAGGCGGTGTTAGCGACAGGTATATAGAGCTAAAACCCTAAAATCCACTGATTAATGATGTCATGAAAATTTGACAGCATTTTAGATGGTCACAAAATGTCACAACATTTTTTTTTAGTCAAATCTTAACTCTATAAACGTGCACAAAAACAAATCAGGACTCTATAGCATGATTAGCATCTATACTATATTTTAACAAGTGAGAATTAAATTTACTAATTTGTGTTCTTTATAATTTTAGGTTTAATCATATTTTATGCTCAACCATTAATTAATCTTGATAAATAATTTTAATAATTTAGCTGATTTTAACATAAAACTTCTTCATTAAATTTATTTTAATGAAAAATTTATAGGGTAAACTTTTTTAACACAAAACCTCTTAATAACCATCAACCCAAAAATCTAGATATTATAACTTTACGAATAAAATTAAATATTAATATTTAACAAAAATAAAATAAAACACAAATAATAATATTAGAAAGAGTTTGATCATATATATATTTATTATATATATAATTATATAATTTAATATCTTTATACAAGTTTTACAATAATTTTATTCAATAAATTCATTATTTAGCTATTACATTTTTGATCTGAAAAGCTTGAAATTTTAAAATAAGATATTATTTTATAATATCATATATATTAATTTTTATAATGTTTTTTACTTTTTATGAATTGGATCAATAAAATATTGATTTATATTCGGAATACTAAACATATGAAAAGTACCAAAACTGATTAATAAATAAAAAAGAAGTGATTATTTGTATAGAACCGAGCCGATCACGGATGTCTTTAAAATTGTAGATATCTTTTTGGTATACAGCCCTACTTTTGTAGCACATTACGGGCAGTAATGAGTTTAAACTAGACATGGGTTTTTACCCAAAAGTGAACCTACCTAAATCCGAACTGAAAAAATTGAAACCAAATTCAAATTGTTATACAAAAAATATCCAAACAGGATTTATGAGCTTGATACTTTGGAGTTTGGATATAATCAGAACCGAAATTCAAAGTAGGATCCACATATATTCAAAATTAATCAAATATGCTAGTATTTTATTACATATTAAGGTAGTTTTGATATTTTATAGTATTCTAAAGATTGTTGTAATTTGTTTTATTTGTTTTAACTAATCTTTAATTAGATTTGTGAATAATTTATATATTTTGAATTTTTTTCCAATTTTTCGGGTTAAAAGAAAAATATTTTGGACGATTTTAGACACTGATTACAAATTCAAATAGAATTTATGAGCATAATACTGAAAATCCAAAAATCCAAATTAACTGAAACGAAACCGACGGAGGAAACCTAGTCCAAACTTGGATTAGTTATAGGAGTCTCTGTTTAAAAATGCGGGCGCCTAGCCGCCTAGGCGTCAGCCTAGTCGCTGCTCGGACATCTCGCGAGGCGATTTGAAGTTAATCGGCCAACAAGATCGTTACCCAATTAGGCGGCCCGTTAAACCGCTTACTCGGCCCAACTACCAACTAATCGGTCCAATAACCGATTAATCGGCCCAATAACATGGGCCTAAATTTCAAATTGTGATATAACTTACTGGACTTTAGAGGAAGCTCAGAGTCCAATCACCCTACAGTTTGATAGACATGTACACTCATATATAGAAACCGATGTGGGAACCCAGATTGTTCGCATATGATATCAAGTGCCTTAGCCACTAGGAAACATTGACTTCTCTGTAAATTGTGCATATGTTTTGCATATATCCATAGTCCCTGATTTATTTATGTTTCAATTGTATGATGTGCAGCTTTGCTAACAATTAACTTTTGTTAAAACCAATAAATATATATATATATATATATGAATAATAAAATACAAAAAACTATTACATTCTAATATATATATATATATATATATATATATATTATATTTAATTTAAACATTATAATAAAATAAAATAATAATTAAATTAATCCCCGCGTATACCCTGCATACACCCCGCTTTTTTAGTAACTCGCTAGGTCCGGAGTCGCCGGCCGACTAGCGCCTAGCGTAGTTCCGAACAGGGGTTATAAGTCAGCCTAACCCAAACAAAATACTGGCCGTTGAGAAATTATATATTATTCGGATCGAAGCTTAGACTCTGGCGCCATGGCTGCATTCTGTTATAAAATCATAGCTGTCAAGCCTGTTTTCATTTGCTTTTTAAAAGGATTTGCCCATGATTACTATTGATTTTTGACATATAATTGAAATTGAATATTTGTGCAGTTCTGACATGAAATTACTCGTCTCCTGGAAGATGTACATTTTGACCATATATCATGGTTCAATGTCAGTGAACCATTTTGAACAATCTCTGAGAATCCATCACGCTGGCCATGTTGATGTGGGGATAACTTCAAGTCTTCAACACTCGAAGAAACAGTGGTTACTTAAGCCATTTCCAAAATGTATTTCAAAAGATTCGAGATTTTTTTTGTTATGTTTTTCTTCTTTTTGGTTACGTGCCTCCTTTCAAAACTCCGTGGTTGATATCTTTCACACGTAACCATAATCTTCATTAGTTGTTCTTCTAACCATTCCCTTTTTATCAATAAAAAAACATAAATTACAGCTGGAATATTTATTTTGAGCATATATAAACACAAGTAGTCAAGTACAGGTACAACCATAGTTCATTGAACTCCTTCACGTCCAAAAAAAAAAATGGCAACAGAGTCGCAACCTAACCACCACAAGAAGCTAACGATTCCGTTAAAAACAAGAATCGCTCTCACCGTTATCTCCACCTTCACCAATAACGCTCAACGTCCCGACGGCTCCATCAACCGCCGTTTCCTCCGCCTCTTCGATTTTCGCGCCCCTCCCAATCCCAAACCAGTCAACTCCGTCTCATCCTCCGACTTCGTCGTGGATCCTTCCCGCGACCTCTGGTTCCGATTATACACTCCACACATCTCCGGCGACCGTATCCCCGTCGTGATCTTCTTCCACGGCGGAGGATTCGCTTTCCTCAGCCCCACCACTTACCCCTACGACAACGTGTGCCGGAGATTCGCTAGAAAACTACCGGCTTACGTCGTCTCCGTCAACTACCGCCTCGCTCCTGAGCACCGTTACCCCGCTCAATACGACGACGGATTCGACGTCGTGAGGTTCCTCGAGGAGAATCGCGGCGCTGTTCTCCCGGCGAACGCCGATCTGTCGAGGTGCTTCTTCGCCGGAGACAGCGCCGGCGGAAACATCGCGCACAACGTGGCGATCCGCGTCTGTCGCGCGAGCTGTTTCGCCGCCGTGAAACTCGTCGGACTCGTGTCGATCCAGCCTTTCTTCGGCGGTGAAGAGAGGACGGAGGCGGAGAGGAGCCTCGTCGGGATGCCTCTGGTTTCGCCGGATCGGGCTGACTGGTGCTGGAGGGCGATGCTGCCGGAGGGAGCGAACCGGGATCACGAGGCGGCGAAACCAAGCGTGGTTGACATATCGGATCTGGATTATCCGGATACGATGGTGGTTGTGGCCGGGTTCGACCCGTTAAAAGATTGGCAGAGAAGTTACTATGAGTGGTTAAAGTTATCCGGGAAAAGAGTAACGCTAATCGAGTATCCAAACATGTTCCATGCGTTTTATATCTTTCCTGAGTTGCCGGAAGCTGGCCAGTTGGTTTATCGAATTAAGGATTTCGTCGAGGAGCGCGTGGCTTCACTCTCGGCATAAAAATTAGAGTATGATTATTTAGTTAACTAGATGAATAATGTATTATGGTATGCTTTCGATAAAAAATGTATTGAGGTACGCTTTGTCAATTAAAGTATCGTTCATGAAGGTATGCTTTTTATCGATTAAGGTGTATGATTAGTCTACTGTCATTATAGTCCAGTGCTCACAATTTTAAATTATCTTGTTTGTTATACACTTCACACTCGCTCTATAAACCTAACAAATTGCAAATGTCTTATCTGATCCGGTTCTGACTTCTGAGTACAGCAGAAATATTTGTTTTAATCTTTAATTTTCTTTAAAAATTATTATATAAGTAAAATGTCTGCTTTCTAAATTATCAAAACAATTTATTAAAATTAACCTAAAAAAATTTATTGTCCATTAAATTTTAGATTTAGTCATGTGCCAAACACAACATTTGTGCGTATATTGTATGAGTTGATTACGTGTATGATGATGAGATCCAAGAATGCCAGCAAGTGAGTACATTTTTAGGAAAGACAAGTTGTTGGGTAGTTTGCCGCTGATGTGAAGCATACATAAATGCATTTTGGTAGCAAAGATTCAATGCTGATGCGGTTCTTATTTATTATATCCAGCTAACTTGTCTTGAAACCTCTCTGAGATTTGTAGTATTGTTTTGTTTCGTTTACACATAGACATGTCATATAAGTCAAATGTTAAATTTCTCACCATTCTTATTTTGATTTGTGTATGTACAATGATTTGTCAATGTAAACATTAAAAAAGAGGATGTGTTGATACAATCGGGACCAATATTTTTCTTTTGTTCATATTAGATCACTGATATAGAGGGCTGAAAATCACATAAAATAGTACACAACGGAGGTTTGGCATCAGTGCAGACGACCTTCAAGGCCATTGACAGAGACATCCGCAACACCATCACTGCAAGAAAGGATAGAAGGAAGTTCAATCTCCTCATGATTTTATGTATCCGGTGACTCATGTGCATCTGATTCTATTCAAAGTGTTCTCCTTGTTTTTTATTTTATTTTTTGCCAAGGAAACACAAAATTAGGCTTATGTAACCCTAAACTTTTCATTCTAATGATATTCACATTTTCGTAAAAAAAAAAGAATATGGCTGGAAATGATTTTACTAATATATTAAAATAAATTACCCGTTGAAAAATGTAGGCTCATGTTTTCTTACCTTCTTTGTTAATATGATACTATTAGTATCACTTGTTTACACAAAATAATTCTTTTTTTTTGGCATTGGAACTTCCGTCTGTTTGGTCCTTTAAGACTATGTACAATGGGATGTTGAATAAAAGATTCAACAGTTGAATCACTAATATGGGATGTTGAAAAATGAAATTCGATGATGTGGATTAAACTGTGTTGAAAAGATTCAACTAATTGAATAAGAAAAAATGAAATTTGATGATATAGATTCAACTAGTTGAATAAGAAGGAAGTGGGGATCATTGACGAGACATGTTACTTTTCTAAAGTTTTTTGATATTTTCATACTTTCTTTGTTTTTTAAAACCAATTATTTTATTATAAATTAAATAATTTATTTTTATTTTTGATATGAAAATCTATCATTTTAAATTTTCTATCAATAGAGATTAATTTTATTTAATTTGGATATTAAAAAAAAATAATCATTAATTTGTAAAATATAGTGTTGAATTTTATTAAACAAAACCATTGTAGTGATTAAAAGTTAAATATGTATTGAATGATGAGATGGAAGAAAGATAAATGATGTGGAATGTAAAAAGATGAAGTAGAAGATGCTGAATCTTGAAACCAGTGTCAGATGATTTTCTTGTGTAAACCAATTCATTTCGCA
Organism: Brassica carinata; assembly: GCA_016771965.1. Lineage (NCBI taxonomy): Eukaryota > Viridiplantae > Streptophyta > Magnoliopsida > Brassicales > Brassicaceae > Brassica > Brassica carinata. The sequence continues at coordinate 47,754,142 of CM028690.1, forward strand.
TTGAGTTAGGTGAACTGTTTCTCTCTTCTAGATTCTCACAATTACTTCCAAAAGTAAAGAAATGATTAAATACATATATACACGTAATCATAGTCTCACGTGTTGTATTTCAAGGTTAGACGATGTTCCTCTGGCTAATTGTTCAGTGTATCCCAAACAGGTCAATAATATCCCCAATATATTAATAGAGAAACATTTGAAAAGATATAATTTCAATTTTGTAATAATTAAAAAAAAAGTTTCAATGTTTATGTGTCAATCAATTAGATAATTAATTGGAAAAAAGAGGTCCAATTCAATTAATATGTCTCACTAGATATATTAAATCATTAACTATAGGGTTGGACAAAAAATCCGGATCCGAAAAACCGAACCGAATCCGATCCAAAAAAATAGTACCAAACCCGAACCGAAATTCATTAAATATCCGGACGGATTCAAAATTTTGGTAATTTAGAACTGAAACCGAACCCGACCCGAACCGAAGTATTTCGGGTACCCGAATGTATCCGAAATAGATTTATATATCTAAATATATTAACTATTTTTAGATTTAATGTATATTAAAAACATCCAAAATATATAAGATACTTTTAAATTTTCCAAAATACTTAAAAATATATACAAATAGTCAAAAGTAAATGTCTAAAATAGCTAAAATATACTCAAAACACCAAAAATACTTAAACAATATATTGATTCTCTATTCAAATGTTCAAATCAAACTAATTTATATGTTAAGTTTAGGTATTTACATATGTTATTTAAATTTATTTGTAATATATTATTTTATTTACAGATTTTGAGTAATTTAAAATATATAATGAACTTTTAAATTTAAAAATAATTTAAATCGGTATCCGAACCCGAACCGAACCCGAACTGAAATTTAGAAATACCCGAATGGGGCTGAAATCTTTGACTCCGAAAACCCGAAATCCGAATAGACCCGAACCGAACCCGAATGGGTACCCGAACGCCCACCCCTAATTAACTATATAATATAATGTGTTACGAAATATTATATTAATCCAAAATATTAAAAACAAGTATACCTTCCTTATATAAAAGCTACAAAATTACCTAATATGATTACATATTTATGACAATTAATGATTCTAAATAATAAAGATTTGATAACAATTTGAGTATCATTTTTCATTTTTGTTTAATTTTATATTATTAAAAGAAATTAATATCATATTAACCGTATAATTAAAAAAATCAGATTTTTTCTTACATGTTATATTTTGAATTTTTAAAACAGGTATAAATTACTTTGAAAATTATGTGATCAGTGTCTTAATTGTTTTTATTATAACAAGATACAAATGATCATAAAATCGTATTAATATGAATTTTTATGTAATAGACATTCACATTAAATGATATATATATTAATTTTAATATCGTTTATATGTACCATTTAAAAATAAATAAATATGTTAATTTTGGAATTTGCATTGAAAAAGTAACGAGACCTTAATATTTTAATTTTGAAATATTCATCGAAAAAATATCACATCAAAAATTCTGAAATCAATGGTTTAAATTTTTTTGTTACATAGATATACAAATGTTAATAAAATCATATGAGTAGGAAGTCTCAAAAATAAATGTTTATATTCAAATATACTATATATTTATGTTAACATCGTTGAAATTTAATTATATACCAATGTTTTGAAAACCGGACCGGATACCAACTCAATGTAGCTACTAGTTGGACCGGTTGGACCGGTTCAACCGGTCGAACCGGATTTTCTATTTATGAAAATTATATATATATATATATATATATATATATATATATTACATGAACTTTACTTCTACATATAATACATTCTATATTCTTTTCTATAATTAACTAAATATAAACAATAAACATAAATCTAACTATATATATACAGTAAAAAAAATTGAATAGTGAATACTATGTAAATTGAAATTCATAAAATCATATGATTTACAATTAAAATTATCATATTTATTTATTTTTACAACTAACATCTCGAGTTTTATGAACAAGGTAAAATAAAGATAGTATATGAAAGTCAAAAATATATTTTTCACATTGTTTCTTAATAAAATAAAAAATCAATTGCATAGTGATAGTTGAACACTAATTATAAAATATTAAATTTTAGCTACTAATAATTGAAAACACTTAATTATATGTTAATTTTTAAGAACCGGGTTTTAAAATTGACCCGGGTCACTAGTTTTATCGGTTTTACTGGTTTTCAGCCGGTTTTACCGGTTTTCAGCCGGTTTTACCTGTTTTTTACAAATCCGGGTTTTAAACCGAACCGAACTCGGCTTCTTCAGCGAGTCACGGTCGGACCGGTTCGACCGGCCGGTCCGATCTGGTTTTCAAAACACTGTTATATACCATATAAAATAAACAAAATGATTATTTTGATCTATTTACCATAAAAATATTGTAAATAAGCAAGATGTATTGTTTTGATTTATGTTATTACTATAATCTCCTATATATTAATTGAAAAACAATTGATTACTCTAAAAACTATAAGATTTTATTAATTAATATTTTTCAAAAATCTTACAAGAGATCGATACAACGAAAAATTATTTATAAGCTATTGAAATCACCTAAGGAGACATGGAGTGCGTATCAAATTTGTTCTCCTAACTCTAACCCCCTTTCTATTCATCACAACACCAAAATAGAATATTTGGAAGTGTCGATTGACAATCTGAAATGGTAATGTTTTTTAAGTTCAGTCCATTGTTTTCCTCAAATTGACATGTAATAGTTTTTAGTGATTAACTAAATGGGTCACATGTATAGTAAAATGTGTTTTAGTTTAAAAATTGATGCATACCCAAAATCAATATGAACCATCATCATTTTCGTTTAAAATTTTGTTACAATAAAAATATAGGGTTGAGCAAAAAATCTAAATCTAAAAAACGAACTAAGTCTAATCCAAAAAATAGTACTGAACTTTAACCAAAGCTGGTTAGATATCCAAATGGGTTCAAAATTTTGGTATCTAAAGAACCGGAACTGAACCAGATCCGAACATAAATATTCCGGGTATTCGAATATATCTGAACCAGATTTATAAAATTAAATTAAATATCTAATAATATATTAAATTAAACCAGATTAATATATTTATTATTTTTAAATTTAATATCTAAAAGAATATACAAAAAATATAAGATGTTTTTAAGTTGTCTAAAATACTTGGAAATATATAAAAATAGTTATAAGTACATGTTTAAAATAACTAATTGATACTTAAAATACCAAAATACTTAAAATATCTTTTGATTTCCTATCTAAAAATTTAAGTTAAACCAATTTTTATGTTAAGTTTAAGTATTTTGGCCTACATTTTTCAAATTTATATGATATATTTTTTGATTTTTAGACTTTGAATAATTTAAAATATATATGAACTTTACTTTTTGATTTTTTAAAATAGGTTATCTGAATCCAAAACCGAACCAAATCCACGAAAATCTGAACCGAACAAAACCACAATGATCTGGACCGACATAAATCAAATTGTGCTCAAATATCTACCTCTAATCAAATTTAAAGAATGTTATTGATAACGAAATGTATATTCTTTATAACATTTAAATACAGTATTTTTAAAAAATATTCACTTCGTGCAGGGCACGGGTTGTTATCTAGTTACGAATGTAATGTGAAAGCAGAGGCATTACGAATGTAATGGGAAGGCAGAGGCATTAATATTTGCAGGGATGAAGAATAACTTTACCAGTAGAGTTCTTATTTAATAGAAGTCTCTTGGATTTTTCTAGTTAAAAACTAAGAGACTGTCTCTTATTTTCGATAACAGATCTTCCATAAGAGACATGCATTAATCATGGTCTTATAAATACAAGAAACAAAATGTTTTTCTTTTTTTATTTCTTTTTCATTTTTCATGAATAAATTGTTGACAAGGTCTAGAGTCCTCTGCAAGCCACAGTATTGCAACACGTGGACTTCGCTTATTATTTTTCAATCTTATCTTTATCGTTGCTTGTGGTTTGTAACCAACTATAATACCCTTTAAAGATTTTTAATGAAAACTAGGGTCGGCCCGGGTTACGCCCGGGATATTCCTTAAAGTCTTAATTTTAATTATATTTTTGTAAGTATATTTCGTATTGACATCTGATATAAAAATAAGTTTAATTCATATCAATTTAATTTTCATCTCTTAAAATTTCTGACCTTTTTGGTTACTACAAATACTATAACATGATAAACAAAATGAATAAAAATAATTGATTCTTTGTTATGTTCTGAATATTATTTTATCTTTACTTGTTTTGGTTATCTATAAATAACTAAATGTACCTAAGTTAGAGCTTATTTTGGGTTTAAAACATTAAATTCATAACTTCATTGTTGATTTAAAAGCCCAGCAACTCATCTATACTGACTTTTTGATATATTTTTTTCTGTGATTTAAATTTTAAAAAGAGATAAAATTTCAGTAAGTTATGTAACCTCGGAACAAGTATTTAGCTTTAGAAAACATTAACAGGTTTCAGACTTATAATATATACATATATAATGTTTAAAATTATGCATATAAAACATGTGTTAAACCTAAATATCTTTCTATTCTTTAATGAGTTAATCATAATATATACTCCATCTGTTTCAATTTAATTATTGTTGTAGAGTAAATTTTTTTTCCAAAATAAATGTTGTTTTATAATTTCAATGCAAAATTTATTATTTTTATGTTATTATATTTTTATTGGTTGAAATGTGATTAGGTGTATAGGTAATGATGTTTTTTATTTTGAAAATATGCAAAACTAAATATTTTCTTAAACTATGTGCACAAACATAAAATGACAACTAAAATGAAATGTAGAGAGTATAATATTATTTTAAAATTTCAATTCTGTCACATACACAAAACCTTCAATAAAAGTACAATCCTCCATCTACAACCAGAAAAATGAAAATTATAAACATATAAATTTAAATAAAGCAAAAGAATATCGGAAAGACAAGAAGTTGATGTTAAAAAAACCGACAAATAATGATACAAACAAAATAAATTTAAAAGACATAATCCGAGTGCACGGAAAAAATCTCTAGTATATTTTAAAATACTATATAAATTTTTATATGTATACATTACAAAACGCTTTAATATTTATTAGATTGAAAAAATATTAATCATTTGTGATAATTATGTCATTTGTAAATATTTATATCCGTGAATGAACACGGGAAAATTTACATACACTAAAAAGGGTAATTTTGACTTTTAACTTGAATATACGTGGCATTATGACTATATAAGTCAGACCGTCATTGAATGCAATAATTAATTTTTAATAGTAGTTTGACCAAAAAATTCTTAATTAATAAATCAAGTTGTCAGTATTAACTTAATTTGTAACTATATATATTGATCTTTACCTTTAAATGAACCATAGTTATCAATATAGTTCTTTAAGTTCCTAGAGTTATAAATTATAATCCAGTCATAGTATTTAATATCTTCCTTTCTCCAGTTCCAAACTAAAAAAAATCTCGATTTCATACTTATATTGTCTTTCATTTAAAAAAGAGCATATCATAATCATCGTCTGAGTTGGTGTTGAAATAAATGGATTACTCGTTGAATTTCTTCAACAAAAACTTCACCAGAAATGAAACTGGAAATTCTTTTACTAATGATGATTTAGCTTATATGCAAAGAGATCATATTAATTGTTTCAATGATAATTTAGGTCGATCTTCTATGAATGATTGGTCTAATTCGTCTATTATGACAAGTAATTCTGATTCTAATTACCAAAGCCTGATGTCGGTGATGCCAAACCAAAATTTCAACCCTTATAGTCGAAGTTTTGCTTGTACTCAAAATCTCTCGGCTTTCCACACTCTCATAACAGAAACACCACCGAAATATCAATTTATTGATATCGATCTGGAGAAGAATAAGAAAGTGGCAAAGGAAAGCAAAAATTCGACAGAAGGCAACTTCAACACAGGGGGTTGGGACGAGAGTGAAGATATGTAAGTCTTTATATTTCATTCCTTTTTCAGTCTTATTTTTCAATTTTATAATAAAACTAAAAATAATTTTGACTCTCTAAAATTTTACAAATACATTATTATTTTCCTATGAACTTTTTTTTGTTGTTGACGATGTCATATTATACTCATATCTTGAACATGTAAAAATATAGAAAATTGAGAAAATTAGTGGAGCTCTATGGGACAAAAAGCTGGAAACAGATCGCAAATATGCTCGGAACACGGACAGGAAAACAGTGTAGAGAGAGGTGGCATAACCATCTTCGTCATGGCATCAAGGTGATTTTCTTTTTTTTTAGATATTCCAATGCTTCTTTTGAAGAAAATAAAACCCAGATACAAATCACAATTTATATGTGTAGATAAATCCATATTGCATAATCATGATATATGTAATTTTTAACTTTTAATTTATATGTCAGTATTTACATACTTATAATATATATATATATTGTAACTATTTTAATTTAGGTGGTAGATTTATAATAAAATTTGTAGGAATGACGGCAAAAATAAATTGTAAAAATATTTTCTCAAACTTGATAAAACGTGCAGATTTCCTATATTTTTAAAAAATAATATTTTCAAAACACAAGTGATTTCTATTTCTCTATGCATATAAGTAGCTCATATATGCAATTTAAAAACTTTATGCTACTTTCATTGATAAAACTCATATGAATACACACAACAATATAGGAAATTATTATATATTGTTAAAATGCAATCAGTTACATAAATATATATTTATTATTATGTGATTTCAGAAAAACGCATGGACCGAAAAGGAAGATCAAATATTGGTTGAAGCCCACAAGGTTTTTGGCAACAAATGGGCCAAGATTTCCTTGAAACTCTGTGGAAGAACTGAAAATGCTATTAAGAATCGTTGGAATGCTACAAAACGTCGAGTGCACTTGATGGGAATGAAGCAAAGTGAAAAAAATGCAAACCCACCCCAAAATGTCATCCTCGAAAAATATATAAGAGATGTCACAAACAAGAATGAATCTCCTAACACCAAAGAAACAGACTGCACTAAGGATTATGATTATGAAAATGCTTTTGATGGAGAGATGGATTTGAATCTGGATGTTACAACACAGACAACAGAACCGTTGGCTAATATGTCCACAACATCATGCTATGTTCCCGAGCCAGCTACAACATTTTCATGGGATGATTACATTACAAATGTTTGTGAATCCACTGATGACTTTCAGATGCTCATGCAAGGATGGGACTAATTAACAATGAAGATAATTTCTTTGTTCATAATATTTCTTGTACAAACTAAAGTGATATCTTCTCTTTTCCATCTGTTTTTATATATCTATTTATTTTTTGAAATGTTATTTTCTTGATAGATCAACAAGTTTTCATTAAATATTTTCAATAATCAAGCATTTACTTCTTATAGAATATATATATATATATATATATATATATATATATATATATATATATATATATATATATATATATATATGAAACTCTCTTACACTGCAAGATCATGATCTAATATCAAAATCTGTGAAATTTTAAACTCAATGATGAAATTTTAAAATTGTGATTGGAAGACAATTTTAAATTAAAAATGTGATGCACCCTAAAATTGTAGAGGTAAATCTGAATTATAGGATTACATAATCATGATACAGGGTTAAAATTACAAACTTTAAATATGATAAAAAATCTTAATTTTGTGTCAAAATTACATTGTAGCAAAATCATTATTTGTATTATTGTTAAAATATTAAATACTACCAAAATTTTATATTTATGATTTTTAATCTCATCTTTGTTTATAAGCTCTTTTCTTCCAATTTGAGTTTTCAAATCCTTCTAAATTAAATATAATTTGACTGAGAAGCATAATAATTTATATTAAATTAATAATATATTCAAAATTACACAGTTGCAAAATCATAACTTACATTTTTGTAATCTTATAACCTTAAATATATTAGGCATGACCTTGTGATCTGATTAAATTTAAAATTATATAGTTGGAAATTGTTATTTACATTTTTAAAAAATTTGCTTTTTACGTTGCAGATGGAGATATAAGGGATACAGATACAACTGTTGATGAACTCGGAATCCCAAGAGAACTTCTCCCTATATGCTACCTAGGATAGCCCCTAACCACTTGCAGCATGAAGAAGCTGGTTATGAACCTTTGATTGATGGAGTTCAATATTAAATGATTATTTGGTCCACACAACCCTGTTCTTTGTTCGCCGCTTTCAATTAATCCAATCTGTGATAGGAAGCATTATAAACTTCCGGAGCAATGCGTTTCATTTTCCCAAATTAATGTAGTATTTATGATTATTGAATATGCGTTTCTGTCTCAATAAATCCAACCAGTTATATTTTCAGTCCCCAATTAACTACCCCCTCCGTTTCTAAGATTGAGGATGTTATTGGTTTCTATGTTTTAATGGATTTAGAAATCCAAATCAAATCATGTGTTATTGGTTTTATGATTTTAAAATCTATATACAAATCTAGTGTTATTGGTTATATCTTATATGCTTTTAAAATAGATTGTAAAATCAAGTGTTATTCAATAACAAAGATTTGTTTATGGATTTGATTTGAAAGTATATTTCAATGAATTTGTAAATGTTTTCAACACCAAAATACAAATGCACAAATACAGAGGTAAACCTCGATATTTTGCTTGGATTTTGTATTTTTTTCAAATTGTATAAAAACAAAATATAAATTATGTAACACTTGATCACAAGTAAGGTTCCACAGAAACGTAACTAATAACTTCAATGGATATGTCAATCGCCAACCATCCATACATAAAGCAAAAAAAGCTATTTATCATAGTATTGTCAGTTCCTTTGTCCTAGTATTCCAGGAATAATGGGTTTTGAAGTCATTAAGTCAAGCTTGATGTTGTTCTCTTCCTAAACGACGAACTGTTTGTCAATGGCAAGACACTCAAGCTTGACGTTCCCATTCTCTTCTTGACAATTCTGTAAGAAACCTACCAATAAATCTCTTCACATGTAAATCCATGTACTTGATTTCAAAGTCTTATTTGAATTCTTATTAAATCCACTTATTTGATTTTGAAATCAGTGGATTTATCAAAAAAATTTAAATCCAAAAAAATTTCTAAATCCACTAAAATGTCAGAACCAAAAAAAAATTTCGTTTCAAAAAAATACATCTTTTACATTTTCAATGCATTTATTAATGAAAATTTGTATATTTCAAAAAATATAATTTTATTTATTAAAATCTTATTGGTTAAAATATATGGAGAATAGTTAATTAAGAAAATCAATACATTGGTAGCTAAAATTTTATATTTTTTTAATAAGTGTGAAAAATCTAAAACATACATCTTTTAGAAACGGAGGGAGTAAGTAATAGCATGCGTCATCATCCACATATTATTTGTATAGAACTGAAAAGTAAATATAAACTATGCGAGATAATGGAATGTGGAGAAACGTATAGAGTAACAGTTATAAAAATGTATAGATATATGGTAACTGTGGATTGAACGGTGCGAGGCGAGCGGTTCAACTGCGGTGCGGTTCTAGCAGTTATAAAAATGTATAGATATATGGCATATACAGAAATTTTTGTTACTGTTAAGTATGTGCGATGCGGGGCGGTTCAAAACATTCGAAGTCTAAGAAGAATTCAGGGTCTATTTTATAAAAAAAAAAAAGTTCAGGGTCTCGATCACTTTCACAAGCTAAATATATGGACCAAACAAAATATCGATCAAAGTTTTGATTTCTAAAAATAAAATAACAATAAAATTATAAAAATAAATATATTTTTTCACGATAAATTATGTAGTGTTCAAGCATATTAAAATATAATTAATGTGTACAATTAAATTTATTATTTATCTATACTATCTTACAATAATATTAGCCGATGATATTTGATAATTTAAATATTAAATATTTTCAAAAATATATAATTTATGAATATTAATCAATTAATATTTAAAACAAAAAATGAAAATTTATTTTTTGAAAATGGATTTTGATAGCAATTAGGGAATAATTTGTGAGAGATTGACAGACTAATCTACTTGATGTCCTTAGCTTTTCAGTTGTTCCACTTGTTCAAAAAACAAATCATATTCTCTTATATGGTTCTTAACTTTTATACCCTTCACTATGAAGGTAGATTCATAATCTTTTGAAAGATATTGGTCCTTTACCGAAACAAAGATACGTCTGGTGTCTGGTGGTATCAAACGCACTTGGCCAATGTCGGGATAGGTCTTGAGGTCAGACTCATTGTCGAGGCAGAACGCAGGAGTATTGCAGTGTAGAAAGAAAGCAAACCATATATAAACAGTGGTGTCCCAACCATCCTCCTTCTTTGGCAGCTTCAAACAAATGAAAGTATTCAACCTCCACATATAACGTTGTATCCTGCACATGCCCCCACGTGTTTTAGACAAAGATAAACAATCAAGTTCTTTAACCTAGACGTGTTTGATCTAAACAATTTTGTTCATGTGCTTCTGTGTGACATATTACAATAGAGCTGAATGCTATTTTGTACCTTTCTCTTTATTTATTAAGATAAAGATTACAGTCTTTAAGAAAAATACACACATATAAGAATAGGAAAGAATCTAAGCTAAAAGCATATCCGAATACACAGCCTAGATTCATGTACACATGATCAAACAACAGAGAAAAGGTTGACAGCCTCTCGTAACGATTTGCTCTCACATGTTACTACTATCATCAAGCCAAGCATCTTTTAGACTTTTTAAGCTAAACACAATCAATATGGTAAGTTAAAATCTCACCATTTAGAACAGTTTGTCCGTATGAGCTATTGCGAGACATTGGAATCTCATGAGAGACCATGGCTGGTTTCTCTTTCTTCCACATTGAACCTCTACTCAAAGGAACATGAGAGAGCAAGCCATGAGAGCTAAATTTGCGTTTGGAGCAGAATATGGGATGTTCTCCAGCTTCCTATGTTTCTTTTGAGCACCTTTCTTAAACAATAACCACTATACCTAAGAGTTTATTAACAACACTATGATAAGTATTATACACTATGCAATCTTTTCGCTTTCAAGGTTAACAAATCTTACCCTGCATCGATTTATCCTAAACCAATAACAGCATCCGAAGATCGAGATAGGATAGCGTTGGGGTCTTTGATTTGCAAGAAGGATTTGATACCTGTCCATACAGTTCTAACAAAGCTTCCACGGCTTCTTCTTTAGAATAGAATCTGACATAAGCAAACCCTCTTGGCCTACAGTTGACTTCGTCCATTACAACATCCACTGAAGCGACCAAAAAGTTGAAGAAGAAAAAAAGAGATGTGTGAATGCAGATGCGTGAATAAATGTCGAACTAAAACTGGTTTGAGATTTAAGAGTCTGACCTCCAAGTACTCGTCCATACTGAGAAAAAGGGTTAATGTCTCTTCTGTACTTGAGAAAGGTACACCTGCAACAAAAAAAAGGCCTTCAATTTTAGTGACAGTAGATTGTTAATCGAGAAACTCTAAAAAGCTAGAGTCGCCATTGTTGATGAAGGCTGAAGCGTAAATGGACTACGTTTGTTTATTATTTCAACCCAAATAACATAAATTAGAGCCCGTTAAATTTGTGCACTTCGATTAATGAAGTGTTGCGTTTTAACGTCTGCGACACGTGTCACCCTAGCAATGAGCGATTTTATGACATGGCGTTCGACGTGGCGCGCCCAGAGGAGAGAATAAACCCATTTTTATAATAATAGATAAGATGTATTTCTAGTACATTTTCCTTAATTGGGAATATTTATATCATTCAGTAGACCTGAATGAATAAGGATGAGGTGTTAGTCGATATTTCTTGTCATTTGGAAGCACATAAAATTTGATACTTCGTAAATTGATCACTCCTTCAAAATTTATGTATGTTGGGACGTTTTATATTGAGTCTTGCAGTTTTCCTCGATCCTTTGAATTACGAGTCCTACATTGTTAATACTTAATACTGATAGGGGTTTGTTAAGTTTTTGAATTACGAGTTAAGCTATGACTTTTTGGATAACTGTTAAAATGACGAATTTATTGGCTATGTATTTTTCTTTTCTTTTTTTGACAACGTTATTGGCTATGTATTTGGTGGAAATATTGATCATTTTATTTGGTGTGTGTTTACCTTTTTGTTTGTTCTTCACATTGCTTATTAGACGAACTTGGATGTTATGATTGACCCATGTTCAGAAATATCGTTATTCTGTGTTTCTTTGTCACCAATTTTTCTTTGTTTTTCATTCTCTTATAGTCATTAGGCTATAAACAAAACTGATTTCTTTTCTTTCTGTCTATTATTTTTAATGTTTATTATGTGATGCTATTTGGAAGTTTGTGTGACTTATTAATCTAGATGGATGTGATGATGTAACTTCTGAATGTAATATGGCAATGTTTGATTGCTAAGAAAGAACTCATTCTTTGTAAAAAAGTTTCTGTTTGGGTTGAATAAATTTGACATTCATTAAAAAAAATGATGTAAATTTTGGTATGTGCATATATCAGATTGGGTTTGATAATTTTTTTTTCTGGTAATTATATTGTATTTTAGGTGAGCAATTAGAGTGGAAACTATTTGCTTATAAGCTAATTGTGGATGTTTTTTATCTGTTTCTTTTTGTTCTTTTCCAGTGTTTTATGTGATATGCATTATTATATTTTTAATATTTCATCAGACAATTGTAGTTCTATATTTTGGGCTACACAGTGGTGTTTTCGGTTTGCTGTGTCCTGAAACTTTATTCAGTTTTGAGTTTTGCAAACACGATTTAATTTGACTTATAACATAGGAGATGTTGTCCAAGATATACGGTTTCTTTGTCTATTGAATATACTTAGCAATATAAATGCTTGGCTTCTTTACATAGAAACAATTTGCACCTAAAATTTGCTTGCTTTCGCTCGTCTCTCAAAATAGTCACTGGCTAACGAATTCTATAGAGCAAATCTGATTACATTGGTTTACAAAAAGGACATTGCTTTTTTTCCATTTGCCTCGTTAATACAAATACGTGAACATGTTCTCTGTTGTGCTTTTGTTTCTTTTTCCCCCGGTGATTAGTTGATCTGACTCTTTTCTCTTTATGTGATATTTGTAGTGAATAAGATCTGGAATCTCATCATTAAAGTGTAACATATCAGAAATTCACGAAATGAATCTTGTTCACAATAACACAGCACATTATTTGCTATAAGGTCTATTGGTGATAGAGATTGTGTTAGAAAGAACGAAATATTTACTTCACCTAACTCTACAAAAAGTCATACCAACCAAAATTTTGAGAGAGATTATTCAAGTTTCTGAATAGTTACCTTAAACCAAGATGAAGGATCTAATTATTGATCCTATACTATCTCTGAAATATTCTCGTCTTTTTCTCGATATTTAATTGACTTGTGCGTATCAAAATCAATCTCAAAGTAGTTTGGTCCTGTCCAAATGATCAACACACACGCACAATAACAACATTAGCACAGAGATCTGAAAACTAAATGTGCGATTAGGTATTGAATACTAAATGAAAAATTTGTAATACAGCCAGAGTTGAATATCAAAATAGCTGTCATTGTAAGTTTGTGAAAAAATTGGTTTTAGTAGAACTTAGCTGAGGACCCTCAATCTTCACCAAACCAGCCATGAATTTTGCCTCCTCATCCACGAAGGTTGAAATTTCAAGATGGTCTCAGCTCTAAACGTTAGGCTCGTCATAACATCAAGCACTTGAAATTTCGTAATGGAACTGTAGATTCTCTTGTGAATCATTTTATTTCCTCCATTTCACCATCCATAAATCTCTGCAAGAAAAAATAATATGGCGAAAAGAATCATTTTATTCGGGTAAACGTTATTGCTCTGAAGTTGTCTTGAACTCTCTTCCTCTCCACGCACATCAACAAACATCCTAAGCTCGTTCTCGGCGAGGTGCTCTTGAGTTGCCACACTTAACTCGGTAAAATACCTATATTGTTCCTCCAGCCACCTAGTGTATTTCATATCGAACACCGCTGCTTCTGCTTCAAATTGCATTTCCCCATTTGTTCACAAATTTTCAGTTTTCGGAATCTACAGACTTTTCGTCATATAAATGAAATTGTTACGTACCAGAACTGATGTTTCCGGGACCAATGGATAGTCCACCTTGCTGTTGATCTCCTCCTATTAGAGACCCACCAATGAATACGTCATCACTATATAACCATCAGTAATCAAAATAGTTTCTTTAAGATATTTGGTGAAATAAATAATTATATATCTGCATACTTATACGAAAAGACATTTAGACTTTTTACTTGGGGTCTGCCCGTTGAATATCTTTTTCTAGTTGGGTCAGCAAAATCCTACATGACTCAAGTTGCTGAACCTAAGCACGTAATAATTTACCAAAGTAAATCAAGTCATTTAGACACAATCATGTTTATGGGCTAAAAGGATCGAAATACTTTGTTCTGTCAAATAGAAACAAAAATACATGAGGGTAGGTTCTTAGATGATCTAGTTTACATACGGAGAAACTATCTTACCACTTCCACTTAGATGATCTAGTTTTTGTTATCTCTGTATATAACAAAGGAAATAAGTTATATAATATGACCTTAACACTTACACAGATAGTTTAGCATCTACATATGGATCACAAGTAGGAACAAATACTTGCATGGGATATGGTGGTTGGTGTTGGCATCACGATATCGTTTGGCAAATCCTAAGTCAATTACGTAAACCTGTAATTAAGAGAGACTTATCAATGATACCATCCCCTTTTCGAGGTTCATAAAAATAAGAGAATTGGCAGAAACATACTTTGTTCGATTTCCAGCCTAGCCCATGGAAAATTCATCAGGTTTTATATCTCTATGCAGGTATCTTTTGGAGTGTACCTTACTGCGCTTCACGCCATGGCGAGTTGAGGATGCTTTGTTATATTGTTCTCCTGCAAAACCAATCCAAGTGATTCGATTTCTGACATTTTTCAGCTAGACACTGAGTACACTGCTGGTAAAAAAGCACCATTTCAAAAGTTCAAAGCTTGCCTCACTGATCGATTTAGAGTTAATTCATAGGACTAAACCGATGAACATGATTAAAGATCTAAAACAGAACTGACCCAAATCAAGTCTCGAGAATGGATTGTTTGATTTGCAATGAATTAACCAAAATCGTAGCTCCGATTTGGCTGGTCCGGTCGAGACATCACACGGCGACGGGAGAGTTGCAGGTGGTCATGTAGCTTCTGCAGAGTAAGTCTTGACATTTGGGTGGAACGGAACTATAGACGCAGAGATTTATGTAGGATGAACATCAGGAGAGACAATGAAGAAGAGATTAAATATCACAACTGAATGATCAAAAGAGAAGGTAACTGAAAAAATTTCTGAAGGAAATGTAAACAAGTGGGAAAATCGGCTGTGAGTCTGTGAATGCCTCACCCGAAAATAGGAATAGGAAAGTGGGCCTCTTTGGGTCAAATAAAAGTATAAAGTCAGCTAAGTTTAGATTTCATTCGAGAAAATGGTTGATGTGGCGGAAATCTGTCTTCCTATTGGACGATTTTTTTTGCAATCGTGGACACCCTCTCCATCTATCTTATTCCCCTTTTAATATTAGGTTAGATATGTTGACAAAAAAAAAAATTGTTTGACAAGGCCTTATATAATCTACAAAACAAGGTGGGGCAATCTAAATGATTTGCAGCTGACATAGGCCACATCCAAAAATAATAGTTATATACAAAAATTCTCTCATTTGTTAAACAAAAACCCTTTCTTCTTCCCTTTCTTTCTCTGCAGAGCCTGCAACCAATTAGCAAAACAAAACAAAAAAAAAGTAAGCAATCTTTGCTTATATCTACTTAATTGTGGCTGATTATTTTACAGTGTCTTGTAGAGATAAAAATGTATTTACCCTCATGGTAAATAATCTCAAAGTGAGTACTATTGCATCTCTTGAGCTGTCAAAGACAACAAAAAATATCAATAACGGGAATATGAAACAGACATAGAATGAACAATAGGAACACACAAGACCCTATCATTTGTTTGATCACTATGTGATTCTCCCCTACATTTGTCTATCTAATTTTACTGATATTCATACCTCGTAGGATCATAGGACCATTGATCTAAATCAAGTTTAGACAAAGCTCACAGACCAATGTACCAAGCTGAGATGAATATGCTGATTGATACAATTTAAACTCACAAACTAACCTAAACACCTTGTATCAGGATCATCAAACTAGAAGTGTTTTCATGGTCTACTTTCCACTTTTGTAAGAAAGTCGAGTTCAACTTACCAGCAAAGGTCTGCTGATCCATGATCTCCTCGTAAGGTATACTCACTACCATCAGAAGCAGTTATAACAAATGCTTCAGGCTGCCCAAACGGGATTGTTACCTAGAGAGGGATCAGAAGAGGGATTGTTACATTGAAAACCAATCAAAGAAAAAGTCATTAACATAAAGACAGAAACGAATAAGGCAGCAGAAGTCTTACAGCAGTTGAGGATGAGAACTTTTCTGCAACCATGATATCGTTACTAC
This sequence comes from Brassica carinata, assembly GCA_016771965.1. Lineage (NCBI taxonomy): Eukaryota > Viridiplantae > Streptophyta > Magnoliopsida > Brassicales > Brassicaceae > Brassica > Brassica carinata. Next base: position 47,770,787 of record CM028690.1, read on the forward strand.
ACTTGATACTGTAACCTTCTCTCTTAATAGATAACACAGCTTCTTCCCATATATCTAAGAAACCAGTCTGTTCAAAGCCACAAGCATTTGAAGTATTAATCCAAAGAATACATATAGACTAAACATAGGAGTTGGAATAGAAGATGTTAATACCGAAACAGAAACTTTGTATGAAGCATGACCACTATGAAGAGTCTTCTCTATATGGCTCTGCATCTCTGGATCTGTGAAAACAAAAGGGGGTTACTGCTACCTATCTGTACTCCAAGCAAGCCTAAGATCTAAGGGAACCACTGATGGATAAACTTACGGCAAGCTATCTTCCGATTTTCATTGGCGAAGACCTTTACAAGCTCCCCCTGAAACAGAAGTAAAAGCACATGAAAAACTAAAACTAAGTCTGCAGGCTACAATACTGTAAGCACACCAAAAGCAGATGCTAAAAAGCTCATTCACGCAGAAAAGATACTAACCTTGCGGTTCCTGTCATCTAAAGGCTGAACTTCAATAGCAAGATATAAATCAACATCATCAGCAGTGACAAGATAGTTTGGCTGCTTTGCTCCTGCATACAAAAAGTTTTGTCAGCGCTTATTTCCACGTAAATATGGTCAGGAGGAGGGAAATGTACCGTCAATGTAATTCACAGATCCATCTTCTAGATGACACACCCACTGCAAATTTGATGAAGAGAAAGATTTAGATGCAACTTAACATAAATAAGAAAGCACTTCTGTCTTCTCTTTCGTATGTACCTCAAAATTACAACTTGTTGTTCCATTAACAGAGTAGCCACAAGCCTGAAGCTCCTGTCCAGGATAAGGCTCTCCTGAAATTTGGAGGTCCTCTATAGCTGGTAACGGGTCATCCTCCTCAGCTGTCAAAATATGCCGTTATGATTAATCCGTAAAGGAATTAATATGCCATTATGATTAATCCTTACCCTCCTCGGATGAGGAAGACGGTTCTTCAAGAACGGGAGATAAAAGAGGAGAACTTGAGGAGCTAGGAACATCAAACGCAGGCACATATGGTGGATTTTTGGTATCAGACTCTCCTTCTGCATCGTCCATCGTTATCTTGGCGAGAGGCTCACGAAACTGAACATGCTTAGTTGGAGTGTCCTCTACTTGCTTCCAACCACGAGATTCATCTTCACTAATACCTGGTTGTTGCTGAGGCATCTCAAAAGCTGCCGACTGTCTGGTACACATAAAAAAGATTTAATCCTCTAACTATCCAGTAAGCATAAAACCAGGAGAATACTAAGAAGCAACAAATTGATCATAATCATAACCATACTCAAAGAAAGCTTTTTTAAAAAAAAGGATGAAGTCAATGATCCAATAAAATGGCACCTAGTGACAGATCGATCTATAGACATAAACCGACACAGAGAGAAGAAGAACACCTTATTTGGCCTATGATTAATCTGATTGTTTTGAGAATTCTTTTGAGAAGTGGGATTATCATATCGCCCAGAGGGGACATGAATTTATATAAACTAAGCATAGGAAAAAAAAAATCCTTTGAACAATCAACGTGCAGGGAGAGGGATATTAAGATTAATTAGCCTATAACAAGGACTATTCAGGGTCAGCACAAAGATTCAAGCGTAAAGATTAACTGCTAAATAAAATAAACAACTTGTGAGCCTGTTTTACCAGTCAATAGTCATCGCTAAAATGAGTCAAATGACTTTTAATTTTTTATAGAAAAGTTAAGATTTAATAACAAACAAAGAGGTAAGATGTCACTAGTTTGCATACAGTTTGAGATAGCAATCAATCCAGTGGAAAACTCACCCGTTCACTAGAGGTGAAAACCTTCTAGAATCATCAAAATTGAAGCTACTCATAGTTGAGCTACCTGGCTCATCTTGCTGCGAGCGCTTTGAATCCCAGTCCATAGCTGTTTGATCATATAGAGAATCTTTCGTCTGGTGAAAACACAGTAAGTAAATTTAAGACTCATTTCATTCAAAGCTTATGATATAACACTTGAGGGATATGAAAGTACTGAGTGTGTTAACGCTACACCAGCTGCGGGCAAAGGGGAATCATTCGAGTGGTTCACATCTGACTGCCAAGGTGCTAATTGATATTCTGACTCCTTTAACTTTGTCTAGTCCATCAAAACAAATCAGAGAGAATCATCTATCAAAGGTTGGTAGGAATAAACTGCAACTGAAAATGAAGTAGACACGGGGATTTTCAACAGATATGACCATAACCGCGTAACATACCTCAGTAAGAAGGAGATTCTCTTGTAGATGCTTAAATATAACCTGAACACAAATGACCATATTATAAATATCATTCACTACTTTAAACATAATGCAACCAAACACCTCAAACTAATGAGTTACAGCATACTGTTTAGAAACTAAAGATGTACAAGCCTAAAACTGAATAACAAAACATAAATGTTAAGATTCCGACAAAAGTTATGATAGAAAAGACAAAAACAAAAGACATCACTTTAGATACTGGAACTAACCTTCACATTGCTAACAATAGACTGTGCATCAGAAACCTGTGGTTGTAGAGAATACTCAGATAGAAGAGGCAACAAGTATGATACAAATGTAGATTTCTCTTGCTGTGTAGCCTAGGAAAAAAAAAAACAGAAAGTCAGATTCGCTTCAACTTAAAAAGTTATAAATACCTAGTGGCATTAAGAAGTGGTCCAAAATTTGAGGACAATGAGGTATCAGAGGCAAATCCTATTTTGCAATTTCAATCATTCATAGTGTTCACCCTAAAGGGTACCGAGGATACAAGACGATAGTACCTGTAAGGCATATGTTAGGCGTATATTTTCCTCAATTATCTCTTGTCTGTAAGAGAGAGCTTTAGATGCAGCCTCAACAAGATCTTCTTGCTGTTGATCAAATGCCTTTGTTACAGCAGCAAAAAGAATTATTTCAGCCCAAACAACTTTCAAAATGAAAAGATTCAGTACATGAAGAATTAAACAGGTAAGAAAGAAAAAGAAGGAAGGAAGAGACCAACCTGACGCATGTAGGCAATTCGTTTTTCCAGAACATACTTTTCATTGCGAGTTTGAGCTTCCTAAAAAGAAACCCAAAATGTTAGTCAGATGCTTTCACATAAAATAGAAACAGAATGCAAGGGATGAACCAAAGGCAAGCATAAAAAGCTAAAGATCTGATTAAGTCATTTACTGTTATGCTCATTTATAGAGGGCAAAAACTAGAGAGTAACCATAAATAAATCCAAAGGAGCTACGAAAGTAAGTAACATAAGATTACCATGTCTAGCTAGCAGCTGCAGGACTCACCTTAACAGAACAGTCAGTAAGATATCTCCTCAACTGCAAAATTTTTTGTTCGTTTTTCTGGACCTTGTGAATCAGGTCCTGCATAGGTACATACATAGTCAAGCAAATATTTTTTCCGTTTACACCAAGAAACCAAGACGTAGCAAGTGTAAAGGAGACCTGCTTCCAAGCATTTTCCGAATCATTTACTTCTCCACCCGGCATAAACCCATGAGCAGAGGAATTGAAATGTGTGACATGCGCTCCTTCCAACTGCGTTCTATCAGAAATTGGATCGTGAGAATTACACTTTCATGGACCATAAGATCTACAAGTAAATTCAGCATGTTCCAGAGTGGTAGTTTTGAGTTTCAGTACCTCACAAGAGATGATGATACTGTAGGTGAAAAATCAAACTGAGAGGGACTAGCACCACCTATAGCTCCTCTGACAACGCCATTAACCATATTTTTCTCAGAGGGATTCTCAAAACGATTACTCACAGTAGCTTCTTCGCCATTAGAATTGGCATGGGAGTGAACAACCACCATGCCTAATGAATCGGCATCTGAAGCTTTGATCACAGCCTGCTTCAGCTCAACTGGCTGGTGAACCAAGCGAGAGACAGTAGTAGTATTTGAGTGATCTCCAATATTGGATGCTTGTAGCAAGGATTCATCTGATTTCTAGGCAAGATAGAGAACAAAAGCAAAACTGTCATGTAAATCACAAGTAACTAAACGAAAATAGCCTCAGAGAAATACTAGTTCTTTCAACCGACATACTTACATATCTAGCAAGTTCCAGAGTACTTCTCTGAAGTTCAGCCTTTAAACGGCTATTCTCATCCACCTGCGTAGAGAAAAAAAACACTTTCTCAGTGTTCTAAAAATCGGTCTCTCGCCCAGTCGGCAAATCGAGTCTAAGCAAGACATTTTTTTTCCAAAACGACTTTTTAAAAAATCGGTCTAAGCATTCAAAAAATCTCGACCTAAACAATAATCCTCTATAAGACACCTAACCACCATCGAACAATGCTTATTCTCTCCCTAACGCTAATAAATCAGACATTTCAATACAGAAATTTACACAAAGCTCCAGGAAATGGAGTGCATGAGGAAGTACTAAATGCCCACAAAACTGAATCAATTCCAAACAGAGATACATGAGCTAAAAGAGAGAGAGAGAGAGACCAGACCTGCTGCTTGATGGTGGTTTCAGCAGCTTCAACAGCTTTGATGACCTGCAACAAGTTATCATTTTTAAAGTCGTTCTCCAGCAAGCGAGAAGAATCTTCAATACCCACTTGAGAAAATCTCTCAGCAAGTCTCTTCTCATGCCCGTTCTCCATCCCCATCCCCCTTGCTCAAAGCTTAGCTAAAACCCTCAAAAACTGGACCAAAGGAGACTACTTTCCTCTCCCCCTGCTCTTCTTAATGCTCATGATGTCATAATGAACGCGTTTAAGTAACCAATCTCGCACGTATGAAACAGGACCAAAACAAGAAGAAAAATCCGAGTAAGGAAATTTCAAAGGAAAAGAAGGAAATTAAGAGTGTTGATAAGGACGAGATTCTGTAATCACGCGGTTATGAAAGAAAAAAAAAAGTTGGATTGGAACAAGAAAGGAGGAAACTTTCCTCCTCTCCCTCCCCTGTTGTCGTCGTCTTCTTCAATCAAACAATCAATCTCTCTGTCAAGTGTGTCTCTATCAGTTTTTAATTGGGAGTGTGCTGACCCTTTGACTTTTTAAATTTGTCAAAAAAAATTCTTTTTAGTTACAAATAATAATATTTAATGGTTTTGTAAAATATATAATAAACCATAACAAAATTAAGTGGGGGTTATTGGTTCTGACATTTTAGTGGATTTAGAAAATATATTTTTCAGATTGTTTTTACTCGAATTTGATACAATTTTAGTTAAGGAAGAGACACAAATTTGATAAAAGCAGAAGAAATAAAATTTAGATTTATCGATTTACTAATTTAATTGATAAATTTATTTTTACCAAATTCACATATTTTAACTAAAACAAATTTATTTTTACAAATTTAAATGTTAATATATTAAAAATTAGAAGAAAAACATATTTAAAATAAAATCCATTGAATATAATATAAATGAAAAATATTTATATAAAATGTAGTTTAAATTCTATTAAAATTTATATAAAATCAAATTAAAAGAAACATCACTATAAAAATATTTTATAATTTTATTTTTTCCATATAGAAGAAGTTAAAGTTAAACTAGAAAAATAATAATATCAAAATATAAACTAAAATTTTCTTTTAAAATAAAATAATACTATAATTTCAAACTTATATTTATATTCGACTAAAAACATATTTATATTATTTTATTTATAATTTAAATTAATATAAATATTGATGAAACAACCAAAGGCAAAATATTTAGCTCTGTTTTGTTGTGTTCACCTGGAAACCTGGGAATGGAGAGAATGATTTGTATGTACTGATAGGAATGTATACTTTTAGCAATCTTATACACAATAAGATCTTGCATCTACCTCCATTGATATTAGCGATTCGTTACATTCATTGCCTCAGTCTCGTTATTGACTGCCTAGTGACTAGTGTTAGCTAGATAGGTACATGTATAGACTCATCTTAGAGTTGGAAGAAACGAAATGGTTGGACTTGTGATCTTTGATTCCGATTCTTGGTTTATAAGGGGACTCCAGTGTTTTTCATGCTCTTCCTTTTCAAGATCAAGTTCCAACTTGGGAGTCTACTAGATTTTAAAGTTTGGAACTGAGACTGACTAGAGTAATTGAAATATTGATGAAAAGGTTGCCTTTTGAATCACGGATTCACGATGGTGTAAGGATGATTCAGGCTTGAAGATCACAATGATTATGCTAGCTTTAGGACATGAAACTAACATAGTAGAGAGAAAGTATCAAGTGTCAGTGGAAAGTATACTAGTATGGAATGGATATTGTACTGACTTTGAAGGAGTGAAACAGTTTCTTAGGTATTCAGGTGATTTTTACGATGCAAAACTTCCTTCTATGTTGGATTGAGGTTTGTCTTTTAGCATATGAATGCTTTGTTTGGATCATGTTTGCTGGTAACGCTCTTTAATCATGCTGCCTACGTATTGTGGTTGCTTTTTGTTCATATAGTGAGAATAACAAAAAGCGTTATCCTCATATTTTTCTCACTATTGGATTATAAAAACTCAATATCAGTTTTTTGTAATATTGGATTACAAAAACTCAAGATCAGCTTTTTGTTTGCTGATGAAATTGCGTTATCCTTATATTTTTGTAATCCAATATTGCTTTTTGTAAGCTGATCTTGAGTTTTTGTAATTCAATACTTGCTTTTAGCAGTCATCATCAGTGGCGTTTGATCTTGGATATGTGAACAAAAAATATTGGATTACAAAAACTCAGGTTTGTTGACAGCACATCTAGGCCAGGCCCAGGGATTAATGATGATTGATTTTTAACTTCTATTGTTTGAGTTAGGTCGGTCGTCCATGTAAACGTGACTTCTCTAGTGAAATGACTTAAATGACAATGCAACACAGTTAGCTAGGTACGGGTGAGGACGAAGGGATACCTTTTAGTCGTGTAATATTTAATTTTGTTGATTTAATTGTAATTAAAATATAACCTTAATTTTAATTTAAAAGAGCATTATAAAACGTATCTATCATCAAGACAAGAGCACTATAATACATATTATTCATATAGATTTTAGATCATATGATGTAACAAACGGTAAGAATTAATAATATATTATCTATAATTCATGAACATATAAATATTGCTTAAATGAAATTTAGTTTTGAAGGTCGGTGGATCAGAATTGAGCATAAATTTAAAACAAAATAATTTTGAATATTTTGATAAGAGAAATATCACTAATAATTTGAAACAAAAATAAATAAATTATTGCATGCAAACTATAAAGTTGTTGTATTTGAAAATGTTACAATAAACTATTAATAATATGGTTAATATTAAAATTATATATCACTAATCATGTAAACCAAATGGTTACATATATAAAAATTAAAATAATTACCCGCACGGTTGTGCGGGGCGAGATCTAGTTTAAACTTAAAAACGGTGAAAATTAACTGTTTTTTTTAGAAGAAAAAACAAGATTATTCTGCTATCCAAAAGAAGATGTGTTTTTAGATTTTGAATTGTGTACTTGAGTTTGTGTGTGTACTCCATGTGCTATGTGATAATGGGGATCCCTCTCATGGCCTGGCCCCATGCAATTAGGTCTCGTCCGTTTATTATCAAAGCCTCTAACCTTCTTACTATTATACAGATGACTGAGACATTTATTTTCATTTACATAAATATCAGTGACAGGGTCCATGATAGTAAGATATTTATCATGAATAACTCCCAAAAATGTGTTGGTGAAATAATGAAAATATAAAATAAAACTATATGACGAGTACATATATTCAGGATTGGTGTCAGTGCGTAGAGTAGAGTTAATATTTTTTAAAAATATTGTATTTAATAATATAAAAAATATACATTTTGTTATCAATAATATTCTTTACATTTAATTAGATGTAGACATTTGAGCATCATTTGATTTGGTTCGGTCCGGATCATTGTGGTTTTGGTTCGGTTTAGATTTTCGTGGATTTGGTTCGGTTTTGGGTTCATGTAACCTATTTAAAAAAATTTCAAAAAGTAAAGTTCATATATGCTTTAAATTTTTCAAAGTCTAAAAATCAAAATAATATATCATATAAATTTAAATAATGTATGCCAAAATACTTAAACTTAACATAAAAATTGGTTTAGCTTAAATTTTTAGATAGAAAATCAAAAGATACTTTAAGTATTTTGGTATTTTAAGTATCGATTAGTTATTTTAAACATGTACTTATAACTATTTGTATACATTTCCAAGTATTTTAGACAATGTAAAACATCTTATATTTTGTATATATTCTTTTAGATATTAAATTTTAAAATAATTAATATATTTAAATTTATAAATCTGGTTCAGATATATTCAAATACCCGGAATATTTATGTTCGGATTGGGTTCAGTTCTGGTTCTTTAGATACCAAAATTTTGAACCCATTAAGATATCTAATCGGTTTTGGTTAAAGTTCAGTATTATTTTTGGATCAGACTTGGTTCGTTTTTTAGATTTAGATTTTTTGCCCAACCCTATATTTTTATTATAACAAAATTTTAAACGAAAATGATGATGGTTCATATTGATTTTGGGTATGCAACAATTTTTAAACTAAAACACATTTTACTATGCACGTGATCCATTTAATTAATCACTAAAAACTATTCTATGTCAATTTGAGAAAAACAATTGACTGAACTTAAAAAAAAATATTACCATTTCAGATTGTCAATCGACACTTCCAAATATTCCATTTTGGTGTTGTGATGAATAGAAAGGGGGTTAGAGTTAGGAAAACAATTTTGATACGCAATCTATGTCTCGTTAGGTGATTTCAATAGCTTATAAATAAATCTTCGTTGTATTGATCTATTGTAAGATTATTGAAAAATATTAATTAATAAAATATTACACTTGTTAGAGTAATCAATTGTTTCTCGATATTAGAATAATCACATAAATCAAAATAATACATCTTCCTTATTTACAATATTTTTATGGTAAATAAATCAAAATAATCATTTTGTTTATTTTATATGGTATATATTTAAATTTCAGTGATGTTAACATAAATATATAGTATATTTGAATATAAACATTTATTATTGATACTTCCTACTCATATGGTTTTATTAACATTTGTATATTCTAAGTAACAAAAAAATTAAACCATTGATTTCAAAATTTTCGATGTGATATTTTTTCGATGAAAATTTCAAAATTAAATATTAAGGTCTCAATATTTTTTCAGTGCAAATTCCAAAACTAACATATTTATGTATTTTTAAATGATACATATAAACGATATTAAAATTGATATATATATATATATATTATTTAATGTGAATGTCTATTACATAAAAATTCATATTAATACGATTTTATGATCATTTGTATCTTGTTATAATAAAACAATTAAGACACTGATCACAAAATTTTCAAAGTAATTCATAGCTGTTTTAAAAATTCAAAATATAACATGTAAGAAAAAATCTGATTTTTTTATTATATGGTTAATATGATTATTTAATTTCTTTTAATAATATAAAATTAAACAAAAATGAAAAATGATACACAAATTATTATCAAATTTTTATTAGCTATAATCATTAATTATCATAAATATGTAATCATAGGTAATTTTATATCTTTTATATAAGAAAGATATACTTGTTTTTTTCGATTAACTATCTAATGGATTGAAGCATAAATATTAAATTTTTTTTCAATTATTACAAAATTAAGGTTATATCTTTTTAAATGTTCTTTAATACATGGGGATGTAAATGTGAAAACCGAGGCATGAACAATGTGAGAAATCCTCTGTAAAAAAATAAATTAAATGAGAAAATGTTTTTTTTTGTTTGTTTTGGAATTTGAAAGAGGACTTTATTCTCGATTGCCCCAGTGACTACAATGCTTATTCTATATTATCCCACCAATTAAAAACAATATAACTTTTATTATATTTTAATAAAAAACGTGGTAAAATTCGAAATTGCCCTTAATGAAACCAAATATTTACATGATCCAATCTAAACTATTTGAGCCGACCCACTATGACCCGGATCCCTAATCTGACCCGTTTGTTCCTTCTCTCCTTTCTCCCCTTTGTCGTTGTTCTTTCTCTGTTTTTCCCAAAACTGAAAATTGGAATAGTTGATTGAACTTTTTAGGAAGATAATAAGAACGTGATGATCCCACTTTGGTTCGCTCGCTTGTCTCAGATGTGCAGAGCAGCAAACTCATGTTTTGCAACAACGAATCTTCAACCTCTTGGGACCGCACACACTCCACTCCACGGCTGCTTCAATTCCTTGATACTCCTCCTCGGGTCATGCGGTATTCATGCTCGCTGATTCCCTCGACATCAGTTCACCACACTCGTACAATCTCGAGGCTTTAAGGTTCAAATCTTCTTTCTTTTGCATCTCTATTTCAAAAATCAGAAAATTAAAGTTTTACAATTGAGTCAGATTCGGGGGTTTTCTTTATAGATTCATGTTCTTGGTAAACGAGATCGATCGTGGAGTTGTATTTGGAGATAAGAACGAAGATGAGATGCTGAGTGTGTGGGATTGTACCGAACATGTCTTGAATCGATTCTGTTATGTTTTGTAGGTATACTAAAATGATAACTTGGCATACATAAATGTTCTTTGACGTTTTATATTTGCTGAATGGATTTTACGTTGCATAGCTATTAGCTATTTGATTAGGTGGTATCGAATTAAGATCTGGGTTCTTTTGAAAAGGTTTGTAGAATAGACAATGTTTCTATGTTCCATGTCAATTATTGTGCGTAAGATCTCTATATAAATATGTTGTTTCTGTTAACAAAATAGGCTGCATCAAAAAAAAAAACTCTCTAATGTTTGGACGGAGCCTCCATTTAAAGGCTGTTTGGACCAAGGTGTGGAGAAGCTTGAACTGGTTTTCCATCAAGAAAGGGCCGCTAATTTGTTCCTAGAAGCTGCTGTGAAGATTGTTGCTAGGATTTTTTTTTGTCATCTTTGAATTGCATTAAACAAAAGTGAGGTGCGATTTGTTCGTAGGAACTTATGTTTTGTATTTTGGATGTTCAAAACTTTATGTATAAATTTTACACTGTTTTACTAGATTTATTAATATTTATTATTCATAACAAATGTGGTTTAACTAAGCTTAATAATAAGTTCTTTATCACAAATGGCTTCTCTTCTTTTACAGTGAATTTTTGCTTGCTTGATGGGTATATGAAGGAATGGTTCTACGCCCACCAGTTCAAGGTCTAAGATTAAAATAAAACTGAAGAAAAGTCAAAAGAGAAGACTGATGAGAAGAGCCAAAGAAGAAGCATAAACAAAGGCTAAGGCTTAAGACTTGTGGGTTAACATATTTTTGAATGTTTATTATGTATCTTGCTTTTTCTTTTGAACTTATGTAGGATGATATGCAACTCTTGCTTGTGTTAAATCCATATAGGATATGTAAGATTATTGCTTGTGTTGTTGCAGGTTTGGACTACTAGTATTCTAGGTATTATTGTGTGCTAAAAAAATTGAACTACTAGCTTTGATAAGTATAACTAAGAAAAGTCCGATAAGTAATACTACTTAAGACAAAAACTTGTTTAAACCGTGTTTAAAAAATTTCAACAAAAAAATATGTCTAAAAAACATGTTAAAAAGTAAAGAACACATATTTAAATATTTACACTTAGTAATACTCAAGGTAGTAGTAATATTTTATTCTTCATAGTAATATTTTTGCAAATTACAACATTTTCTAGTAATACAACATAAAAAAATCAAATTTATTAGTAATACCAATGTGTTTTGACAATTTTAGAGTGTATATAACATATTGCCAGAAAAAAAAAATTCAAAATATGTATTTTCTGTTATTTATCTCATTATGGTATTCCCATCAAGACATTTGTATGTAAGTATAAGGATGTTTTATGGAAATGAGAAGTTTTCTATCAATTTCAGAAATTAAGAGTATTTTATGTTTAATTTGACAAATAAACACATATGTTGACATATTATCACGTAATATATGATATATATATGTTCTAAAAATAAATAATAAGATCTAAAACTAAGGTTATAGAAACATGCATAATACATAGTAATTCAGGTATTTAAAGGTAATTCAGTGGTAGTTCACAATAGTACTTAGTAATACCATTTCAACATTTATTGGTAATACCATGAAGAATAAAACAATCTAGTAAAACCAATGCACTTAGATAGTTTTAGGTAGTATATAACATTTTGTAGAAACAAAATTGTAAAAATATGTAATTTGAGTGGTTCACCTAATTATGACATCACCATCAAGATATTAGATAAGAAAGTATTTTTGTGGAAAGTGATAATTTTCTAACAACTTAATTATTATAACAACTTAAGAAACATTGAAGATTTCATCTTATATCTACTGAAAATATATAATAAGCTAAATATAGAAATTTCTTAGAAATATGTATAACACATAGTAGTCAAAGGTAATACAAGGTAGTACAAAGTAGTTCTAGTAATTCTAGTAGTCCACATACACATTTATATAAATAAAAATATAATATTAAATCTTCAATCTTATATAAAATAATGTATATCCTTCCATTCAAGAATGTAATTTTGATATATTTCATAAAGATTAAAAATGATCTGAATGAATTCATGCTCTTAATAAATACATCAATTTAATCAAAAGATTTTAAGACAGATAAATTATTTATAAAATCAAAGAATTTTTTAAATAATATTAAATTTAAAATAGATATAACTGAATTAGAATCTTAAATGACACTATTTACATAACAATAAAAGTGTCAAAATTACTTTTTAACAAATATAAATAGTAATAATATGAAATATATTATTTTAAATCATAAGGCCATATAAAATATATAAAAACTTAAATTAAGAAAATTTGAAATTAATTTTTGATTAAATATTATTTAAATATATGTTTTATAAAATTTATTCGTTTTGAAATATTTTTATGTAAACCAAATTTATATAATTTTTATTAAATTTAATTTTAAAATGTATTGTTGATTAAATATTATTTTAAATCGTATTTTATTACATATTTTTATTATTATTGAAATATTATTGAAATCATTTATATATTGGAAATTAATTGTTGATTGAAATATGAAATATGCTATTTTTAAATTTGATTTCTTTATATAAAAGAAAAAAAAAATTAGTTAAAGAAAATTAATTTTTACAATTATTTTATTAATATTTTTGAAAATTATTTTTTATTAAAATATTATTTTAATTCTATTTTGTTACTTTATTGTTTATGAAAATATTGTTTAAAGATAAACATATATTTTTATTTTTGCATAAATTTTAGCTATATTAATCGTTTAACAATTTTTTTTAAAAACTTAGAAATGAATTTGGAAAATAAATCCTAATTCATCCAAAATAATTTAATCCAACCTAAAAAATAAAAGAAAAAAAATTAGTTAAAGAAAATTAATTTTACAATTATTTTATTAATATTTTTGAAAATTATTTTATTAAAATATTATTTTAATTCTATTTTGTTACTTTATTGTTTATGAAAATATTGTTTAAAGATAAACATATATTTTTATTTTTGCATAAATTTTAGCTATATTAATCGTTTAACAATTTTTTTTAAAAACTTAGAAATGAATTTGGAAAATAAATCCTAATTCATCCAAAATAATTTGGGGCCATAAAAAATAAAAGAAAAAAAATTAGTTAAAGAAAATTAATTTTACAATTATTTTATTAATATTTTTGAAAATTATTTTTATTAAAATATTATTTTAATTCTATTTTGTTACTTTATTGTTTATGAAAATATTGTTTAAAGATAAACATATATTTTTATTTTTGCATAAATTTTAGCTATATTAATCGTTTAACAATTTTTTTTAAAAACTTAGAAATGAATTTGGAAAATAAATCCTAATTCATCCAAAATAATTTGGGGCCATAAAAAATAAAAGAAAAAAAATTAGTTAAAGAAAATTAATTTTACAATTATTTTATTAATATTTTTGAAAATTATTTTATTAAAATATTATTTTAAATCGTATTTTATTACATATTTTTATTATTATTGAAATATTATTGAAATCATTTATATATTGGAAATTAATTGTTGATTGAAATATGAAATATGCTATTTTTAAATTTGATTTCTTTATATAAAAGAAAAAAAATTAGTTAAAGAAAATTAATTTTACAATTATTTTATTAATATTTTTGAAAATTATTTTATTAAAATATTATTTTAATTCTATTTTGTTACTTTATTGTTTATGAAAATATTGTTTAAAGATAAACATATATTTTTATTTTTGTTTCGTGTGGAGTAATCTAAGATCTCTCGAGACTTGTGTGTTTTGAAATTTTAAGACGTATCAGTCAAACTGAGTTTTGACTAGCGTCTCTTCTTCTAACTGCATTTGCTTAAGCCTTGACTTTGTCAATGGTGTGTGATACAAAGAGGAATTTGTGGCACATTCTGCTGCTGTCAACTGCCTCAAGATCGGTAGGAAATCATCTAGGGTTCTGGTCACTGGTGGGGAAGATCATAAGGTCAATCTCTGGGCTATTGGTAAGCCCAACGCCATTCTGGTCAGTTCTCTTCTCCCCCTTCTACTGCTTCTATCCTTGCTTGCCTCTGTGCTTCATGTATATAATGTTGTAGTAGAGTCAGTGGTCTCTTTCTCTGAGTGTTTATCTTATCTGTTTTGTGGTCAGAGCTTGTATGGGCACTCGAGCGGAATTGATTCAGTGACTTTTGATGCTTCTGAGGTCTTAGTTGCAGCAGGAGCTGCTAGTGGTACCATCAAACTTTGGGATTTGGAGGAGGCAAAGCGTAAGTTCAGCTGACCCTAACCCTTGTTAATTTGCCTATGGTTACTTTATACGTTCATTCACTTTGCTTCCATCTCCAGTTGTGAGGACTCTCACTGGTCACAGGTCGAACTGCATATCCTTGGATTTTCACCCTTTTGGTGAGTTCTTTGCGTCTGGTTCACTAGACACAAACCTCAAGATTTGGGATCTAAGGAAAAAAGGTCCCATCCACACTTACAAGGGTCACACTCGTGGAGTCAATGTACTCAGATTCACCCCAGATGGTCGCTGGGTTGTATCTGGAGGAGAGGACAACACTGTCAAGGTTGCTACCTGCTTTCAATGTTGGTCGTTTTTTTACATGGAATCTTTTATTCTTTATCTTTCTGTTTTTAGTGGATATAATATGCAGTTTTGTCTTTACCAGGTGTGGGATTTAACAGCTGGAAAACTGTTGACCGAGTTTAAGTGTCATGAAGGGCAAATCCAAAGCCTAGATTTTCATCCTCATGAATTTCTACTTGCAACAGGTTTGCATTACTCTTGAAATTTTGGGATGATATACATGATATCAACCACATAAAAACTTCTAGCCTAAGAGTGAGTGATCACAAATATAACGTTGTGTGACTGTGTCATGGCGTCATCTTCTTTTGCATAGCTGTGAACATCCTGTTTTTTTTTTTTTTTGCCTGTGGTAACAGGTTCAGCTGATAGGACTGTAAAATTCTGGGATCTTGAAACATTCGAGCTAATTGGTTCTGGTGGACCTGAGGTACTACTCCCTTTACTCTTGAGTCAAAGTTGTTGGCATCTTATTGTTCAACCTACCTGTTGATATTCTCATTTTTTTGGTAGACTTCTGGAGTCCGTTGCCTGAGCTTTAATCCAGATGGAAAGACGGTGCTTTGTGGATTGCAAGAGAGTCTCAAGGTAAATCAATATCATCTTTTGAGGATTCCTTCTTTAGTTTACTCCTTTCCTTTGAAAATAGACATGCCTACTCTCTTTACATCACTCTTGTAATGTAGATTTTCTCGTGGGAGCCCATTAGATGTCATGATGGTGTGGATGTTGGATGGTCAAGATTGTCAGATATGAATGTTCACGAGGGAAAGCTTCTTGGTTGCTCATACAATCATAGTTGTGTAGGCGTGTGGGTTGTAGATCTCTCGGTATTACTCTCTCTCCCTCTATATTATTTATTCTTTCTCTTTAACTTGTGCCCCCATTCATTTTTGGATGCGTGGCCAGTGTACTGAGCCATGCAATGCTGGAGACGCTGCTCAGTCAAATGGTCATCCAGAGAAAAGATCTAGCTCAGGAAGAGATACAGTACTCAGTGATAGTAATTCGAAGAGTATTCTCGGGAAACAAAACATAGATACTTTATGGAAGGAAACAAAGTCTCTAGGACGCTTATCTGTTTCTCAGAAGGCCATTGGAAGGTCATCAGGATCCCAAAATTCAGATTCTTTGACGAAAGAACCAAAGCCAGACGTTGCTAAGGAGTCAAGGACGTTATCATGTATGCTTGCTTCTATTACCTTTCTAGTCTCTTCTTACTTTGATGTCAGAGCTGATTAAATGTTATGCCACTTCTTGTTTTCTTTCTGCTGTTTGAAGCCAGGGGAAGTGTACCAAGCACTCCTCATAGGATCAGTTTAACCAGTGTTTCAAAGGTAGCTTCTGGTGTCTATAATGCTGCGACGTCAAGGAGAAGTTATACAAACGCTAACCAAAAGGAGAATCTTGTCAATAAGGCAGCAGATTTTGTTATTGTCCCCAGAGAAGACCCTAGAATAGAGCAGGCGACTGAATCCAGAGCAGAACTTGACTTAATTGCAAGAACCATGCCTTATTCGTTGCAGGCGGCTGATAAGTCTCCAGTCCTTGAAATGTCCGAGTCTCAGCCAGTTGAACAAAGTAATCTACCAGATAAGAATACATTTCCAGGTGGCAAGCGGAGCGCAGCTGAGCGAAGCATCAATGATTTTAGATACAGGAGACGTGACAGGAGTAGTTCAAGGTCACGGATGGGATCACCTTCAAGCAACCTCGATGAAAACTGTATGTTGATGTGTCTTCGTATCTTTTTTCCTGTATTGGTGCAAATATGAATGTCAGCAGATAGTCTTACTCTATTTTGGCATCCTAAAAAGTGTTCTATAGGTTTAGTATTAATGAGATTCTTACTCCAGTGAGAACTTAAAGTGCTCTTTAGGTGCTGCGTATTCAGATGTGTAGTTTTGCCTTAGCTATCTTGAGTTGTGTAGATGATATTCTCAGTTCTAAGCAGCTTTAGTCTTTGTTTCAGATCACTTGGTAAGCCACAGATCAAATAGAGATCCAAGTCCCACTGAAAGTTTGAAAGGAGGTAACTCTTTCGACCCAGCTTTCACCTTTTTATCAAAACTAACTTGGTAACTCGTGTGTCTTACCATATCAGGAAGTTTCCAGCCACTAGTCATAAACAGGGAGAGAAGAGGAAGATTTTCCAACTTCGACGGTCCTGTTTCAAATTTTTCGGCTGGAAACGTGCCGGCTCCTAACATCCACCCTTCAGATATGGTAATAGCCTTGAACTCTTTGTGTGTTTCAGGTTGAGATCTTGATGCCATAACACATTTGACTGTGAAGTGCAACAAAAGAGGGAAACATGAATTAGAGTAATGAACAAAGAGGAAAATAGTTTCTGATTTATTTAGTCTCACATATTACTGCCTTTAGAGCGTCTTAAAATACATATGTCTTGCTTGATTTTATTCCCCTGAGCCCCAGAGATAATACATATTGTATTACCTTCTGTGTAGTTCAAGCAGAGAGGAAACCATTTACCAGTTGAACAAGGGACTAATTCTCCTTCTGAAGACAATATTGTTGAGGATATAATGGGGCAGCACGATCAGTTTGTCAGCTCTATGCAGTCTCGTTTGGCTAAGTTACAGGTAACATGAAAACAGTCAAGTTGTGATGATAATGTTGTTGGCTCAGTCCTAATCAGACTAATAGCTTCAATAGAGTATTCATTTGCCTATATATGCCTATCCACTACCACTTTAGAATGGTTAAATCACCTCTCGTTTTCTTACTTAAATCGTTTTGCCAAATTCACAGGTAGTTCGTAGATATTGGGAAAGGAATGATGTAAAAAACACGATAGGTTCTATGGAGAAGATGTCTGATAATGCTGTAAGTATCTTGTATTTTTATTAATAGCTGGATATCTAAGAAAGATTATCAGCTCAAGCAACTCTTCATATTCATTTGGTTACAGGTTACCGCGGATGTACTGGGTATAATAACCGAGAGAACCGAGATTTTGACTTTGGATACTTGTACCTCCCTTCTTCCCCTTCTAACAGGTCTCCTAGGGAGTGACATGGATCAGTAAGCATTCACTTTTCCATAAGAAAATAATGGCAGTCTTTCTGCCAAGTTGACTATGTCTGATGGAGGCAAAGCAGTATACGCTCATAATATTTCTAACATTATCTTGTATTTAGGTATGTGAGCGTTTCCCTTGACTTGCTGCTTAAGCTGGTTAGAATGTATGGGTCACCAATCTACTCGTCATTGTCAGCTCCAGCATCTGTTGGTGTAGATATCGAAGCTGAGCAAAGGTTGGTGTGATTCTCAACCTTAGCTGCATACCTAAGCCATCATGTATACTCTTATGGAACTGAACAGCACATGCTTAAAACTGCTATGTAGGATCGAGCGCTACAGTCGTTGCTTTGTGGAACTAGAGAAAGCTAAAGCATGCCTTCCTTCTCTATCAAGGTAAGGACTGTAGCTTAGTGATCGGTGAAGATTTTTATATAGTTCTCATTAATGTTTGTAAGAATCTTATGTATCTGTGTTGGTGGCTCTGTGTAGAAGAGGAGGTTTGGTGGCCAAGTCTGTGCTAGAACTCAACTTAGCATTTCAGGAAGTTTCATGATAATCACTCCTCAAGTCCCAATCCTCTGCTTGTGGATTCGGTTCACCAAAGGGAGTCTAACATAAAAAACAAAAAAAAAAACTAAAGCTGATGATACTAGAGTTAACCAACAGAGTTTCGGAAAGGTAATATGACTCCCGAGTTAGCTGCTTCTCTGGCGACTAATCACTCCATCATGACTTTTTATCATCCAGCCACTAATCTTCTTCGTCTATAGTTTGTGGGAGCAGAACCCTCTGTATTACTCTACGGTGGTGTGTGTGTATAGAGAGAGAGAGAGAGAGAGAGAGAGAGAGAGAGAGAGAGAGAGAGAGAGAGAGGGGAGAGAGAGAGAGAGAGAGGGGAGAGAGGGAGAGAGAGAGAGAGAGAGAGAGAGAGAGAGATCGGCTGTGTATTGCTCTCGTAGCTCATATTACATGAATACTAAGAATTTCTGCTCTTTAGAAAGAGACATGTTCAGTGTTCTTCTCTCGACTCAGCAATAGATTCATGGTGTCTTATATTTGATCCCCTGAACGTTCTAAATCTATTATTGTTATTATTAAGTAAACGAGTACAGTTTTGACCAACGATAACAAGACGGGAACATATAGTGAACCAGAAACAATTGAATATCATAAGCTTGGATTCACTTAGAATACTATGAAGAGGATACTTATAGCCGTGGTTTCCCATTCCACGAACCGTAGAGTGCAAATGCGTCTCCTTAGCTTTCATGGATGGTTTAACCCCGGGTTTAACCTTTCTCTCTCTTAGAATCTTTTTTTTACAAGTGTCAAAAGATTTATCGAACCAACCTCTTTGTCTGAACCAATGGAATCTTCTTCTTCTTCTTCTATGGTGATCAACCAGGGAGAAGACTCCACGGGCATACAACTAGAGTCTAGAAATGAAGAAGAGGAAGAAGACTCTCAGTCATTTGTGAGCAAAGGAACAAGCTTTTCAGAACACACATAATGACTAAAGAACGTTTCAGATATCTTTCTTGATTATTTAAATAAAGAAAATATCTTTCTTTGATTTGTCCTATTTTTCTTTCTATCAACCTCATCTAACAAACTCAAGCTTATCTATTCTAGTTTTTGATCCCATCCCATCTAAGTTGTGAAAGATGGTAAGAAAATAAAATACCAACAGCAGAAGATATATTGGTGCCACAGACATATATATATATATAATCATAAAATACATCTAAAATAAAGATCATTTATTTTTATAACTTTTTTAAAAATAAAAAAGCACACATTACTTCATTCATGTTCATTGCTTCATTCGCGTAACCACTACGAAGTTTTTAAAAACATAACATATATGAAGAACATTAGGACCACCCGATTTATGGGCAATCGATATGTTGTCTGCCTTGGCAATCGATATGTTGTCTGCCTTGTAGGCAGGTGTTTTCAAACATTCCCACCGGGTAGTATCCACCATAGACTCTGATGTCGCTGAGCATAAGGGCCAGACAATCAGTGCTCTTGTCGTTAAGGTATTGGCTGTACGGACATGCAAACACCTTGAGGGCAGCACAACATTCCTTGTGTGGGTAATGGGGACCTTTGCATCGGCTTCTTAGGATCGTGTAGTTCATATTCTGAAAGTCAATGGGACATCGAACCTTTTCGATCTGAATCAGGTTTCTTGATGAATATACTGTGTAAACACCATATGAGATGAAAACTGAGAGCAGAAGAAACAAGTGAAGAGAAGTTGAGAGGAGTTTGAGATTCATGATTCTCTGTGTGGTTGAAAGAAGTGCGAAAATACCTATGATATATGAAGACACACTGTGAGTGTGTGAACAGACCCAAACCAAGTTCGTATGGGCCAGGGATGGGCCTGCTGCTTTACTTGGACAGAAGTTCCAGGCTTGATTTGATTGACCTATGTTTCTTCCTCGGACGAGATAATAATATCAACCTCATAACAAACTCCAGCTTATCCACTCTAGATTTGATCACACCCCATCTAAACTTGTGAAGATGGTTAGAAAATATATACCAAGATTTGTTTCCACACGCGTATATTACATGAAATAGTAAAAATTTCTGCTATTTGGAAAGACACATGTTCAGCGTTCTTCTCTCAACTAAGCAATATATCCTTTCATGGTTTCTTGGTTTTGATCTCCTGAACGTTCTAAATCTTTATTATTATTATTATTAAATAAACGATTACAAACCATAACCGTAGTTATACAGTTTTGACAAAAGATAACAAGAGGGGAACATATAATTGTTTCAGTGCAAAATGCACTCCTTAGCTTTTATGGATGGTTTAACCGTTCTCTCTCTAAGAATCCTTGTGTCAAAAGATTTCCGAATCAACTTTTTTGTCCGAATCAATTAAATCTTCTTCTTCTAGGTTGATCAACCAGGGAGAAGACCCCGCACTCAGACAACTATAGTCTAGAAATGAAGAAGAAGAAGACTCTCAGTCATCTGTGAGCAAAGGGAACAAGCTTTTCAGTAAACACAGAATGACTAAAAAACGTTTCAGATATATTTCTTGATTAATTAAATAAAGAAAAGATATCTTTCTTGATTTCTCCTATGTTTCTTTCTATCAACCTCGTCTAACAAACTCAAGCTTATCTACTCTAGTTTTGATCCCATCCCATCTAAGTTGTGAAAGATGGTATGAAAACAAATACTAGCAGAAGAAGATATGTTGGTGCTACAGACGTGTATATTGATGGATAATCATAAATTACATCTAAAATAAAGATCAGCATCAATGTTTTTTTTTGTAACTTATTTTTGAATGAAAAAGTACACATAATGCAATTATCATTACTTCATTCATGTTTTTTACTTCATTCATTCATATTTGTTTTTTTATGTTTTTACTTCATTCGCGTAAACACTTCTACGTTGAAATTATGTATGTAAATCTTATATTTATAACAATTTTTTAAAAAACATAAACTATATGAAGAACAATATTGATGAACATAAAATATATGAAGAACATTAGGACCATGCGGTTTATGGACAATCGACATGTTGTTTGCCTTGTAGGCAGGTGTTTCCAAACATTCCCACCGGGTATCCACCATAGAGTCTGATGTTGCTGAGCATAAGGGTCAGACAATCGGTGCTCTCGTCGTTAATGTTTTGGCTGTACGGACATGCAAACTCCTTGAAGGCAGCACAACATTCCTGGCGTGGGTAATGGGGACCTTTGCATTGGCTTGTTATGATCGTGTAGTTCATATTCTGAAAGTTCAATGTACATGGAACTTTTTCGGTCTGAATCAGGTTTCTTGATGAATACACGGTGTAAAAAACATTTAAGATGAAAAATGAGAGCAGAAGAAACAAGTGAAGAGAATTAGAGAGGAGTTTGAGATTCATGATTCTCTGTGTGGTTGAAAAAGTGCGAAGAGACCTCTGATATATATAAAGACACTATGAGTGTGTGAACAGACCCAAACCAAATTGGGCCAGAGATGGGCCTGCTGCTTTACCTGGACAGAAGTTCCATACATGATTTGATCGACCTATGTTTTTTCCTCGGACGAGATAATAATATCAACCTCACAACAAACTCGAGCTTATCCACTCTTGATTTGATTCCATCCCATCTAAACTTGTGAAGATGGTAATAAAATATATACCAAGATTTCTTTCCACATGTGTATATGGATAATTATGAAATATATCTAAAATAATTTAAGGTCAACATCAATTCTTATTTTGGTGCATCTTTACAAACAAAGACGGAGATACTGATTTTTATAATTAGTCTCCTTCTCCATGACCGACTCTATTCACACTCTTTTAACTTTGCAGCTATCTCTTTCAAAGCAAAGAAGAAAAACAGAGGGATGCATAATGGTGATGGAGTTTGAGAGGAAGATGAAGAAGCTAATAAGAGGCATGTTATGGAGAATCATCAAAGCAGAGATTAAGAAGACGAAAGACAAGAATAAGAAACATATCAGTTTCAACTATGATCCTATTAGCTATTCTCTTAACTTTGACCCACCTAAAACCTAAAATATGTTCTTCTTGCTGTTTTTTATATCAGCTAGTGTGATACATGTGTCTGTTTAGTTCTCTTGTTTATGCTATGTATAAATGTTTTTATTTGTAACCCATAGCAGAAATGTATTAGAGCATCCACAACAATGATCTCTTAAGGGTGTTCTTAAG
Source organism: Brassica carinata (assembly GCA_016771965.1). Lineage (NCBI taxonomy): Eukaryota > Viridiplantae > Streptophyta > Magnoliopsida > Brassicales > Brassicaceae > Brassica > Brassica carinata. The sequence goes on from CM028690.1 coordinate 47,793,664, forward strand.
AGTAAGATAATAATATTAATATGAAAAGTAAGAGAGATGAGAGAACACTCAAGGAGAAAGGAGATATAGTGCTCTTAAACAAGAACACAACAATCAAAAACAAGAGCATGTTCTAATAGGTGTCATACTATTATTAGCTTGATTTTATTTGTGTTTAAAATTTAATTATAGCATAAAATTATATTAGTTTTATAATTTGAGAGCATCTTGCTAGAACTTTTATAGTTGCTGATGCTCTTATTATTAACAGTCTGATTATCATTTTAGTTTTTTGTCTCATTATGAATTCATTATTGTTACATTCTAATCAATTAGTATTTAAAGATTTTCATGGAGTCTTATAGATTAAAAAAATAAGAATATAAAAAGACAAGAGGTTTTTTTTTTCATCAAAAAGAAAAGAGGTTAGATATGGTTTTTCAATGAAGAAATTCTTCTAAGATTTAGAAGACCCAAATGACATATATCTATTTTCTAATAGTTTAATCTGTGAGAAAATAAAATAAAATATAATTATAATTGAAATATTAGTTGTTAAGAGATCATTTATGTAGTCTTTCTCGAATGAAGATGCCATAAACCATCAAATGGAAATATATTCCTGACTATATAACTTTTCTTAGTTATTTTAGGCCATCAACATTAATAGTCATTCCATAGGTTTCTCAAACATAAAACATATTAAGTAAAAAAATAAAAAAATGATAGTTTCATGTGAGAAACACCAAAAATATTTTGAAAAACTACTAAAAAACTTGTCAGTTAACTACTAGCTGACGAACTTTTTAAATATGCATATCAATACTTTTTAAATATGCATATCAATTTTTAGTAATCAACACCTCCTCCTGATTTTTGAAACATAAGTTTCAGAAATTGAAATGAGTTAATGCTCTATACATATATGGCTGGACCATTATTTGCGTTTTAGTTGATTATTCAAGACCCAAGACCATTTTAAGATACTATTGGGTATTACCCGAAACATCTAGCTATTAAATGGGCCTAATTAACCCAACTATTTTACCCGCAAAACCCTAATTAAATAGCAGCAGAAGCGAATCTAAACCGTTCATTTGCATAGCTTATGCAAAAATGAACGGTGGATTAGATCGCCAGCTCATAGATCCGCGTCGAAAAAGCACAAAACAACTAAGTTTTCTTTTTCGGCGGGAAAACAGAATTTCGTTTCCCTCTCAATCACACTCCCCCTTTTCTTCTTCTCACCGCTTCCTCTAAAACTGTCCCCTCCTCTTCCAATCGATTATCTCCGGTGAGAAAGCTATCGCAACAGAGGTTTTATTTTCTTCTCTCTCTCTCGTTACCGACCGTAGAAAACGAAAAGAGATGGCCGGTGGTGGTGGATCGTCGAAATCAAACGCACCGAAGCAGAGGAAGAGAGTGGAAGCCGAAACGAAAGATGAATCCACAAACAACAACACCTTACTTCGCGCTAAAGATGGCAGCGCTTTCGCTAGATGGTACTGATAACTTTCGATTCCGATCTGAGATTTTGATTTGGGGGGTGTTTCTAGGGATTCTTCATACGGTTTTGTGAATTGATATGATTTTTTCAGTGAAGGATGTAGCAAGAACGTAGCTGTTGCGCTTATAAGTATGCACAATTGCAGCCTCGACGCCAAAATTCGAGTCAATCTCGGTAAAAATCTATCTCTCTTTTGAGTGTTCATCGTCTCGTAGTGACTTGAGATGTGATTAGCTTATATCTTTACTTTCTCAGAAGCTCAAGTTGTTGAGATACAAGCTGAGGCGAAGAAGAAACCTGTAGAGAGGTAATAACACTCGTTAGACTTACTTAGGAAGAAGTAAATATGTGATATTGAGTTTCTTGTATTGTTTTGGATTCTTCAGGAAGAAGTCAACATCTGATGAACCTAAGGCAAAGAGAGTTAGGAAGGCCAAGGATGAGAAGAATAAGAAGAGCTCTACCGTTAACAAGCCCAAGCGTCCTCTTACTGCCTTCTTCATTTTCATGTAATTTTTCATCCTTGCATAGTCGCCTCGTTTTGGTTTCGTTGGTGCTTGTAGGGATTGTGCTGACACTGTCCTTTCAAATTTGCAGGAATGATTTCCGCAAAACTTTCAAAGAAGAGAATCCTTCCTCTAACGTTAAGGATGTAAGTTATGGAGTTTGTTGCTTTTACATGAGCTAGTATGCTAGTGTTTATGAAGATTTAATATACAATACTATGCTTTCTATATGATCTTAGGCCGTATCAAAGTTTGTTAGTTTACATGAATTAGTATGCTAGTGTTTATGATGATTTAGTAGACTATGGTTTCTCTATGATCTTAACTTGTAACCAAGTTTGCTACTTTTCATGAACTAGTATGCTTGTGTTTATGAAGAGTTAATAGACTATTTTCTTTGTATATGATCATAGGTTGTAGCCAAGTTTGTTACTTTACATGATTAGTGTGCTAGTGCTTATGATGATTTAATAGTCGATGCTTTCTGTATGATCCTAGGTTGCAAAGCAGGGTGGTGAAAAGTGGAAGTCTTTGACTGAGGAAGTGAGTTGCTCTGTTCTTGGTCTCTTCCCTTACTTTCATTGTGATTTGCTTATTGTGTTCTCACTCTGTTTGTGTTATTTGATTGTTTAGGAAAAGAAAGTTTATTTGGATAAGGCTGCTGAACTAAAGGCAGAGTACAACAAGTCACTGGAGAGCAACGAGGCTGATGAGGAAGTATGCGTTATTAATTGTTTGTTTTTCCTTTTTTTGCTCACTATAACATGGAAGTTTGGGTACTAAGATGATTTGATGACTTTTTCAGGAAGAGGATGAGGAGAAAGAATCAGATGATGTTGATGATGCTGAAGAGAAACAAGCTGATGAGGCTGAGGAGAATGAAGTTGTGGACAAAGAACCTGAAGGTAAAGAAGAAGAGGAAGAAGAGATTTTGGATGACTACTAGCTATCTTAATCTCTATTTGGGTCTGATCTCATTGAAATGGATTTTTAACTCTCTATCGTGATGGTTCATTGTATATTAACCTCTGTTTTGGTTAAACTAGTTATCTGAAGGTAGTTGTGAGCAGGGAAGCTTTTGTACTTCAGTGATGTAGAATCGAAGTTATCTTTTGGTTTAGATCAGTGTTTTAATCAGTTCTGTGGTCTGCTTGTTGAATCAGAGTGATAACATTTTTATTTAGAGGAAAACAGAAGTATACAAGTAGAGATTGAAAACAATGGAATAGTAAGAAAATAAGTAAAAGACAAATAGAAGATATCATCTATTTTTTCAAGAATTACGTAACGTGGTAGGATTAAGATCAATCAAGTCAGCGTTGGACTGGCCACCTTAAACTGTGCGTTTGTTTTCACTTCGTTGTCTTCCTGCAAGGTGGTAACGGCTTGCCACACAAGCAGAGGTTATGAAGATAAGCAGCTGCAGGAAAAATGTTGAGTGGTCTTCCTTGTGGAATCAGTCCGCAGAATCTGTTGGCTCTGAAACTCACGTGTTTCATCGCCTTGATGTTCAACAAGCTATCCGGGATTCTTCCCGTAAGTGCATTGATCGAGAGGTCTAGCCAGTTGAGCTGCATAAGGTCTCCTAAAGCTTGAGGTATGACTCCTGAAATGTGATTTCTTGAGATATCTAGTCTCACAAGTTCGACAAGGTTTGATATTGAACTTGGGATTTGTCCACTGACTCTGTTGTTCCCTATGTTGAGTACTTTCAGGTTCAAGCTCTCTGAGAAATCTGGGATCCTCCCTGAGATTTGGTTGTTGGTGAGATGGATCTCTTCCAAGAAACTGCTTGTCTTGTCGTTTAACAGGCTTGAAAGTGAACCAGTCACTAGATTTGAACTTAGATCAACAGAGGAGACCCCTTCTGGCAACTTGAGCTTTGAGAGATCTAACCTGAGCTGGTTCTTTGAGAGCTTCACTTTCTGTAGACTGGTCATGTTAGCGAGAAAAGCAGAAACATCACCTGTGAGAAAGTTGTCAGACAAGTCTAGCGAGGTCACGTCGTGTGGTCTTGTTAGCTTTGGAATGGCTCCTCTGAGTTTACAACCAGCTAAGTTAATCTCCGTGAGTCGCTTCTCTCTTATCCAGCTTGGAACTGCTCCAAGATTAAGGTTGTTGTAGGAAAGATCAACGGACAGTAAAGAAGGAAAACCTCTGCTTCCTACAATAGGCAGAGGATCAGAGAAATGGTTTCTTGAGAGATTAAGAGACCAGAGATTCTGCAGTCTTGTAATGGATGATGGTATGTGACCGTTGAACTTGTTGCTGCTCAAGTGAAGGCTAGAGAGAGACTTCAAGTTGCTGATTCGATCAGAGAGTGGTCCGGTCAGATCATTTCTCTCCAACCACATGTCCTGAAGCTTCACCAAGTTGTAAACCGAAACTGGTAATCCCCCGGAGAATCTGTTGCTGGAGAGATCAAGAGTTGTTAGTTCCTGAAACTGGCCTATGAACTCTGGGATTTGTCCAGATAGCACATTGAAGCTGAGGTCAAGAGTCTGAAGCTTGACAAGGTTCTTGAACGTCACTGGGATTGGACCAGAGAGAGAGTTTCGAGCCAGCATCAACGCAGAGAGGCTTCTCAAGCTCCCTAAACTCGCTGGGACAACACCTGAGAAGCGGTTTCCAGCCAATGAAAGTATATCCAAGAACGGAAGATGGCCTAAACAAGAAGGAACACTGCCTTGGAGAGAATTATCATCGAGCACTAGCTGAGTAAGACTAGTTAGCTTAGAGAAGCTGTTGGGAATCGAGCCAGCGATGAACTTGGTTCCGGAAATGAACAAAACCTGGAGAGATCCGAGGTTCCCCAGCGAAGGTGATAACGTGCCTTTCATGTAGAGAGTAGGCTCGTTCAAGGAGTTTCTCAACACCAAGTTTGTGACTTTCCCGGTGGATGGATTGCATTGAACACCTTCCCATTCACCATTGCAACAGTCTTTGCCAACCCATGAAGACAGAACTCCAGTTGTGTCTTTGATGATGCTTGATTTGAAAGCTAGAAGTGCTGCTCTGTCTTGGCTTGTGCAGATGGTTTGTGATGATGTGTGAACAAGAAGAGAAGAAACAAGCAAGAGATTCAAAACCCATCTCATGTTTTGCATTCTTGGGAAGATGGTTTGATTAGTTGAACACAAGAATGGTTAAAAATAAGATCTTTTAGAGGAACCTGACAGGAGTTAACTTTGACTTGTAATGGTATAAAGGTGAATAAATAAAAAGACTGTTTTATTATTGTTGCTTCACTTAGACAGGAAGCTGCAAAAAGATATTTTCTTTTTTTACTTTATTCAAAGAAAAATCTCTGAGAATTGATGGGATCTGGAAAAATATATCAACCTTTACTTATAGAAGTGGTGAAAAAAAAAGAGAATAATTTTTTTTTGAAATTTTACACAAAAGGCCATGAAGAGATTCACATGGTGAATTGTGACCGTTGGATGAATCACGAGTATCCCTATTGCATTCGAACGTTGGAGCGCAAATCAGTTTGAATAATATTGTTTACACTGTTAGCATTCTTCTTCTCTGGGATGTTCTAGCTCTCAAGAGGGCATCATTAAATAAATTCATGTGAATTCGTGATATAGGATACTATTTGTCTCATTATAAAGCTAAACAATACAGTAGAAATTTTCGAAAAAGGTTGTTTAAGTCAGGATTAAATATGCTTGTGCACTGGTCGTTAGGCTTTACTGTGTAGTAAGTGTTTGACGAACAAATGATTCAAGCACCAAGTATTTGATCTATGAATTATGTTCATAACCATGTCTTAATGATACTGATATAAAACCCCATACATAAAGATTCTTTTTGTCTGAAAAGGGAGACTAATAGACGATAACTAGGTGATTATAGTTTAAATTTCTTGTTATTGTTGACATAATCAAAATTATCATTCTCAATTTCTTGAACCAATTTCCTTAAAGTAAACAATTCTCCACTAATATAACATTTTTGGCAAAACCTACAAAGTTTATTTTTGTAAATGACAATAACACAACTCCCAAACCCAACAATTATGTGGTCACAGGAGGGAGCTTTTCATAGACCATTAGAAATGCTAGAAAGTATAAATAATGATAATTCAACTGTAAATAATCCAATAACAACTTGGTACATCATTGATAATTTTTTATTTGTTATCATTATTTAACATCGCCTGATTATTTTTTGTTGAGCATCAAAGTTATTTTTAGTCTACTTTTCATATATTATCTCTTGATTCCATAGCATATTTTATAATCTGATTGTACGTTTCAAAATAATTACTTTCAAATATGAATAGTTCTTCTATTTTTATTTTATTAAACATATGATATGAGTACATATAATGTTTCATACTGCTTTTAATAGAGATACTATATACTCACCATCATCATCAATTTCGTCATGGTGAGAATAAATATGGTTCTGAAGATCGCGAATCTTATAAACAAAATTTTGAACTTTATTTGCCGTTAGTCTATGTAAGGCTTTTCGAGTTCATATTGTTTCTTAATTTTCTTTCTATCAAGGGTATTCCAAAAGCGTCAATTACGGCTTGATGTAAGAACGGTCCATCCATGTAGGACATAACCCTGCATTATATATTATACAACACACATATGTTAAAAATAATTTGTATAGGAGCATATATATGTTGACTATTGATCCAACGACATGTATGTATGCGCCTCAAATGTGGTGGACGGATTAATATCTCCAGATTTACATACTACATGTACCGGTAATGGCCAAATTTTGAGTACAACCGAATGAAACCTGTCATAACCTCAAAATCTTAAATAATATTATTTATATGTCGTATAGTTCTGAGCTATCAAAACTTTTCTTTACTAAAATAACTTAAAAAGTTAACCTAAAAATTAACTTAAAAATGTTCGTAATCTTTTAAATTTTAGATCCGGTTTTGGTGACGACCAGCGGTTCCCTCGGCGGAGCTGATAACCTAGTTCTCGAGAGTATGAATAAAACATTTTGTACTGACCACTGAATCTTGTAGTTAACGTAGAAAAGGTGTTTACAATTTGAAATGCGAGCAGTGTATCGATCAGCTAGAATCGACCATAGAGGATTAGGAGTCGTCAGTGACATAAAAAAAAGGATTAGGAGTCGTTACTCGTTACTAAGTTTAATAGTAGAAAGTGTTTTTGACCCTACTACATGTGCACTTGACAACCTAAGAAAAATTAAAATCATTCTACTTCGTCTTTACTGTTGTTTCTTGTTGGACGAAATTGAACCTCTCTCTCTCTCTGTCCTTCTGGGGGTCTTTTCGAGAATAAGAAGAAAAGTTGAATCTTTCTTCTGACATAAAGAAACAGAAACTTCGTCCAAAAAAAAAAAAGAAACAGAAACTACCATACAAAAGTATCAGAGTTTTCGAACTTAAGCCCAATAGGGTCTTAAACAAAAGCTTAAAGCCCAAAAGTTGTATTTCCAAAGTCCAAACGGAACGCTTATTCGGAAATCTTAACCGTTCGGTGCCGTGATACTCTAACCGACCGATCTTAATTCGGTTTGATTCAAGTTATTAATTTGAAGTTAATAAGCATTTACTGAACGCCAGCGTCAATGACAAGCGATCAAAAAATATAACAGGGATCTTGTGTGACAGGTCAGTTTCTAGTCAAAATTCTGAATTTACAGATGCAAAAACTGAACGCAGCGGCACCTAATACATATGCGTCAGCTGCTGAAATTGACATCGACCATAAAAATGGTGAAAAGGCCACCAGCGACAGTTACAGGCGACAATCATATAACAACGATGCATCATTATTTCTCTCGTGCGTGTTATTAATCGCCATTACCGCAGATGCTGGCGTTTGAGGAATGAACAGGGGTATAATAAATTGCAAAACGTGGATAATGAAGAAGACCTATCACACAATACTCAATATATAGAGATACTTGCGTGCTCACGAGTCTGCGAAGCTTGCACGAGAAGGAAGGATAAGAGAGGAAGAAAGGCATTTTAGGGTTACAATACTGTCTCCAATCTGATGGAAGAAGACGGTAGCAGCGGTGCTAAAGTGGGATGGTCGAAAATTTCATGAGAAATCAGCAAAATATCGTTTCGATGTTGAGTTGCCTGAGAGTGTTAAGCAGCTCCTGACTTACGCAAGGAACTTTCTAGAGTTCTGCTCATTTCAAGTGATGAAGCAACCTGATTACTTAAGTGATCAAGAATTTTGTCAGCTTATTTTCCATGTTAATGTTGTCAACTAGCCATATACAAATAGACCAAGTTCGATGATGAGAAGTTATTCAAGAATATATCTATCTGACCGTATCTGATCTACATAAAAATAATACAAGCATCATCAGTTTCGTCATGGCGAGAGTACATATGATTCTGTCGATAGCAAATCTAGAGAACACAAGCAAAATGGAAATATATGAATTTAATATTTTGTTGGAGTTTGATTTTGAACTTTATTTGCTGTTCTTCGCTGTAAGGCTTTTGAGTTTATATTGTTTTTAATTATCTTTCTCTCAAATGTATTTCAAAAGCGTCAATTGCGGCTTGATGTTAGAACGGTCCGTGTAGGACATTACCAAGCATTATATAAATATACACACACATTAAAATAATTTGTTGTGATTAATTGAAAAGAAAACGAATCATAACCTGCCACATAGACATCGTAATCAACAACACATGTATGTATGACAGTATGAGTCTCAAATGTGGTGGACGTCCACTGTTTTACTTACTGCATGGACGTAACGAGCAACGGTTCGCTCTGTTTAGGAGTTGAAAAAACGGGTTTAGGAATCCGGTTTCGAGTTCCTAGACTATTCAATTCCACATAATGAAATGGTTAAATATATCAATGTATTGGGATAGTGGTTTGGCTCAAAAAATTAGTTTTGTTGTCCCTCTATTGTTGGAAAGGAATGATTTACTTTGTCATAAATTATTAACAACAATTGGTTTTAGATATAGAAAAAGATCAAGACATAAGTTTTGAATGTTTACAAACCGCACCACACTACAGTTAATAAAATAAAAATATATCTATATATATTTTTTTGTTATTATTAAAATCGCATCACAAGTCATTGATCAATACTTTAAATTTTTCTTAATCAATAAAGAATGGTTAAAATCATATCATTTGAGGTAAAAAAAAAAAATCTTCTGTCTTATAAGATCCCGAGATAGTGGATAAACATTTCGTGGCCTAAATAATTAACGTATAGAAAGGTGTTTAAAATTTGAATGCAGAGTAAAAGTGTATGGACAGCTAGACCATAGTGGGAGTCGTTACTCGTTACTAAGTTTAATAGTAGAAAGTGTTTTTGACCCTACTACATGTGCACTTGACAACCTAAGAAAAATTAAAATCATTCTACTTCGTCTTTACTGTTGTTTCTTGTTGGACGAAATTGAACCTCTCTCTCTCTGTCCTTCTGGGGGTCTTTTCGAGAATAAGAAGTGAAGTTGAATCTTTCTTCTGACATAAAGAAACAGAAACTACCATACAAAAGTATCAGAGTTTTCGAACTTAAGCCCAATAGGGTCTTAAACAAAAGCTTAAAGCCCAAAAGTTGTATTTCCAAAGTCCAAACGGAACGCTTATTCGGAAATCTTAACCGTTCGGTGCCGTGATACTCTAACCGACCGATCTTAATTCGGTTTGATTCAAGTTATTAATTTGAAGTTAATAAGCATTTACTGAACGCCAGCGTCAATGACAAGCGATCAAAAAATATAACAGGGATCTTGTGTGACAGGTCAGTTTCTAGTCAAAATTCTGAATTTACAGATGCAAAAACTGAACGCAGCGGCACCTAATACATATGCGTCAGCTGCTGAAATTGACATCGACCATAAAAATGGTGAAAAGGCCACCAGCGACAGTTACAGGCGACAATCATATAACAACGATGCATCATTATTTCTCTCGTGCGTGTTATTAATCGCCATTACCGCAGATGCTGGCGTTTGAGGAATGAACAGGGGTATAATAAATTGCAAAACGTGGATAATGAAGAAGACCTATCACACAATACTCAATATATAGAGATACTTGCGTGCTCCGAAGTCTGGCTTACCCGAAGGAAGGATAAGAGAGGAAGAAAGGCATTTTAGGGTTACAATACTGTCTCCAATCTGATGGAAGAAGACGGTAGCAGCGGTGCTAAAGTGGGATGGTCGAAAATTTCATGAGAAATCAGCAAAATATCGTTTCGATGTTGAGTTGCCTGAGAGTGTTAAGCAGCTCCTGACTTACGCAAGGAACTTTCTAGAGTTCTGCTCATTTCAAGTGATGAAGCAACCTGATTACTTAAGTGATCAAGAATTTTGTCAGCTTATTTTCCATGTTAATGTTGTCAACTAGCCATATACAAATAGACCAAGTTCCGATGATGAGAAGTTATTCCGAAGAATATATCTATCTGACCGTATCTGATCTACATAAAAAATAATACATCAATAATCTTAGTTTCTTTTACTAGTGAATCGGCACATACATTTATTGCTCATGAGGATATGGAACCGAAACACATTAATTTCTAAAGCAAAGGTCGAGACCAGTCCGTCAAGTTCGTAGTCATATCCGCTAAATCTGAATAGTCCATCTCAAATCCGACCAAGCGGACTTGCATATCTTACATATACGATGCAAAGACAGAGATGATTGTCATTTTTGGTACTTCAACGACTTCGGTTAGGATGCAGCGTCTCCCTCTAAGCAGGACTCAGAGGATGATGATGAGGATGGGTGGTCTCTGTTCTACTCAAGTCCTACAAGTATGGCAATGCAGGTTGTTTCCATCTTAAGACTTTTTTTTGCTTATGCGTTTAGTTAAATTTGGAAGGAGTTGTAACACAGTTTTCTCCTGAAAAGATGCTGAACAGGTTGATGAAAGTCTGTTTGACCGGAGGCTTTTGCAAGAATTGCTTCGGTTTGTCCTGCCATTGCAGATGTAATCACTGTACATAATCTTTTTGATGCATTGACTAGCTCGTCAGGCCACAGGCTTCATTTTCTCGTATATGAGAACTAGTGGGCTATATAGGTCGAAAATGGTAAACATACTTTGGACTTGAAATTAAGCCCTTCAACCATTTTAGACATGTTTTCGAGGTGAATCGATTTAAATCAGATATAATAGAGTTTTACTGAGCCAAATATTAGCTAATTATAATATCCTCTAGAAATATTTGAAGAAATAAAAAGAAAACACTCGAATTCAAGAGTAATAACAGGGAGATTTGTCTGAGAGAAAGATATAGAAAAGGTCCATCTTCAACATCAGAGAGAGAGAGAGATAACTACCAGCAGCACCTCACCACCAACGGGGGTAGCCATAGAACTTGCCTCTGTAAAAGAACTTGTAATCACTGTGATTGAAACCGAATTTTTCCACCCACGAGAAAGCAGCTTTTTCATGCCTATCTCTCTCATCCTGATCTGATGTCCCAGGCATGTTCCACACGTTACCACCGGCCTTGTAAGTCATTGCTCCAAATGGAGGAAGCACAACTTCTTGACTTTCCTTTCCTTTCCCTTTCACCTTCTCATCTTCTTTAACAAATGTTTCTGAAAATTCACATGCAAAAAATTGTTTAGATCTACGAAAATAATGATGAAGAAACAGAAAACGTAATCAGTCAAACACTTTTTCATTTGTCATACTAAAAAGCTTTTGAATAACCAGCAAATTAAACTGAAAGAAAGCAAGATAACTAGAGAGAAACTAGATCGAACCAAACAATGCTATTAAGGTTTCTTTATTAATTATGTGGATAATAAGAGTTACGAACGATCCGTATTTATAAGTTTCAAAAAACGATTTTCTATTTCGACCTAGAATGCCGACCTTTTACTACAACACCGGATTTAAGTCACCCTTAAGATTAATAGCTTTCTAATAGAGAAACACCAAAAATAGGAAACACACAATCATAATCATTTAATTATCTCCTGATTAAAATAATACTACAACTCAATCAACCTCAATAAATCCATCGTCTCACCAAACCATTGCTAAAATATCTATCAAAATTCATATTCTATTAGTTATATAATGATGGTTTCCCGATATGAACACCAGTGTATGATCACTACTACAAATCTTCTCCATCGCTAAAGTAGCATACAACTTAACAAATACAGATTGCCTGAACTATATCTGCATCTAATTGCATTGTAAAGCTAATGTTAATTAGTTTTCAGATAACCAAAGTACCTGGAAAGTCGGGTTTCAATTTATGGTACGTTAGAAATGCAGCAGATAACTCCTTCTTCATGCGTTTCACTGATGGAATTTGATAAATAGGATACCTATAAAGTAATCTCCAAGAACTAAATTAATATATTTGGAGTAAGATAGCAACTATCATCAAATATACATCATGGGAAGACAAGCTAATCACTAAGCAACGTGTTTAAGATATAAGTAGGCTTAAACTGAATAAGATGGTGGAGAACTCAGACATACCAGGCTATGGACAACCAGCTATCTGGAGAAAGATCTGAACTTGTCAGACTATGCAAGCCACTGTGCTGCTCAGCCAGTAGCTCAATCTACAAAACATTTAAGCAAAAAAAAAAAAAAATCACTTGGACAACAAATCCAACATCAAAAAGGGAAACACAAGATGCTATGAACAAAAGCAAATCAAAACACCAATAAAGTATAAGAACACCTTTAGAGAGAAAACATGATTAAAACAAATATCCGTTTTAGAGTTGTATATTGATCATGTAAATGAATAATATAACATCATCCAATCTCCGATATTCATTTTTTTTCTTTGGGAAAACTTTCTTATCTATTAAGACTATACCAATGAATCTTTTCATATGACTGGTGCACCAAGATTTAACTCATTCCAGAATCAACATAAGACAAGTATACGATACCTTTGAAGTCAATGGGTACCTCTCGTGCGGCTTTTCTAGCTCGTTGTATTGAAAATAAAGGTAGCTTGAGCTATCATCTGTTGCTATCGACGAGCTCCTCCTAGGTTCAGAAAACGAAAGAAGAGGAAGAAGCAATTACTTGAAAGAACAACACTAGCAAGACATACAATATGTACTTATAACCCAACACCAAAGAAGCAAATGATAAGAGAAACCTAACCTTGAAGAAGAACCACCTTCGTCAGCGAAGGGTTTGATGGTGAAGATTTGCATGGCCGAGAGTGAAGGAGCATAGTACGAAGTAACCTCTTCATCGATGCCTTCCAGAGAGAGAAAAAGAGGAACTTCAGTACCGTAACAGCTCAACTCTTCATAGGCAGACCAAATATCTCCGAGGACGATGTGAGGCTTTCTCACTTCTTTTGCTTCACCTCCTGAAGCTGCCGTTGAAGAAAAGGACGCTCCACTTGGCTGCAATCATTGAATGGTTTAACGTTAACCGGGTTGGGGAAAAACCTAATCTCTTATTTTCTTAATAAGCCCTCGTATTATTTCAATTCTTATAAATTGATACTCATAATTCTTATTGTCAAATTTGGTTGCTAGAGAAGACGAGTTCAGATACGGTTCTGTCTCTTTTAAACATATCATCATATCGTAGGTTCTTCTAGCTTCTTGCAAAGCTTCGTATTAGATTTGACCAAAAAGGATATAAACGCTACCTGAGTACGATAACAAACAGGGACAAGAGGTGAAGTACGTGCGAGAAAGCTCTGGTAATTAGAATTAACTCTGGAGGACATTTTCTTCTCACCAAAGAAGTAAAATATTACTGAAAAGAAAAACTTTTAAGAAATGGTTTCTGATTCTTACAGAGATAGATGAAAATTGGAATGGGGGATATATATGAAATGAAACTGTGAAACTGTGAAAGAAGGTAATAAATTATTCAAGGGAAAAAAACAAAATTAGTTTTAAAAATTATTATATTTCTAAAACATGGCATATTAGTCTTCATATTGGTCTCTTCTGTAATTGTTTTTATTACCATTTATTACCAGTGGACCTTATTTTTTCTTCCTTACGTGTTTAGATTTTTCCTTTTCTATTTGTTATTTAAATATAATAATAGAATAAATGACTATGTATAACTTCATCAAAATTCAAAATATTTACGGGTTATATATGGTATTATAACTTTGACTAAATGGAATAAAATTTCAGAGAGTGTTAATAAAGAAAAATGACTAATTTGTAAATAACATATTGAATAACATGCATAGTTTTAAAATTTTATTTTCTAGTGTGGACTCTTACGTTACATTGTATGTGATGACATAGTATGTGCTGGATTTTATTTAAACTAAATATTGACTTTTGTTTGTTGCGTGATTTTATTTCTAAAACTTATTTGAGAACCTCAAAAAGTGTGCGACTTTGTGATTGGCTAAGTACTGTAGTTTTGTAATTATTAGTTAAATTATATTTCAACTTTTTTTGGAACAAAACTATATTAAACTATTAATATTAAAACTATTAGGAATTCTTGGGAAAGGTACTAAACGTTCGGGATGCGCTAAGAGACAGAGAGTAAAAGAAAAGAACAAGAAAGTTTTAATGTGCCAGAATGTATGTGTTGCAGGAAGGTTTTGGTTTAAGAAGTACTAGATTCTGACCTGACCTGCCATTCAAAAGGTGGATATATTTTTTGTTTTAAACTATTTTTAAAAAATTTAATTTTTATATTTGTATTTTTGTAATCATATTTTTGTTTAATATTATTTTAATTTAATATATTTTTAGTAATTATATTAAATATGTCAAGTTTCATAATTCTACACTTGTGTTATATGTATTTTAGGAATCATTTTTAAACTTTATTCCTAAACTCTACAATATATTATATTTTCTTAATAGTTATCTAACATAATTCGTCAAGAATATTTGTATCCAAAAACTCCAATTCGGAATCGACCCGAAAATCAAAGTCTTATACTCTGTTAGACATGGTTTATATATTTAGTTCTTAAAATGTTATATCCGAAAATCAATATCAAACCCAATCCGCAACGAAAACTGAACATAATTTTTGAAAAATGTTTGAAAAATTAATTTTTAATTTATTATGTTTATATATATATATATATGTGTAAATGGGTTAATATGGTCTTCACCAACTTTAAGTAAAATCATATTTAATGAATATTTTTAATCGAATAACCCGACAAAAAACCTGTTAAAGTCCGTTAATCGTAAAAAAATAAATGTCATTAATAATCCATTCCACTATTAATTAATATTAATATTAGTTAACTCTATTAAAAATTTATTTAAAATCCGTTAAACCCTACTTTAACATCATGTGCTTTGTTAATAAATAAATTTAATATCTGTCTATAACATTCACAATTTAATAAATTAATGATTTTTTATAAAATATATCAAAGTTAATTACGACCTGAGATTATACTGTAATTGTTGGTGAAAATAGTATGTATTTTATTTTTTGATGAGAATAAAAAATGAAACTACTATAAGTATTTTATTTTGTACTATTTCTTAACAAATATAAAGTGATTATAAGTTAATAATCAAATTTTATACTTTTTAGCCGATACTATAAAGAGTAATTAACATATAATTATAGAAATATATGTCAATAATTTAACTGTATACATAAATCATTCATATAAAATAATGTGTTATATTAATCAAATAAAATGTGATGACAAAAAATAATAATCAAATAAAATGTTTAAATTCTCAAAAAGTGTTGAGATTATTGAATAACATAAAAAAACAATTTGGTTGGAATACTGACAAAAGAAACAAACTTAACCTCATAACATGCTAATATTATCGTGAATAGTGATGATTCATGTACATAATGTAACAGATTTCATTCATAATTTTAGTAAAAATAGGTTAACAATTTGGATTTGATAAAACCGAGAAAGAAGAGGGTGGTACCGAGATTTTGGGGTTGGAAGTTATAAATGATGTGTTGATTAATAAAAGGCAATTACATGTAAAAGTATGCTATTCAATTCGGAAAATTTAGATGCAGTTACATTTTAAGTTGGACATAACCTTTTCTCAATTGGTCATGTTGCTGTTTTAATAGAATAGATTTTAGCGTTGAATAGATCCATTAATTACATTAGAAGTGTAAACATGTGTTTAAAGGAAGGGTGTTTATTCTTATACAAATTACAATGGAATAATCAGATCTGGAAAGAACTATAAGCCTGGAACTATCAATTCTTAAATGCTCAACATTTATCAAATAGTGTGAGAAGTAAGAACAAAAAACATCTATTATTTCTCCAAGCTCAGACCTTTGACTAGGGAAATTTTTAGTGACTGAAGCCGGGTCAGGAATCTCAGCAAGTTTTTTGATGGATAACTGGACAGCTTGAGGTCCAGCAATTGATCTCTTCCAAATGAACTTAGGAGGGTGTATTAAATCTGAAATTTGAAGTGATTTGATTTTTAATGAGTTTTTAGATGATTATAGGAGAATTTGAGATTTGGTGTGATTTTTGTTAAATAACTCTAGAATCTCATCTAAAACCATGGGATTTAGATTTTTATTTTTATAATTAAGAAAACACTCTAAAAATACCTAAAGCACTCTGAAATCTTCAACTTAAATTTTGTTCAATAACAGTGGATTTTAGAGTATTTTATGAACAAGTTCAATAACACCGGATTTCAAAGTGATCTTTAAAATCCATGTTTGAATAACAGTGAATTTGTCATTTTAAAACAAATCACCTCACACTTAGTTGAATACACCCCCTTAAATTTTGATGTAATACGCCTTTCGCTATGATAATTTTTTTGAGATATGGGCAATGATCAATGGACCAATTTTTGTGCCAAATTAGTTTTTGATCGGGTTGGACTGCTATATACTAGTTGGATTCACTTATATCCATTATAGATTCGTTAGGATTTCTTCCAACTTTCGATATGTACTCTATTCCAAATAATATGTTTTAAAGTTATTTTAGTAAATGCTATCTAATAGATATCAGTATAGTAATATGTCAATGAATCTGAGTATTTTTAAGATAAAATTTGTAAAACTAATTTCTGCTAAAAATCTACTTAGATCAGGCAATATTTTATTTGTGATTTGGTTTCCTTGGTAGGAAGGGTAGTAAATATTTTATTATACAAAAACTATGAATCTTTTTAATAGATATACAGAATTGGAATAAATATATTATTTCTGTAATATAAAATAATTTCACCAAGATATTGTGCCTAAAAATTTATGAGTAATATACAGAACTAAATTTTCTTAATTGGAAATGAAGTAGTTATCATTGTAACAAATTTATAAATAGAGGTATAAGTTCATTTTATGAATATTCATAGTTTCATATACAGAAAAAAAAACATATAGAAAAGATGGGTAAAAATTTGAATGTGGTATGGATGATGATGATGATCATAGCAGTGTTTGTGATCGGAGGTGAAGCAAAATCAGAAGTAGAATGTAGTGTGATTTGCCGTCCTCAATGTAAACCGTCATCATCAGCGAGCGAATGTTCCGAGTGTCACAAAAATTGTAACCAATCTCCACCATCCGCAAAGATAAAGATTCTGAAGATTCAAAACAGCAAGAAACAATATGGTTTACATGACCAATCTACAACATAAGCGATGATTGTATTGATGAAGAATTAACCCAGATTTAACTTTAAAAATTACTAGATTTTGATCCGCACTTAAGAAGCACGGGTATTTTCTTTGTTAATCGTTAAGTCAAATATTAAATGAATTTATATCTATTTTATTTAGAAGATGTTCTATTATTATTTTCAGTCCGGTACAATGTTTTCACCGGTGTTTTGAAACCCGACCCGGACCCGCGGTTGAACCGGTAAACTCGGTGATCCAAAATAAATCCGGTTCAGATTTTGGGAAAAAACCAAAATTTAAAAATCTGCTAAAAATCACTAAAACCAAATAAAAACCACTAAAACCCGGAATCCGGTACTGGTTGAACCACTGGTTGAACCAAAACCAATGAACAATTTTCTTTTTTTACATATCCAAACTATTATTTTATGTTTTATAAAAATATTTAAGAAATACTTGACTTAGTTTTTATATATATATTTTTTATATCTAATATTATTATATAATAAAATTAATTTATATATTAACCTACGGTTCACCCACGGTCAACCGATGACCCGGTGACCCGGAGAGTCATACGGTTCAGTGTCCGGGTCGGGTTTAAAAACATTGGTTTTCACTGAGCTTTCATATCCGATTCAGACTTATGGTCGAACCGATAGATCTAGTTATTCGTATAGAGTCAAGTTAAGATATAATAAAATGAATATGGTAAAAATACATTAAAATAAAAAACTATTATTAATGCAATGAAAAGAATATTAATTTGATTTTTGTTATAGATTTTTTGATATATCAATATATATTTGGCTTGTATAATAATTGTTTTTTTATGTGAATCATGTTTCTGGTTTCGATTCTTTGCTGTTTTTTTTGTAGTGTGTTTGGTTTCGATAGAGTTAATGTTTAACTGTAGTTATTGTAAACATATATGTTTTTAAAAATATAGTCACTATATTATATATCTAAACTAAAAATTATGGTTGAGATATATGATTACAAATTTGTAACTAAGTTCTTAAATTATAATTTATTTCACATAGATTTTAAATGTGTTTTAAAAGAATGAGCTTTTCTATTTTTTTTTTAAACTAGGTGATTTTCCCGTGCTCATGCACGGGTATAAATATTTATAAAGCAAATACATTTTAATAATTTACTAATATTGTTTTTCAGTTTTTAATTATTATGTTACTTATATTGTAATCAATATGCATCGCTTATTTTTAAATAACATTATGTTATTTTAATTAGTTGATTAGATGTATAATTTTGAATATATAATATCTCGACTATTTGATTATTATTTGGATATATTAGATATCATTTACTTTTCTGATTCAGCTAAAATATTTTTGTTACACACATTAAAATTTTGATTAATTTGTTAATTTCATGTAGTTTGATTCTTTTCTTAGATTTGTAAACATATTTCAGTAAGAATATGTATAATTTAATATATATTGTTTTGAGAATCAAATAATAAAAGTACACTAAACTGTTGATCAATTCAAAGTTGCATAAATAAATATAACAGTGATAGTCTTTTGAAACCTTATGTATATATATATTATACAAAATACTTAATTGTAATAGTTGGTTAATATATCTCTAATATTATTTGGGAATTTCACATTTAATTAGTAATATGTTGAGTCGGTATATAATTTTTATATATAAAAATATTATTATAAATAAAAATATATTATTTTTTATCAAATGTTTGACTTTGTATAAAAAAATTGGATTGGTCTAGATACTCATTTTGTGGGTATATTGTGTTTCATATATTCCGTCTAATTCAAGTATAACTATTTCTAATCTAATTCAACCAAATCGTATTAACTATATTCATTGTATTAGTTTTGTTTTTCATATAAATTATAAAAATTACTTAATTGTAATAGTGGGTTAATATACTTCTAATATTATTTTAGAATTTCATATTTAGTTAGTAATATGTTGAGTCGGTCTATATTTTATATATATATAAATATTATTATAAATAAAAATGTATTATTTTTTATCAAATATTTGACTTTGTATAAAAAAAATTGGATCGGTCTAGTTACTCATTTTGTGGGTATAATGTGTTACATATATTCTATTTAATTCAATTATAACTATTTCTAATCTAAATCAACCAAATCGTATTAACTATATTCATTGTATTAGTTTTGTTTTTCATCTTAGATTCGTAAATATATTTTTGATTTCTTATTAATTTAGTATATGTTAATTTTCAAAAATAAAATTATAAAATAAAGTGATGAATGGTAAAAAGTTTCATAAAAATATAACCGATAAATTTTAAAAGGGAAGATAAATTTGTTACTTTAATATCAAGATTATTTTTTCTAAACTTTCCTTTTTATGAAATCTTATTATATATAAAAACAATTTCGTTTTAAGTTTGATAAATATTTTCTTTATCATATATGTTATTTGAAAATATAAAAGGGAATTTAAATAAAAAAAGATTAAATTAAGTTTTGTTAATTAAATATATCTTAGTTTATATTATTTAACTTACTTTGAGAAAATAGATTGATTTAAATAAAATGTTTAATACTTTTCAAATATATCTTATGTTGTTTAAGATTATCTTTTAAAAAGAAAACTTATTTCTTTACTTTAAAATCATGATTATTTTATGAACTTTCCTTATTATGAATTACACTATATATAAAAGATATTTTCGTTTTTAAATTTATAAAAAAACATTATTATATAGGTTACTTGAGAAAATAAGAAAAAAGAAATCTAAATAAAAAAAAGAAAAAAAATAATAAAAGATAAACATTTAATAATGATAATTTTACATAACTGATTTTGTTAAGCAGATCATCAGAATCAACCACCGGTAATTAACGCGAAATACACACGCAGGAACCGACTTCTCAAATAATATTATAGAGATATATGGTCAAGCCGAATGGGCTTCAATCTTAACAAATTACAAAGTTAAATTTCGGCCCAAGTCCTTTCGTCGCAACAGTATCTACCAACAACATCTGGTTCTGTTTTTTTTTTTCTTGTTTTAGACATATCGAAAACAAAACAAAAAAAAAACGCTTCTCCGATGGCGATTCAGTGAACAAAAAAGAAAGCGGCCAACTCGTTCCTCTACGATCTTCATCGGGTAATTGTTTTTTGTTTTTGTTCATTTCTCTATGATCTTCGTCCGGTATCAAACAACTACAAAGAATATCTGGTCCTGATTCTTTTTTTTAAGGACAAATCAAAAATTCAAAAAAACGAAAGGGTTCTCCGATGGCGATTCAACGGCCACAAGAGATCGCCGCCGACTCGTTCCTCTCAGATAGGAACCGGTAATTATTTCTATCTTGTTTCTTTTTTCATACATATATAAACAGTCAAACTTTTTCACTTATTGAGATAAATCTAACATTTGTTAAAAAATCAGGAATAGTTTGTATTTTGTTTCCGAGACAAACTAAGAAAACATCGGACATATCTGAAGCAATCTCCTACAGAACATGTAATCACGATTTTTTTTTAAAAAAATTGTTAGTTGATGTACAAATATTCATTGTTACTTGTTTCCTAATTTTTTTTTTCAGGGATAATAAATCTTCTAAGCTGTAAAAGCAAGTAATTATTTGTTCTGTGAAGTAAACGTCAAAAGGTAAACTTTTTTTCATGTTTTATTTGCTTTGTTGTTCTAAAAAGAATTGAACAACGGTTAACTCAACTTACCCATTTTTTATTTATATTGCTCTGTAGTATCTTAATAAGAGGGTGAAAGCAGGCTCGAGAAACTGGAACCAATTGATAGTGCATTTCTATTGGTTATAAGAAGTCTGGGTAAGTTGATTTCTTCTAAAATTACTAGGCAAACAGAACAATATCGTACTGTTTAAGATAGTATACTGCTACAATTTTTTTTTCAAAAAGAACAATTTTGGTGTTAGTTAGGTATATAAAATTATTTTTTGGTTATAAACAAAAAAATAATAATTTAAAAACTTACTAATCAGGATGTTTGAATCAAGAAAACAACTTTCTATGGTTTTGAAACAACAAGATTAAGAAACATGTTGTCATCTCGGTGTGTAGATTCCGTGATTTTGGTGTTGCCATTAAAAGCTATTAGATACTTGTGATTAGTTGATCTGAAGGTCCATACTCCAACACAGAGATGTTTGGCCAATACAGAAATGTATGTCTTCTTTCACAAGGCATGAATTTTTGTTCCCTTAAAATCAATATATTTGTTAGCTTTCATCTTAACAAAATCAATATATATAATTCACAAATCTATTTAGAACATTTAACTTACATTTGCATCACATAGGATTAGTAAGTACTATAGATTCTCCAATGTCTTTCGTGTAATGTCTCCATGTATGAATGATCTTCACTCGGATGCGACATGAAGTCTTGCGTGGTTTGACATCGCTCAAGAAAGTTAGCTGCATATTGTTTGCTAATTTTTTTTTCTGTATCTCTAGGTTTGATTAGTTCGTGGTTAACTGACCCTATAGTTATAATAAGTAAGTGGTACAGCGGATTTACGTTACGCAAATGTAGGTCAGATATTTTTAAGAATCCAAAAACTGTTATTTTGTGGAATAAGGAATATTTATGCGAGTATATTGTAATTAGAATATACCTTTTTAAGTAAATATGAGTTAATGCTAATCCAATGAAAGTGGCCTAGCAAAAATTCTGTAAGTATAAGGAAAACAATATTTAATTGTGATATTAAATAAAACGTGTAGACGAAGCAACATAAATATTTTCGGATTTTGTTATTAAATATTGTATCTACAATATATTGTTAACAAAAAGATTTGCATAATAAATTTGAATTGATTTTTTAAAGATAGTTGGTAACGATTTTGGCAATAAAATCGCCTAGTTTAAATTTAAATTTTTGCCTAATTTTTCGCTATACCAACGGTAGAAGACTATTTGAATCATACCGATTTGATTTACAATTGTTTGGTTTGGTTCGTTTTTTCTTTGGTTTTCAGATGATGGATTGATGGAGGTAATCAAGTCGAGCATGATGCTTTAGCTTCGTCAAAGCTGTGAGTTCATGTTTCCTCACAATTTCTCTGGTAAGAATGAAATATTAATATACTGATAAGAATGAACGACTATTATACTGATATTGATAGAGTTTGGGGGATAGAATATATAATAGTGTTACTAACATGTTATGATGTTATGATAGAAAGCTTGTATATTAGATTTATATTGAATAAGATTGTTTTAATTAGGTGGACGAAGGTGGTATAGATAGCTTGTATATTAGATTTATATTGAATAAGGTTGTTTCATCGGGTCAGTGTTAGAGTGTTCAAACTCACTATTATTGTCATGGTTGTAATATGAATGATCTCAATATATTGAAGAAGCATTATTATTTTCCCTGTACTATAAGTTATACAAACTACGGCAGTCTCATCACATCTTCTCTTTTTAAATTGACATTGATAAGTTCTGCATTATCAATGGTATAATTGAAAAGCATATGCGACATCTATATAGGTCCGACATTGAACCACCACGATTTTATATCTATAGACTAAACATATTCGACATTTATACAGGTAAAAGGATAATAAATTATTGTTAGACTAATATATGATATCAATTATGGTAGGCGAAATAATAGGTAGACCAATATACTATTAGTTAAAGGAAAGAGTCTATAGATATATAATTTAGATATATTTAACCTCCTTCTCTTTTAATAGAAAAGTAGATATATTTTATCCTTATAAATAATATTATAATTTTTATACTCACCCTCAAGTGAACTTCATATTGGTGAAACATAATTAACTTAATATATACATACACATAACTATTTCGTGAGGATAAAATTGATTAAATCAATTTAATCATATATACTTTTCGCTGGAAAACAATTTAGATATGACTTGTGAATGAATGCATTGGGTTGTCTACAAATAATAATATCAAGTTTTGTTTCGTCAACCATACTCGTAAATGATTAAAGTACAAATTAAACAATTTTATAAAGAATGACTTTTTTGTTTGTTTCCGTACGTTATATAGCTTCAAATTTGGAAGTTCTCAGATATGGTTTAGCTTCTAAGTTCTAGATATATATATATATATATATATATATTTTTTTTTTTGAACAGTAAAAAATAAATAAATATTTTTTGAGCATAAATTATAAAGTTGTATCAATAAAAACTGGCAAAATTTTGTCATATATCAAGTTGGACATCCCTATAATTGTTAAATAACTAATTGATGATGCTCGTATATTATAGGCGAAATATCTTATCCGAGTAAGACTATGTACAATGGGGATGTTGAATAAAAAATTCAACAGTTGAATCACTATAATGGAGGTGTTGAAAAATGAAATTTGATGATATGGATTAAACTGTGTTGAAAAGATTCAACTAATTGAATAAGAAGAAAGTGGAGACCACTACCGACACATATCACTTTTTAAGGTTTTTTGACATTTTTATATTCTCTTTGTTATTTAAAACTAATAATCTTATTATAAATTAAATATTTTATTTTATTTTTAATACAACTATCATTTTAAATTCTCTATCGATAGAGACTAAGTTTATTTAATTTGGATATTTAAAAAAATTATCATTAAATTGTAAAATAGGGTGTTGAATTATATTAAACAACTAGGGGAACCCGGTGCTACGCGCCGGATTTCGATGATAGTATATGCTCCACTGAAATTTAAATTAATTTTATGGTCTTGAACAATAAAGTATTTGTCTAATATATAAAGATGCTATAATTTTCTTTCACTCCTACATCATTGTTCCTAAAATTATTGTAAAAGAAAATAAAACTCGAATATATGGATAAGAATATATTAGCATTTTATATCAGAGTATTTTGTAACATTTTGTATTATATTTGTTGATTTTGAAATAATTTGTAATAATTATACCTAGTGTTCCTACATTTTACAAAGAGAAATATGTATAACTGTTTAGTTAGATATAGTGCTTCAGCATATAATAAAGAGATATCTATACTGTTTAGATACATTTCATTTAACTTTTGAGGATCTATTCAAAAGTTAAACGTGGATTGCTTTTGTTACGATGAAGCTATAATGGTAAAGACCAAAAAAATATTATTATACATAATCACATTTTTCTGGTCGAATTATGATTCACTAAAGGCAAGTTCACCCGACTCAAAAGAAGGACAAGCTTAGAGATAAAAGTGTTAAAATGTTGAATAATCTTGAATATTATAGAAATATTGAGTTTTAAAGAAGCTGCTGAAATGTTAAATATCATAGAAAATGTTGTTAATTTTCTTGGTGAGGAATCTTGAACTTGCAGCATTCTAACTAACACCTGTGAATTAGACAATAGAGATTCCTTAAAATTAAGACAAAAATATGAAGAATACTTTTGTTTTTCAATAGGAAGAATATAATACCTATAAAACATACACAAGTGATATAATATTCACTTATATCATCAGATTTTGATTTAATTTCAATTGCCATTTGTTTTGGATTCAAAGGGTTGATTATATATGTTTTTGTGAATCTTCATTTACGTGTGATTTTTACGGTGTTATGATATTTAGAGCTGAAGTTGTTGTGATTGATTAAATCGTATAATAATATAATTGTGATTCTCTAAATGAATATTTTTAAAATTTGTACAGTGTAATTACTTGAAAACACATTAATTTCGTTTATGTCATCTATTATGATTATGTGCTGATGTGTTCTTTGTAGAGTTGTTGTGTTATGGCGCACATCTCGATTTTTTAAATATTCACTTTAATTTCAAAGTTCATGTGTGGTGCCGTTTTGCTTTATTCAGGAGTGTGTTGATTCTTTAATGATATTAATATGCATGATATTATGTTTGATTCATGAAATATTGTTATTTCTTAGAAAAAAATTATATCTTGATTATGTATTAATCATTAAGTGTTATTTTCTATTATTTTATTGCTATTTTTCTTCTTTCCAATCTTATAGACCTCTCTATTTATTTTAAATAGGGAAAATTCCATAAAAATACCCCAACTAAATTTTGTTAAGCATTTTAATACCCAAACTTTTTCACTACCCAGTTTAATATCCCAACTAATTATTTTGCTCATTTTAATACCCAAAATTTTAAAATTGTACCCATTTTAATACCCAAACTTTATTTATTTTAATAAAAATACTAATAAGTTTCAAAGGAAATTTTTAAAAATCTCTAAAATTTACAAAGAAAACTCATAAAATTCTAAATTTTTTGGTGTTTGAGAAATAAAAGTAACTAAATAGTGTAAAATATTAAATTTTGTAATAAAATTTTTAAGTTTTAAATATTGTATTTAGTTTGTTTTCTGAAATAAAAAACAAAATTTATTTTTTTCGTTGAAATTAAATTATTTAAAAAAAATAAATTTTCTATGGTTTATCTACCTTCTTTCCTAAATCGTAAAATAAAATTAGAATTTTTAATATTTTTTCTTAGATTTTGGAGATTTTTTTAAGTTTTGTTTGAAACTTATTAGTATTTTTGTTAGAATATATAAAGTTTGGGTATTAAAATGGATACAATTTTAAAATTTTGGGTATTAAAATGGGAAAAATAATTAGTTGGGGTATTAAACTGGGTAGTGAAAAAGTTTGAGTATTAAAAAGTTTTACAAAATTTAGTTGGGGTGTTTTTAATTTCAAAGTTCATGTGTGGTGCCGTTTTGCTTTATTCAGGAGTGTGTTGATTCTTTAATGATATTAATATGCATGATATTATGTTTGATTCATGAAATATTGTTATTTCTTAGAAAAAAATTATATCTTGATTATGTATTAATCATTAAGTGTTATTTTCTATTATTTTATTGCTATTTTTCTTCTTTCCAATCTTATAGACCTCTCTATTTATTTTAAATATGTCTAATTATTGTATAATTTATACTAAACTATTATCTCTTTGTTAAACTTTTCATTAAACTCAAGTTATATTATGTAGTATCACTAAATTTTAATTATATCTTTTTATATCTTTTTAAACTATTCCTTAAAACTATTATGATTATGTATTAATTATTAGGCAAATTGGTAAAATCAAAAAATTTAGATCACAAACCATATATTATTTGCAGTCTTATATATTTGTTTCTTAAATCAATTGATACTTTAATTTCCTTTATCTTCATATCTGTACAAAAGACTAAACCTTTAGTTTTTCGTTTACTTTTAGAATTATTTATTTATGTACACAACAATTAGATTAAACAGTTGTTAAAAAATAATTAGATTAAACAATCAATTTTTCTTTAGAAGGGTAAGAAGAGATGCTCTTCTCCGTCGGGTCTGTTGATGTGTACTATTGCTTATGTGAAGTTTCCATAGTCTATTGTTCTGTTACCGTCCGACACCAGCTTATATAAAACAGGAAAAATCAGTTCTTTTAGCATCTTAATATGGATATAAAGATAGCATAGAAGAGAAAAGTAAAAGACTTCCATCTTCCACAAAGTGTTGGACTTTTTATGTGAATAACCTTGCATCTTCCAGTTTTCTCAATATGTATTCTCCAAGTGTCTTACGGAGAAAACATCAGATATATTATTTACACATACCACAAAACGAAGCACAAACCTCAAATCATGTTGCAGCATAGGAATGTGTGCAGGAGAAGATTATAAATTTAATCTTACCAAGCCTAATCAAGAAGAACATATGTTTGAAATATTCCAAGAATAAGAATTTGAGTTGCTGGAAGCTCTCCTCCCTCACCATGAATAATACGGCCTGATTTTCTTCATTGTAGTGTTCTTGATGCCACAAACAACACAAAAAATATCTGCAGAAAACTTTGGTAAGAAAGGTTGAATACACACATGCACAATTATTAAACCAAAAAATGTTAGCAAATTGAAAAATCAAGATTAGAAACAGATACCCAGCAAATCCACGTTTGTAATAACTAAATACATGAACTGCTCATATTTCTGAAACCTGAACTTTCTGTAGAATAAAAGCAGTTATCTACATAAGCTCCACAAGGTTGGTCTGGCCGTTGATGCGAATGGAAACTCGTGAGTCAGTGAGTTTGATGTGGATGTTACTTCTTGTGACATTGAATACGCTTAGCTCATAGATGGAACCTTCCTTCAGCAGGTGCTTCAAAGGTTTGAGTATGAGCCCTGGTAGAACTTTGAACCAAGGTGGATTGTAAAAGTTAGCGATACTGGTGATCACTTTCAAAATTTCATAAACCTGACAAAAAATGTTGTGATTTCTTACCCTTTTGAAGATTTAAATTTTTTTGAAGAGCTTACTTTAGTGCTCATGCATATGTGGCTGCAACACATAATGAATCCAAACAGTTGTGGCTGCAGCCTGCAACACATGATGAATCCAACTGTAATCTGTTCAAATCATTTGTCTCTAATAACTCCTGAGAAATATATAAGAGATCAGTATTAGAAAAAAATATTCTTTATAGGTACAATTGGTGGTCATACCAGGGATTTTAACGGCAATCAAAGATCTGGGTTTTGCCACTGTAGACGGACAAAAACGACGCCGGCGACACTCTCTCGACTCCTCTGATTCCTTTGAGATGACTTTCTATGTGGCTGCAACACATAATGAATCCAAACAGTTGTGGCTGCCACGGCTTGATATATTCTGCAATTGGAAGTGAGATCGACGACTTTGGGAGCTAGGAGATACGCTAGGAGATATTGTGGCTTCTGGTCGCGAGTTTAGGAGGTCGCGGCGGTGAAACGATGTACGCGGGCTCACGCCGCGAAGGAACCTTGGTCACGACAATGGAGGGAGGCAATCGCGGAGCCGCTACATAGATGACGTGAAGAGTCGCGAGATGCCATGGTGAGAAATTGAGGTCGCGGAGACGATGACGTCTTGCAGTAGAGATTGCCCTGTTGGGCTCCGAAAGAAAATAAAGCCCATGAAACCTGTTTAAATGAAACACAGATTTTCAAAGGCTTAGACATGTGTCGCTCGTACAAACCTTGAATTTGTGAGCTGTAATCTGACGTGTCTCTCTCAGGAGAGAGAACCCAATTTTTTATATATATATATATATATATATATATATATATAAACCATTGTAGTAGGTAAAAGTTGAATGCATGTTGAATGATGAGATGGAAGAAAGAAAAGATGATGTGAAGTGTAAAAAATTGAAATGGAGGATGTTGAATCTTGAAACCATTATACATAGTCTAAGGTCATAGACCCCGAAAATGATAATACTATAAAGCTTGAAATTGAATGGTTTTGTGACGGTAGAAATACTATGATGGACTATAGTTTAAAGTTACTAAAGTTTAGCATAAGACACCGAGTATTATTCAGGTCCATTTGTATAATCGATATTACGCACTTCAAATAAAAAAAATGCATGATTTAGATGTCGTTATGGAACACCTTATTCATTCAAAAAAACTCTCGCCCTAGTTTTCTCTATGGTTCAACAATCGAGACAACAACGCGGCCGCTACTTCTTGACGCCGGCAAGACCTCTGGCCGCCGGCGTCGGGAGATCTGCTACATCTTCCTCATGATTTCTCTCGCTCCAAGTCAAAGCTCTCGTCTTGCTTCTTGCTTCGCATTTACTCAATCAGTTTCTCTGGATCTGGTGTCGTGGAAACTGGAGAAGAGCTATGTGGTCTCTGCTCAGGTTTTAAAGACAACCGGAACTGCATCATTCGCCGGGGTCTCTCGAAAAAGCTGTACAAGGTCTCCTTTTCACCCCCTTCCCTGTTTTGAGCTCGGCCTTCATATGCACTCCAGATCTGAGAGGACCTCCGTGGGATGTTCCAGATCTGAGCTACGCTCGGATAAAGCTCAAAACTCTGCCATAAAGAGCACCTCAGGCCAGTGCATTGCATCATCTTCGAATTACAAACGGGTTCCGTTTCTCTCGACGGCTGCTCAACCCCCAACATTCCGACCATCACTGCCTTCTCTCCTCCATCTTGCGCCACCGTCCTTCAACCCGACGACAAAGTGCTCCTTAGCTTTGCTGCAGGCAACCTTTTCTACAAGCTCAGACCTGATGTTCTCCGTTCCAGCTCCGCCTCCCATCCCGGATCCAGGGTTTCTCCAGCCAGGCTGGTTGTTAATGGGCCGAATCTCAATTGTTTGTGGGCCTGGCCCAGTACCACTAAGGAAGAAAGCTGCCCTTTGCTTAGTCAATCAATACCCACTGTGTATCACAAAAAGAGTCAACTAACCATGGGTTTGATTATTTTGACTAGTTTTAAGATTTCTGAGGGAGTCCTTGGAATCTATATTATGCGCGTATTGATGTATCACTCTTATAGGATGAATTGTTCGGTGGGTTCACCGACTTTGTTACCGGTACCATCATTCTCTTCTACAAAGGAGAGAATCTTATTACCATGCCTCCTTTCTGTGAAAGGAGATGATTCCGGGTTTATTACGGCGTATGCTTCAACCTACTCACTGGTTTGCCACCTTGTGTAGCGGTCTGTACCGGGCCAGAAGGTGCAATCGAGATTACTTCGGTTCTTTTCGTTGGCGAGGGTTGGCTTTCAACGTCACAAAATAAGGTGACTAAATCTCAGCTGTTCGACTTTGTCGTATATGCTTTTTCGACGCATTCAAGCCTTGTTTTGAATTCGCTGTCATCTTCGTATGAAGAATTATCATGTTTAATTTTAATTGCTATTGTAGCTTATGTTTATTTTACAAGAGGATGTCTAATTCCCTCTTGTTGTTGTAGTTCTTCAAATTAATTTAATGAAAGAATGTTTGTGTTCAAAAAAGATGTCGTTATGACATATATATATTCTTTCTTTTCAAATGTCTCAATAACAACTACCGATTTAAGCAAATTAATCACAAACTCCCAATGAAGGTTATCATATGCTTTCGTCAAATCAAAGCATCCTCTTCGTCTCACCTTCTTTGTGGAAATCGGTTACCAACTCGGCTAACAGACGCCACATAAGAGTCTCTTCTGAATAAAACCCACTTGGTTTCTTTGGACAATGCCATCAACCACTAGCTGGAGCTTTTTCTTGATTGCCCTTGCTATAACCTTATAGATTGTGGAACACAAAGCAATGGGCCTAAACAAATTCAGCTTATCAGCCCCAACTACCTTTGAATTAAGGATATGGCTGTTTCATTAAAGCCTCTAAACATCCAAGCCCTGAAAACTCTTGTGCCGCTTGCACCAAGTCACTCCCAACTACACCAGGACTCTTAAGAACTCATTGGAAACCATCTGGCCCGTGAGCCTTACTCTTCGAGAGAAAAAAATCTCCTTAATCTCTTCTTCAAGGAATCGTGATCAAGGCCTCCTTAATCCCATCTGTACATCTAAATACCACTAACCCACTAAGCTCCTCCACTGACATGGGAACTACATCTCCATTCACAGTCCCAAGTAGGTTCTGAAAATATGACACCACCATATCCTTTATCCGAGCTCTGTTGAAGATTTTGATTCCATGCATCAACAAGATATCTTATCGCATTTCTTGCTTGATGAGCTATCACCGAAGTGAAGTAGAACTTGGTGTTTGCATCTCCGCTTTAAGCCACCTGACTCGTGATTTTCTAATGAAGAAAATGTTCTCGTGCAGCCTCAAAAACTTCCATTTCTTCCTAGCCACAAACTCTTCCCCGAATAGCAAACTGTATGCAATCATAAGACGCTCTTGTACACTTTTCAGATTCATCAAAGCTTCTTTGGCTCTCTGCTGAATATTTGTAAAACCCACTCTATTAATCTCCCTCGCAGTTTTTCACCGCCAACTTTTGCTTCAAAGAGAACAGCTTTGACTTAAAATATTTTCATTCCATGCTGCTTGAATATCTCCCCATATATGGATGAGAAGAAAAAGGAGAAGTATTTGAAGCTCGCTTCCTTATCTCTCAGGACACCTCAAAATCTACTACACAAGGAGCATGATCTGAATCTCTGGCGCCAAAACTGCTACAACATCCGAAAACCTGTTTCTCCAAGAATCATTACCCAATGCTCTATCAAGCTTCCTCAAAATAGGATCTTCTGGCCTTCCATTAGACCAAGAAAAGAACACTCCTCTAGTTTCCCATCCAACCACTCTAGTAGACACCGTAGTTCCCCATTCCACCCAGAAGCAGATAAGATGCAATCGAGAAATCTCATCAGCTCTAACGATTAAAATCTCCCCAAAACAATTAAAGGAACCTCCTTAACTAACCTCATTTCTGAAACCCTTACCAAGTCCCAAAGTCCTCTTCCAGTATTATACCCATAAACAGCTGATACCAGTCCCGGTTCATATACCCCCACACCACCACCAGCCTGACTGTAAACCATGACCCACACCATGGCTCCCAAAACAACTGCAACGCTTCCTGAACCCAGTAACACACCTCCCAAACTCGCTTCACGAATTAGCAGCATTTTCCTCCCTAACAAGCGTTAGGAAAGCTCCAACTTTAAAACGACCATTCGAACCCAATCCTAACAACTCTTTGACGACCGTGTTTATTTAACTTACATTCCAGCTAAATATCTTCATAATCTTAAACTGTAGGGATAAACCGCAAATTTCAAAATCGGGAGGGTTTCCTCCCAGGTACCACCTTCGGAGACAATGGAATCTTTTGCTTTACCGACCCTCCAAGCATTCCAAGCAGCCCTCTCGTTTCTTATTTTCGAGCACGCTTCGCTTTTGGCTTCAACCAAATGCATTCCTCCCCGGGGGTCGAATAAGTATACTCTCTTCCTTGCTACCAAATCATTTTACATTCTGCTTTCTTTCAATCTCGCTCTCTCCTGTCTCAAAAGAGTTACTTCCGCTGCGAGACCTCAACTATCTCTCCTCTCTCCCCTTCACTATAAGAAGAAAAGATACGTGTGAAGGTAAGCTGAGAGGCGCTTCACGCTTTCCCTGGCTCGACCTCCTCGACCTGGCTGCTTTTTGAGTACTGAGAAGGACCAGGGATTGCACATGAGTAGCACTGCTTGTGCCAACGCCGTGTTCGCGAAAGTCCATCTGAGCACTCACGCCGACAATCGAAACTGGGTGGAGCCATAGCCACTTTAACCTTCTCTTGTTCCTTCTCCGAGTTTGAAGCCGGTTCTCTTCATTGGGGGTTTAGGACAACGATTCATCAGATGCCCAAACTTCACACAGCACTTGGGAGGAAGCCGGTACTCGATCTTGATTCTAACCGACGAATTTTCTGAGTCTCTCACCTCAACAACATTCGAGAGTCACCGATAAGTCAATCTCTACTTTAACTTTGGTGTCGCCAAAATGATAGGGATCCAACCTTGACTTCTCCTGATGAAGCGGTTCTCCAACAGCACTTGCAACAACACTTATATCATCTAGGGAGTATAACGAGGCGGAATATTCTTGAGGATCACCCAAGTTGGAGCGAACTTCAGCTCAAATCTTGCAGACCCCTCTACGACCAAGGGAAGACGGAAACTGCACAATGGTCGACTCACAGTAGCCTACCTGTATCCACTCTCTCACGCTTGGGACGAAAATCAAACATGAAGTTTCGAAACCATCCTTACGGTAATATCCCCAAATTTACCCCACACCGGGTTCAGATCTGCGAAGATCTTGTCCGAGGAGGGCAAGTTCCGTGGAAATGAGCCACAATATGGTATTTCCAAAGCCTGGGTCTGAGAAGGACAGAGGGAGCCTGAACCACCGGGCGCATCGCCTACCGTAGGGTTCGAGATTTTCCTTAGATTTCTCAGAGAGGACTTGAGTCTCTGGAGGAAGGAGCCGAGGCTGACGGGAGCGAGGGTTGATCTGAGGAAGACTGCAGCTTTGCATCGAGGACCAGTTTGACACGCGAATTTCGACGAGGAGAAAGATTTTCTTTGGGATCCCGTAGGTGGTTCACCAGAAGGGGAAATCGATTTTGGATTCATGGAGCCACGACAGGATTTTTCGACCACCGACGTGAGGTCAGTGAGCGGGCGCGACTATGAGGCGATAATCTGCCACTTGCGTTAACACAATTACCCGCTTTTTGAGCTTTTCTTCATTATGATTTAATTATAAAGTACTAATTCGATTATTCGTAAAGCATTGTTTCACATAGGCAAATATTAGACAAAACAATATCATCAGTCATCAGAAATAGGCTTGTCTCTAGTGTTGCGTTCGTCGTAAACAAACCAAATCAACATGTACTCGAGAGAGAGTTGAGATGCTCTTCTTTATAAAGTATGCTACGCTCTTTATATACTCTCTTTTTTTTTTTTATCTCATAGCGATCCTTCAAATTTCATATTATATTATACCATGATGTCTCATAATTCCCTACAAAATGGTAACAAAGACTGGATCATAGATACATTTGTATAATTTGTGTGCCTAAAAGAAAATATTAACTACACACCAACAAAAAGGTGCCTTGGGGTGATTTAATAAGCTGACATTTGTATCCACTATATTTAGATTTCATTTTTTATATCTTTAGGTGAAGAAGTTACAAAAAAGCATGGGATATTAATGCGTATGGAGCATCCATTTCATTTAATATATGTAAATACCTTAATAGTTGCTCAAATTAAGGATTGCATGACATGCAGTGCATGTTAGTAATAAAGCAACCCTGTATTTACCAAAATAATTTTTATTGCAAAGAAAACTAATAAATTCTGCACAATGTGGTAAAACGAACCTTGTCACGAAATAAATCTTAAAATTTGGATAGGAAAACAATGATACCTTCTCACCAGTCTCCTCGTGATGCGCTTTTGGAATCGCCTTCCTCTCCATCTTTCTTTTACTGCATAAGTTAAGGATAAAGAAGAAGCGCAGAATCTTGAAACTAATAATACATATAAGGAGTACTGACTACACATACATGTAAAGAAAATAATATAAGTTTTGTTAAGTTACTCACGTAGGTGTTATGTGTATGATAGGTGGGACTACGACTTATAGTATCTTTGGTGGTAGTCGGTGTAGAAGAATTTTTTTCTTGGCCTCCATAGTAAATGGAAGAGCTTAACTTGCATGGTGGTTCTGCTTCTTCATTATGGCAACTGTTTTTCTCCTTTTGTGGGCAATAAGTCATGTCTAAACGTGGGACACATAAAAAAAGTATTTTCCTTACCTCCAACTACTTTGGGGTTGATGCTAGTGAACAAAACAGCTGGCTCAGAGCCGTAGCTTTCAAATTAGTTAGAAAAGCGCAAGCTAAGCCGTCAAACAGACAAACACACACATTTACATCCAGGTGCAATAGCAGCGTCATGGAACCCGATTTGCTAAGTTCCCGAATGTTAAGAGTAGAAATGAGATGTACCTGCTAAACTTTTCTGATGGTGCAGGCTCGGATGAAGATGGTAAGGCAAAGACAACCCCAAACAGCTTCATGTCAGAAAGATTCATTACTACTGAAACTGCTCCATCGCCAGATATCATCAAGTCAATCTGCACCAAGAAATCAAGTTGTGTAACGCTAAACCTCTAACAATAAAGATTGCAGCGGAATCAGCTATATCCAGCAAGCACGAAGATCAGATACATACTTCATTGCCAATCCCCTCTTTGCCAAGAGCTACCCTCACTTCCTCACTTGAAGCAGCTTGTTTCAGTTCTTCATCCAGAATAAAACCAAATCTAGCACATGTTATGGCAGTAGAATAATCACAGAACCCAAATAAAAGATCTGAAATGGACATTGTTATGATAATAATGAAAAAAAAGCAGTACCAAAGCGAATAGCAAGGATTCGCAAAGGATCATTCAGATAAGGACCGTACACATATAAGCCTTGACAGTACTTATCAAAAGCTTCCTCGATGCCAATGAGATCTCATTGTTGTGATCTCTCCATGTGAGCAAAAGTCCACATGAAGCCGTTACAGAGAGATTGTTGGAGTTGAAGCTTGACAACGATCTTACTTAGGATTAACACATTTCCTCATGAGTACCACCTAAAAATTTGGGATTTGAGGTGCAAAACCGAAAGGAATCCACAAAAAATTATAACAACCAGAGTTGCGATCTAACTATTCCACAAAGATCACCCTTCGATTAAATAAAAGTAGAATAAGCTCAACACCTAAGATGTCCACATCAGATTAAATAATCCCAACCTCTTGCGTTGGAGCTGGCTGTGGCCAACAATTGTCCATCTTGCGTGAGAGAGAATCAAGCTATCCTGGAATAGTGAGCCATGATGAACTTGGTCCGCTAAGAGGCGTAGAGCTTGATCCGAACTTTGTCAAACATTGACATACCATATGATACCAATACCATAGAACCAACACCCTGAGAGACGGCACACAGCTTAGGGTTTGCCGCTTATGCATGGGCTCAATCCGATGCATCAACCTTGCGGTCCATGAACGCCGGACCTGAAGGAGAATTCGCCGATACCGGCTTTGGTGATCGAATCATGCGATCATCTGCCAAAGGCCAGTATATTGCATATGAAAAGAATTTCCATGACGGTGACCTCACCGCCACGATCCAAATCACGATGGAAAAATCTAGTTAAACGGAACATAGTTAAGGATCTGGAAGCCGGTCGTGCCGGCAGAGAAGCAAATGTGTCTTGGTTGTAGGGAGCCGAGCAGCGATGGAGGAGGCGCCACCAGTGAACTCGGAAAATGTGGATAAATAGGCTTAATATTTTACCCCAGGTTGGTATCCAAAATCTGATCAGAATTTCATTGGCATCTTCGGAAGTTAGAGTCATGGAGGAGAAGGAATCGAGAGTTTGGTGTCATCTCTACTATCGGCGGAGAGAGAAAATCAGGGTTGGGATATCAAACATAAACGGTAGTAGGGCTCGAAGTTTGGTGAGGGGAGGAGGAGACATGCTATGGGAAGAGGAAGCTTTTGAGAGACTGAAGAAAGAGTAAATTTTGAAATGATATGGCACTAAAATGTATTTTGATTGGTGGATTATTTAATCTGATGTGGACATCTTAGGTGTTGAGCTCTACTCTTTTAGTATTATGATGAAATGTGTTAATCCCTAAGTAAGATCGCTTAACACCTAAAAGTAGAATAAGCTCAACACCTAAGATGTCCACATCAGATTAAATAATCCACCAATCAAAATACATTTTAGTGCCATATCATTTTAGTGACCTGGATCCTAGGTGGCAGCACAGAGAGAGACAAACATTTTTTTATATATATAGATATAACACACAAATGTTAAAATAATTTGTATAGAGCATATATATGTTGACCACTGATCCAACAACATGTATGTATGCTACAAATAACCTAAAAGTTAACCTAAAAAGTTAACCTAAAAATTAACTTTAAAACCTTTATAATCTTGTAAATTTTAGATCCGGTTTTGGTGACGAAGCAGGAGTTCCCTAGCGGAGCTGATACCTAGTTCGGGTTCCCAAGAGTATGAAGCCTTGATTGGTAGATCATTAGCATTAGCATTATAATATCAAAAATCATAATATTATAATAAATATAAAAATTATATTTAGAAAGTTATAGGTTTAAATTTTTAAAAATTATCGAAAATATTTTTATTTTAAATTTTATAATATTTATTAAAATATAATAGATATATTTTAATATTTTTATAATTAAAATTTAAAATTTTATTTTTATTTTGTATTTATATTGTTTAAAAAAATTTATCCTCCCCACCACCAAAACTTAACTAGAACCAGCAGAATTTATGAGGGTTTAGAGCAGTTTGAGTGATTGTTACAAAACATCAATAGCAGTACCAACCGCAAATGCTGCTGCTGGTGGAGAAACCAATCATTAGTTCATTACCCTTAATACACATTTATTGATTAACTTCTAATTAATAAACAGCAAAGCTTGGATAATGAAGAAGAAGATCTATCTCACAATAACTTGCAAAGCTTGCACGGGAAGGAAAGAGAAAGAGGAAGATCTACATGGAAATCACAAAGTAAAAGCGAGACTCGAGAGTGCTCATTTACATGCCTGAAATGCCATGGATACTCCATATTACAAGTAAATTTAAATAGGATGGGAGTGTCAACAAAACCTTTGTTGGGTATACGTAGTAATAAGTTATATGAGCTTGCAACCTAAAATTAATTGGCCGCACATAATGCATATCCGTTATATACTAATTAGGATCCCTTTTAACTTTTTTGTGAAACTTTGATCTTAATATTTTCACTTGAAATAATGATTTGTTGACCATTAATCTCACAATATTTGGAATAGATCAATGATATAATTTTGGATGGATCGATTATGGATCGATTGAATAGCATAAACCGCTTTGATACCATAGTAAATTAGATGAGTTTATAAGCTAAAATAAATTGGGGATAAATGAATTAGCTCATCTCCCTTATATATCATGTATGATATTTTTGCACCTGATGCGGGAATTTGTCCACAATATGCCCTTTGATATGATGGTTCTTTGACCTCAATCTCAGAATATATGGACATGGATACATTTTTGCATCATATTAATTTTTGATCAGGTTGAACTGCATAGATCGGGTTTTGACACCATATTAAATTAGATAAGCCACAAATCTACAAAATATTAGTAATTGATGGATTGACTCATATCCACTATATATTACTCCCTCTTTTTATATTATAAGTAGTTTAAAAAAAATGTTTCAAAACATAAATATTTTTCATAATTTTAGGTAAGTTTTACTTTTATATAGTGTGACCAATCAAATAATATATACTTATTTTTGATTGGTTTAATTGCATCTAATTTATATATCAAATGCTGTATTATTTCCAAACTTCCGATGTAGACGTCAAATAATATGTTTTAAGTTATTTTAGTAAGTGTTGTTTAGTAGGTATTAGTATAGTAATACTTCTTCTTTCAAAAAAAAAGTATAGTAATTCTTCAATGAATTAGTGCTAATTTGATAATTTTAAAGATAAAATCTGCAAACAAATTTATGAAAATCTACTTAGATCATGTAATATTGTATTTATTATATTTATGATTTGGGGTCCTTGCTAAGAAGGGTAGTAAATATTTAAATATACAATATATGATTCCTTTTAATAGATATAATGAATTGGAATAAATATATTAGTAAAATCTTATTGCTGTAATATAAAATAATTCCACCAAGATATTGAACCTATACATTAATGAGTAATAAACAAAATTAAATTCAATTAACATGAAATTTTGTAGACATCATTGTATCAAATTTATAAATAGAGATGTAAGTCCATTTTATGACATATTCATTCTTAGTTTCATATACAGAAGAAAAACAGAAAACAAAACATAGAAAAATGGGTGAAATTTTGAACGTGGTATGCATAATGATGATGATCATAGCGGTGTTTGTTATTGGAGGTGAAGCAAAATCGAGGCAGAATGCAATGTCATTTGCCGTCCTCACTGCAAACCTTCATCATCAGCAGGAGAATGTTCTGACTGTCACAAAGATTGTAACCAATCTCCACCATCTGTGAGGACAAAGATTCTGAAGATTCAAAACAGCAACAAACAATATGATTTACATAACTAATCTATAACATATGCAATTATTATATTGATTTAATCCAGATGTATTATTTCAAAATTTCTGTATTTTATCCTTATAAATAAGATTATAATTTTTATTACTCATGATCAGTGAACTTCATTTTGGTGAAACATAATTAACTTAAAATACATAAACATAACTATTTTGTGAGGATAAAATTAGTTAAATAAATTTATTCATATATAATTTTCACTGCAAAACATTATAGTTAGGCATCTCCAACCCTACTCCAAAACCCACTCCATTTTGCAGTAAAATAATCTCTAACCCCACTCAAAAGCCACTCCAAAATGGAGTAATAGATATGATTACTCCAAATATGGAGTAAACCAACTCATTACTCCAACATGGAGTTGAACTTTTTTAATTATAAAATGGTCCTCCATATTTAAATATTTTTGTTGTTAATAAAATATTATTATAAATAAATATATAAATATTATTTCACTATATATGTTATAAAATTACTGCTAATATTTCTTAATTATATAAATATCCATCTAGTGAACTATTTTATGTAACAAATTATATATAATATGAAACATCGAATCATTCCTGTCAACGGAATACATGATGACACGCAGGTTGAGAGAGAGTGCTTCTGACCGCATACACCATCCTAAGATTTAGGCCCAAACCCAGATACACATGTTACAAACAAAGCCCATCAGACACCAGTGTGTAAATGAAACGGTGAGTTTTGATCGATGACGCTGTTGCTCAGCCTGATTTTCTGACCTGGATCCTAGGTGGCAGCAGGAGAGAGACAAACATTTTTATATATATATATATATATATATATATATATATAAACCATAGTAGGTAAAAGTTGAATGCATGTTGAATGATGAGATGGAAGAAAGAAAAGATGATGTGAAGTGTAAAAATTGAAATGGAGGATGTTGAATCTTGAAACCATTATACATAGTCTAAGGTCATAGACCTAAAATGATAATACTATAAAGCTTGAAATTGAATGGTTTTGTGACGGTAGAAATACTATGATGGATTATAGTTTAAAGGTACTAAAGTTTAGCATAAGACACCTAATATTATTCAGGCTTTGTATAATCGATATTACGCACTTCAAATAAAAAATGCATGATTTAGATGTCGTTATGGAACACCTTATTCATTCAAAAACTCTCGCCCTAGTTTTCTCTATGGTTCAACAATCGAGACAACAACGCGGCGCTACTTCTTGACCCGGCAAGACCTCGGCCGCCGGCGTGGAGATCTGCTACATCTTCCTCATGATTTCTCTCGCTCCAAGTCAAAGCTCGTCTTGCTTCTTGCTTCGCATTTACTCAATCAGTTTCTGGATCTGGTGTCGTGGAAACTGGAGAAGAGCTATGTGGTCTCTCGAGGTTTAAAGACAACCGAACTGCATCATTCGGGGTCTCTGAAAAGCTGTACAAGGTCTCCTTTTCACCCCTTCCCTGTTTTGAGCTCGGCCTTCATATGCACTCCAGATCTGAGAGGACCTCCGTGGATGTTCCAGATCTGAGCTACGCCGGATAAAGCTCAAAACTCTGCCATAAAGAGCACCTCAGGCCAGTGCATTGCATCATCTTAATTACAAACGGGTTCCGCTCTTCTCGACGGCTGCTCAACCCCCAACATTCCGACCATCACTGCCTTCTCTCCTCCATCTTGCGCCACCGTCCTTCAACCCGGCGACAAAGTGCTCCTTAGCTTTGCTGCAGCAACACTACAAGCTCAGACCTGATGTTCTCCGCTCCAGCTCCGCCTCCCATCCGGATCGGTTTCTCCAGCCAGGCTGGTTGTTAATGGGCGAATCTCAATTGTTTGTGGGCCTGGCCGTACCACTAAGGAAGAAAGCTGCCTTTGCTTAGTCAATCAATACCCACTGTATCACAAAAGAGTCAACTAACCATGGGTTTGATTATTTTGACTAGTTTTAAGATTTAGGGAGTCCTTGGAATCTATATTATGCGTATTGATGTATCACTCTTATAGGATGAATTGTTCGGTGGGTTCACCGACTTTGTTACCGGTACCATCATTCTCTTCTACAAAGGAGAGAATCTTATTACCATGCCTCCTTTCGTGAAAGGAGATGATTCCTCGGGTTTATTACGGTATGCAACCTACTCATGGTTTGCCACCTTGTGTAGCGGTCATGCACGGGCCAGAAGGTGCAATCGAGATTACCGGTTCTTTTCGTTGGCGAGGGTTGGCTTTCAACGTCACAAAATAAGGTGACTAAATCTCAGCTGTTCGACTTTGTCGTATATGCTTTCGGCATTCAAGCCTTGTTTTGAATTACGTCATCTGATATGAAGAATTATCATGTTTAATTTTAATTGCTATTGTAGCTTATGTTTATTTTACAAGAGGATGTCTAATTCCCTCTTGTTGTTGTAGTTCTTCAAATTAATTTAATGAAAGAATGTTTGTGTTCAAAAAAGATGTCGTTATGACATATATATATTCTTTCTTTTCAAATGTCTCAATAACAACTACCGAACCTTGCACCAAAAACAACTACTAAGTCATTCGTATCTTAACAACTATCTGATCATTCACCTATACTTTTGAAATACATGTACCTGTTTATAAAATCATCTATAGCTAAATACAATGTACACTAAATTCTATCATACATATACATATTCAATATATATATATGGTACATACACCATGTGAATATCACATGGGTGACGATTTGTTGAAACAACATGTATTTTATAAGGTGGGATCCAATTCAAATGGATCTCATTTATGTGTTTTATTTAACTATTTTCTTGCTTTTATATATTAAATAAATAAATTATAACCGATATTTCTTATTGTAGCATGAAACTAAAGAAACAAAGGCTTGAGAAGGTGGCAATGCCAGCGCAGAAAGCTCCAAAACCACGACATCCCCTTCTGCATGCTCAATTTGCTCTCACCTATTAAAGAATGTTACGTAATATATATCTCATTTACTCAATCAGTTTCTCGGATCTGGTGTCGTGGAAACTGGAGAAGAGCTATGTGGTCTCTGCTCAGGTTTTAAAGACAACCGAACTGCATCATTCGCCGGGTCTCGAAAAGCTGTACAAGGTCTCCTTTTCACCCCCTTCCCTGTTTTGAGCTCGGCCTTCATATGCACTCCAGATCTGAGAGGACCTCCGTGGGATGTTCCAGATCTGAGCTACGCTCGGATAAAGCTCAAAACTCTGCCATAAAGAGCACCTCAGGCCAGTGCATTGCATCATCTTCGAATTACAAACGGGGTTCCGTTTCTCTTCTCGACGGCTGCTCAACCCCCAACATTCCGACCATCACTGCCTTCTCTCCTCCATCTTGCGCCACCGTCCTTCAACCCGACGACAAAGTGCTCCTTAGCTTTGCTGCAGGCAACCTTTTCTACAAGCTCAGACCTGATGTTCTCCGTTCCAGCTCCGCCTCCCATCCCGGATCCAGGGTTTCTCCAGCCAGGCTGGTTGTTAATGGGCCGAATCTCAATTGTTTGTGGGCCTGGCCCAGTACCACTAAGGAAGAAAGCTGCCCTTTGCTTAGTCAATCAATACCCACTGTGTATCACAAAAAGAGTCAACTAACCATGGGTTTGATTATTTTGACTAGTTTTAAGATTTCTGAGGGAGTCCTTGGAATCTATATTATGCGCGTATTGATGTATCACTCTTATAGGATGAATTGTTCGGTGGGTTCACCGACTTTGTTACCGGTACCATCATTCTCTTCTACAAAGGAGAGAATCTTATTACCATGCCTCCTTTCTGTGAAAGGAGATGATTCCTCGGGTTTATTACCGAGCGTATGCTTCAACCTACTCACTGGTTTGCCACCTTGTGTAGCGGTCTGTACGGGGCCAGAAGGTGCAATCGAGATTACTTCGGTTCTTTTCGTTGGCGAGGGTTGGCTTTCAACGTCACAAAATAAGGTGACTAAATCTCAGCTGTTCGACTTTGTCGTATATGCTTTTTCGACGCATTCAAGCCTTGTTTTGAATTCGCTGTCATCTTCGTATGAAGAATTATCATGTTTAATTTTAATTGCTATTGTAGCTTATGTTTATTTTACAAGAGGATGTCTAATTCCCTCTTGTTGTTGTAGTTCTTCAAATTAATTTAATGAAAGAATGTTTGTGTTCAAAAAAAAAAGATGTCGTTATGACATATATATATTCTTTCTTTTCAAATGTCTCAATAACAACTACCGAACCTTGCACCAAAAAACAACTACTAAGTCATTCGTATCTTAACAACTATCTGATCATTCACCTATACTTTTTGAAATACATGTACCTGTTTATAAAATCATCTATAGCTAAATACAATGTACACTAAATTCTATCATACATATACATATTCAATATATATATATGGTACATACACCATGTGAATATCACATGGGTGACGATTTGTTGAAACAACATGTATTTTATAAGGTGGGATCCAATTCAAATGGATCTCATTTATGTGTTTTTATTTAACTATTTTCTTGCTTTTTATATATTAAATAAATAAATTATAACCGATATTTCTTATTGTAGCATGAAACTAAAGAAACAAAGGCTTGAGAAGGTGGCAATGC
The DNA here is from genome assembly GCA_016771965.1 of Brassica carinata. Lineage (NCBI taxonomy): Eukaryota > Viridiplantae > Streptophyta > Magnoliopsida > Brassicales > Brassicaceae > Brassica > Brassica carinata. Next base: position 47,837,267 of record CM028690.1, read on the forward strand.
CAGCGCAGAAAGCTCCAAAACCACGACATCCCCTTCTGCATGCTCAATTTGCTCTCACCTATTAAAGAATGTTACGTAATATATATCTGATTTATTTTATCTCGAGTCATGTTGCAATTCATTAGGAAACATATCTTATCTCCTATACATATATAGATATATGTGAAAATTTAAAATCAGACTAAAAAGAGAGAAAAGAAAAGTAAAAAAGCTTTGCTATTTTGCCAACTTGTAGGTAAAAAAGCTTATCTTTATTTCTTTTCTTTTTAACCTTATTCTTCTTTTTAACATTTTTGGGCATCTCTGATATCAAAACTTAAAAATTTTATTTGATATGGGATCCTCTAAATTTGAAATCTTAATGGTTTTGAGACACTCGAAGAGGAGCCATAAAACTGCACTTGTAAGTTGTTTTGTTATTGGGAAATCAAAAACAAAAACCTAAAACACTTCACCAGTTCTTGAGATTCATTTACCAGTTGTGTCCTTATATGGATTTGGTAGTTACAAAACCTTTATCTGTTTATTTGTTTATGTCTCCTTTAACTATATGCTTATTTTCTAGAGAAAAAAAAAACAAAACATAACATATGCTTGACCATCTCATTCATTGCCATCAAACAAAGTGGCTTTATGTGTGTTGATGACCCATACATGACTCATCCAAAGTTCTCAAGCCTCAGAGCTTTGTTTCAACTGCCTCTGGTCTCTTTGTCTTTCCCTTTAAATAGCCATCCCACCACACAGTTTCATCAGCACCATCACACACAATCTCTCTCTCTCTCTCTCAAGATTCAAGATCAAGATCACTACTCAATCCTCCAAGATGACAATGAGCACAGTCCACCAACAAGTTCTTGCATTTCCTGCACTCAAGACTGCTCCCGCAGGTTACTTGCCTGACCCAGCGTCCATCAACAAGCTCCAAATCCCAACTTCTTCCAAAACATCTCAACAAAGTAAGAGAAAATCGATTTTGCGTACCAATAGCTTCACGGATGGAGCTAGAGATCAGAGCAAGTTAGGACCTAAGCTGACTGAAACAGTCAAGAGAAAGCTATCATTGGGAGCTAAGATCCTTCAAATGGGAGGCTTAGAGAAGATCTACAAGAGGCTCTTCAGAGTCTACGATGAAGAGAAACTCTTCAAGGCCTACCAATGTTACCTATCAACAACCGCAGGTCCCATCGCAGGCTTACTCTTCATCTCATCAAAGAAGATTGCTTTCTGCAGCGAGAGATCGATAAAAGTGGTTTCTCCTAAGGGAGATCTCACTAGGGTTCACTACAAAGTGTCAATCCCTCTGTGCAAGATCAAGGGAGTGAACCAGAGTCTGAACACGGAGAAGCCATCTCAGAAGTACCTTGAAGTAGTCACAGTGGATGGCTTTGACTTCTGGTTCATGGGATTCTTGAGCTGCAAGAAAGCTTTCAACAGTCTCGAGCAAGCGCTTTCTCTCGAGCAATATCAAGGAGAATGTTGAAGAGGAAATATTTCATTTCTAATTTAACCTATATATTTCAATCTAAGTATGTTATGTTAGGACAAAGCCTAGAAAATTCAGACAATATTGTACAAAATCTTGTTTTTATAATTTTAGTCCTTTCGTTATCTATTGTTGACGAGAGCAAAGAGATTGAGTATCTATACTGATCTCATCTGTTTGTCTTAATCACATTCCGATCGTGCACCATATGCGTTGAATTTAAATGTGAAAAGTTTGAAACGAATGCATAAACCTGTTCATAATCAATTTCAACTATAGCTTACCACGAATTTTCTATATCTCTAATCGTAGTTTGTCGCTACTTCTCATTCAACTTTACCGATAAAAACTAAATTTCGTCAATCATTTGTTACAAAACTCTAAAACCCTCTAGGAGATGAAAAGAATAACTCTACTGTCTCAAATAATGTATATATATATATAGTTTATCGACGTCTAGCTATCTAGTAATGTTATTGATGAATGAAGATGAGACATGGCAAAAAAATCAGCAACATGTGTAATAGTAATAGGCTAATAGCTCTTTCTAATAATTGAATAAAAAATTACGTACGATCTTGAGTCCTATCTAAGATTCCAAGAGTTTACGAACAAGATTGTCCCCTCAGAAACTCAAAGTTAATCTCAAGATTCGATAGAACTTTTCAAGGCAAGAAAATTTTATTTTGACCGAAAAGAAGTCAAGAGTTAACGTGCAAAAAAATATACAACAAAGCTAATATACTTGTTAGTTTAGTTAGTCCAAACGTTTACCAGAAACCAAAAATGGTAACAATCTTTATTATCTTAGTATGAAATTATACAAACGAAGACATCAGAAAGTCAAAATGCCAACGCAGAAAGCTCCCAAAACCACAACACGTCCACTTCTGCATGACTCAATTTCTCTGACAGATTCATAAAGCGTTACGTAATATTTGATTTGATGTTTTATTGCTTCCTGCATGTTCCAATTAATCAAGAAGCATATCGTATCTTCTATCTATATTTATTTAGATGTCTTTTCAAAAATGAAAGTTAGGGTTAAAAAAAAAGCTTTGTCGGAATCTAACGTCATACCGTGTGGTCATTTTTGCTTTCTTTAATACTTTTCTGTTCTTTTTTTTGGATCTTTAATTCTAAAATTATAACTTTGATATGTGATTTGATATTTTAAACGATCAATCATTCAATAAAGAGTCCTTTATTTACACATTTATGTACTGTAAAAAGCAAAGCAAGCATATGCTTGATCTCTCTTCTCATTGCTTTTAACACACCAAAGAAAGTAGCTTTAACTATGCGACTTGATGACCCATCCATGACTCACCCATTACCACAAAGATCCTCATGTCTCATCAACGATTCAAAGCTTTTTGTTTTAACTGCCTCTTGTCTCTTTGTCTTTCCTTTTATATAACAATTTCACAACACGGTTTCATCATCACCACATCACACTCGGTTTCACCAACTCTCAAGATCAAGATCAAGATCAAGATCAAGATCAAGATCAAGATCAATTTCACTACTCAATCCTCCAAGATGACAAATCAACAAGTTAGTGCATTTCCTGCAGTGGTTACTTGCCTGATTCAGATTCCATCAACAAGCTCCAAATACTTTCAACTGTCTTGAGCAGGCGCTAAACGGCTGACGAGCAGTAAATCGCAGTGGCTTTCACTCAGATGAGAGCTAATCAGCGAGGGTTGATGAGAAAATATTTTTTTTACTCTTCACTTGTTTCAATCAGAGAAATGTTAGGAGAGAGCCTAGAAAAAACAGACAATATTGTACAAACTTGTCATAGATTCCTTAATTACTTTCTTATAGATTTTTTTTCCACATACATAACATACCGAAAAATAAAGAAATTACGTTGAGAAACTAATCTAATCCTAACTAAGCACACAATGTAGAAAAGCTTCAGAGAGGACCCACTGATGGACCATATATAAGCCATGAGTGCACTCATACACCATTGAGCATTTCTAATGGCGGTTTGTTATGTTTGGTCAGCAACAGACACTCAACCAATGAAAGTCAATGAGTGGAGACAGAGAGACATGTGTTATTATCTTTGTCTTCTTCCAGTTTCTCATCACCGTGACTTTCAGATACAATCCTGTTAATGCTATTTTTATTAATAAATAAAAGAAAATGTTTTATGAACCTTAAAGCTTATATAACTTGTGTGAATCAACTGAACTCAATCCCTAAGAGTAGAAACTCTTGAGACTCATATGAGTTACTGAAGCATACTTCCTCTGTTTCTATATGAAGGTTCCACGAATCGACCAACCATCTTACACGAAACTAGATGCTCATCACCAACTACAATAGAACACGTTTTGTAAACTCCAGTCCCAGGTGGTAATTTCAGCAGAGACGTTCTCTGAAGCGTGATGCTTCCTGCTTTGCTCGTTACATCTTGTCTTATAACCTTTCAGATAAGCCTGTGTGGTCTCTCTTACATACCTCACATCTCCTGCAGCAAGAGCATAACGGACTCGTGTACTGGACGAGAGACTTGTCCTCTTTCGTTTTGACTCTGAACCCTCCTCTGTTGTCTCTTTGGTTCCACAGATTTGGTTCTTATCCATCAAGGTGTTAATGACCTCATATGTCTAACAATGATTCAAGTGCTAGTGTGCAAGTGGAAACAACACAAGCAACACTCCCTGTGAAAGAATGAGGTTCTCAAATGTTGAGCAAAAATAATTCAAATGAGATAACCCAAAGTTAACAACCTTTGTCATACACCACCTACGAACCACTCAAAATGTTTTAACAAAATGATTTAAATGTCAAGAGTAACAATAAAAAAAGAACACCAGAAGCAACACTCTCTCCATAGTCTACTCTACTGCGGAAACTGCTTCGGAAAATAATACTCATCATATTGTATTCTCTGAGCCAAAAAACCGACCAGATGAGAAACCCTGCAGTAACTCGGATTCCTCATTAGTCTACTACACTACGCACACCGTGAGTAACAAGTCTGTGGATGCTCCTCTTGGTTGATCTTTTATTAAGCAATTGGGATGGTGGGTTCACCAAGATTCACAAAGGCCTCAGCACGGGCCATCCTACTCATGGCAGCGTTCCACGACACCAAATGGTTCAGAAACGTGTTTATGTACTTAATCCTCTCGTTCTACCACCCAAGAATAAAAATAAAAACACTCATTAGCCTTTTTCTGAACGAACATTAATTAACAAGAGATGGTCAAAACTGAAGCTAGTTTCTTTACCTTGTAGTCCAGATAATAAGAGTGCTGCAAAGTAAGAAATTAAAACCAAATAAATTAGAAGATTCAATTTTTGTTTTATAAGTGTTAAGAGGAGATATAGTATTATTACCTCCCAAACATCAAAGTTGATGATTGGCTGTAAACAACAAAAAAAAAAAAAAGAGATGTCATCAAAAGGAAACATCAGAGTGTATATAACAATAAAACTAATGAGACTCTCACATACAATATCGTCCCACACTAGTGGGTTAATGGCGTTTGATGTTTTCACCACTTCAAGTCTCCTCTCTTCTCTCTTTACTGAAAAAAAGAAAAAAGATAATCAAGAAATTCATTTTCAGGGTTATTCTATAGTTTCCAGTTAATTTATAACAAGTGAAAAGCTTTGTAAGAGTATCTCACAAACAAGCCAGACCCAGCCAGAACCAAACTGAGTAAGAGCAGCGTTAGTAAACTTCTCTCTGAAATTCGTAAACGACCCAAAATCTTTCTCAATCTGCTCAAGAACACCCTTTATAGGCATGTCACCACCACCAGGTTGCATTGACTCCCAGAAGAAGTCATGGTTATAAACCTTTATAAACAACAAATCTTTCCAACATCAGCTTGTGCCTAGGGATGATGTAACAAACAAACAGGTTAAGAAAGTAAGTTTAACCTGTGCAGCGTTATTGAACTCAGGCAAAGGATTCCCGTTGTTATACGTCGCCTTGATAAGCTCCTCCATGGTGTATCCATAGAGTCTATCATCTTTCCCTAACTGTTTGTTTAGACTGTCCACATACCCTCGGTGGTGTTTACCCCAATGCACTTCTAGTGTTCTTTGACTCATATAAGGTTCCAAAGCATCCTATTCACACAATCATTGTATTAGAATATCATCAGAAGTCCTAAGATCCCTAGACAGTTCAACCCAAGTAACTAACTTTCCACCACTTAATGTGCTTATTACAGAACATCAAAACTAAAATGAGAATCCATATGAAATGAGACATCTTTAGACCATAGTAAGCGTATGTGTCTCATTTAGACTTACAAGAGGATAAGGAGGAGTCTTGAGACCATAGTAAGCGTATGTGTCTCATTTAGACTTACAAGAGGATAAGGAGGAGTCTTGAGACCATAGTAAGCTTCAACCTTTAAACCACCTCGTCTCCTCTGCTGATTACACTAAACAGAAACCAAAAAAAGAAAACTTCAAAAGCTTTAGTGACTGAAAGATAACAGATTCATATAAAGCAAGAACCATTTTCAATGTCTCGATAAGGAACCGAACCAGATGGACAAGATTGGAGGATTTCAAACGTAAACCAAAATCTGAAACAGTACAGAAACTGCTTGTCGTCACGAGACAAGAAGCCATTGTTGTTCCCTCCTCCTCCCACTGTCGTCGCCAAAAGCACGCTTCTGCTATGAGTTGGAAGCTTCCCTCCTGGTTTTTTACAGAGAAAGGGACCTTATCAATCTGTTGGTTCGATTCGGTTAATGTTATAAACTATGAAAACCAACCTGCATGTTTTTAAACTCAGACCAAACCAGTGGTTAAACCGAACTAAACCATGAACAGAAGACAAATTTGGTTGAATGGATAGAAACTGAGTTTGTTTGTAATTTACTATCAAAAATAATTGTTTAATTTTTTTTATCTTATAATCATAAAAATAATCTTTTTCTAAAAAAATCATAACTTTAAATCAAATACTTAATTTTATATTTAAAATTAAAATATTAATCTAATATTTAATTTTCATTTGGTTTGTACTTAAATTATATTTCATAAACTATTTCAAATAGAAATTTTAGTAAGTAAACTTAACTATATTTGTAAAATTTTAACGAAACTAACAAACAAAATATTATGCTATTATATTTTTATGATTAAACTCAATTGTATTCAGTTGAATCCAATTGAATCCGGCCAACGCATATTAACTCTTGATCGAACAAAAATTCTGGTTTATTTACCGGTTCGGTTTTAAAAAATATTCTCCGGTTAACCAAAATAAAGGACCGGAAGGAAGCTGTGCAAGAGCTTAACGAAGCAAAGGGTTTTAGCAAACACTGAAAGATTCTTTGAAACTGAACAACGCCATAGCGTATCCTCTGTTCAAGCCGTGAGCTGAAGCCTCAAAGCTTAAAACCCTCTTGTTGTGGTTATCCAGATTGTCTGAAAAAGCAATCCTTTTTTTAATTCCAGTTTGCTAAATGGCCGGAAGGGCTGCGACATCGTCGGCTAAATGGGCAAGAGAGTTTTTAGTGAAGAGGGTCTCGTCGAATCCTCTTGGGGGAGCGATTAGAAACTGTTCTTCTTCGGCTCCTGGAGCTTCCTCTACACCTAAAGTCCCTCACTTTTCCAAGAAAGTAAGCAACTTTGATGGAATCTCTTGTTCAAATTACTAATCAAATGCTTATTATATAGGGGTTATATCTGGTGTAGTAGAGTTAGATCATTTTGGCGAGCAAATTAGTTTCTCTGGTCTCAATTAGTTTAGCTTTGTCTGAAAATCTGTAGGGAAGAATATTGACAGGAGCTACCATTGGTCTGGCCATAGCTGGTGGAGCTTATGTCAGTACTGCAGATGAAGCAACCTTCTGGTACTTTCTCAATTAGTGCCTGAGACATTGTCTTTGCTCTCATTGTTACTTCCTTACCTTTATTCCATCTTGTGTGTTGGACAGTGGGTGGCTGTTCTCAGCGACAAAGGTTGTTAACCCACTCTTTGCTCTTCTGGATGCTGAGTTTGCTCATAAGCTGGCTGTCACGGCTGCGGCACGCGGGTGGGTGCCTAGAGAGAAGAGGCCTGATCCACAGATCTTGGGACTTGAAGTTTGGGAAGGAAGTTTTCAAACCCAATAGGACTCGCTGCTGGTTTTGACAAAACGCAGAGGCTACAGAGGGTTGCTAGGACTTGGGTTTGGCTTTGTTGAGGTAGGCTCTGTAACTCCAGTTCCACAAGAAGTAATTATTTATATACAAATTTTAATAATAAAATATTAGTGAAATAATTAGTTAAACATCGAATTTAATTATATATTTATTCTATGAATGAACATAATTGTATTTGTTGAATTAAATCGGGCGAATCATAGTAACTTTTGATATAAAACTTTTTGGTTTTAAATATTGTCCATGGGGTGGGCACTTCGGTTATTTTCTCGGTTCGGTTTGGTTAGTTCGGTTCTAGTAAAGTAAACCATAGTTAGTTTGGTTCGGTTTATATTCGGTTCGGTTTGTATTCGGTTTGATTGTATTCGGTTCGGTTTATTTATTGGATCGGTTTAATTAGATTCTTTTAGTTTCCAATTAATCTTTTAACAAGTGAAAAGCTTGTAGAGTTATCTCACAGACGAGCCAAACCCAGCCAGAACCAAACTGAGTAAGAGCTGCATTAGTGAACTTCTCTCTGAAATTTGTAAACGACCCAAAATCTTTCTCAATCTGCTCAAGAACACCCTTTTGAGGCATGTCTCCACCACCAGGTTGCATCGACTCCCAGAAGAAATCATGGTTATAGACCTATTAAAACAACAACCTTGCCAACATTAGCTTGTTGCCCCCCTCAGGTGACGTACAAGAAGCAGCTGAGAAAGTAAAATTTACCTGCGCAGCGTTGTTGAACTCAGGTAAAGGATTCCCGTTGTTGTATGTGGCCTTGATAAGCTCTTCCATGGTGTATCCATAGAGTCTATCATCTTTCCCTAACTGTTTATTCAGATTGTCCACATACCCTCGGTGGTGTTTACCCCAGTGCACTTCTAGTGTTCTTTGACTCATATACGGTTCCAAAGCATCCTAATTCACATATTTTTTTCAGAATAACAACAAAAGCATGTTCTTTAGCATATCACCAAAGGGCCTAAGATCAAGTAACTGCAGTAGATATATACACAGATCAAGATACAATTTTCCCTGAAACCACTAGACATTTGACCCAAACTAACCAACTTTCCACCATCTCTATAACAGAACATCACTTTACAGAAGCAAGAGACACTTACTATGCAACACACCGACAAAAGCATCTCACAGCGAGACAACTACCAAACTAAACGTATGTTGTCTCATTTAGACTTACAAGAGGATAAGGAGGGGTCTTTAGACCATAGTAAGCTTCAACCTTTAAACCACCTCGTGACCCAAGAGACCGTTTCCTCTGCTGATTACTCTTTAACAAAAATTCAGAAACACGAAAATTCAAAAGCTTTAGTGATTGAAAGATACAGATAGATATGAAGCAAAATCACAAGGGGATTTCAATAAGGAGTCGAACCAAATGAACAAGCTTGGAGGATTTCAAACGTATAGTAGAATCTGAAATGGTACAGAAACTACTTGTCGTCACAACACAAGAAGCCATTGATAGAACTTAGAAGACAGAGTTATGTCTTCACTCCTGCTTTACAGAGGGCCTTATCAATCCGTTGGTTCGATCCGGTTAATGTCATAAACTATAAAACCCTAGAAGGTTTCCCCGCCGGTTAACCAAAATAAACCGGTTAAGGAAGCTGTGCAACAGCCAACAAACCGAGGGTTTTAGCAAACACTGAAAGATTCTTTGAAACTGAACAACGCCATAGCGTATCCTCTGTTCAAGCCGTGAGCTGAAGCCTCAAAGCTTAAAACCCTCTTGTTGTGGTTATCCAGATTGTCTGAAAAAGCAATCCTTTTTTTAATTCCAGTTTGCTAAATGGCCGGAAGGGCTGCGACATCGTCGGCTAAATGGGCAAGAGAGTTTTTAGTGAAGAGGGTCTCGTCGAATCCTCTTGGGGGAGCGATTAGAAACTGTTCTTCTTCGGCTCCTGGAGCTTCCTCTACACCTAAAGTCCCTCACTTTTCCAAGAAAGTAAGCAACTTTGATGGAATCTCTTGTTCAAATTACTAATCAAATGCTTATTATATAGGGGTTATATCTGGTGTAGTAGAGTTAGATCATTTTGGCGAGCAAATTAGTTTCTCTGGTCTCAATTAGTTTAGCTTTGTCTGAAAATCTGTAGGGAAGAATATTGACAGGAGCTACCATTGGTCTGGCCATAGCTGGTGGAGCTTATGTCAGTACTGCAGATGAAGCAACCTTCTGGTACTTTCTCAATTAGTGCCTGAGACATTGTCTTTTGCTCTCATTGTTACTTCCTTACCTTTTATTCCATCTTGTGTGTTGGACAGTGGGTGGCTGTTCTCAGCGACAAAGGTTGTTAACCCACTCTTTGCTCTTCTGGATGCTGAGTTTGCTCATAAGCTGGCTGTCACGGCTGCGGCACGCGGGTGGGTGCCTAGAGAGAAGAGGCCTGATCCACAGATCTTGGGACTTGAAGTTTGGGGAAGGAAGTTTTCAAACCCAATAGGACTCGCTGCTGGTTTTGACAAAAACGCAGAGGCTACAGAGGGGTTGCTAGGACTTGGGTTTGGCTTTGTTGAGGTAGGCTCTGTAACTCCAGTTCCACAAGAAGGCAACCCCAAACCACGCATCTTCAGATTACGCGAAGATGGGTGAGAATCACAATTATCTTTTGATGTTCATGATCTTTGCTTTTCTTGATGTGTTCTTGTCCTTGCAGAGCCATTATCAACAGGTGTGGGTTTAACAGTGAAGGGATTGTTGTGGTTGCTAAGAGGTTGGGTGCTCAGCATGGTAAAAGAATGTTGGCGGAGACATCAGGCACTTCGTCATCTCCGAGCGATGAAGTTAAACCGGGGAAAATCTGGACCTGGTATACTTGGGGTTAACCTTGGAAAGAACAAGACAAGTGAAGATGCAGCTGCTGATTATGTCCAGGGAGTTCATAACTTATCCCAGTATGCTGATTACTTGGTAAAAAGAGCATTCATTTGATCCAATCTACCATAGAGTTATGTGGTGCTAAGTTTCGTTTTTCTCTACAGGTTATTAATGTTTCATCACCCAACACAGCAGGGCTGAGAATGCTTCAGGGAAGGAAACAGTTGAAGGATCTTGTGAAGAAGGTTCAAGCTGCTAGGGATGAGATGCAATGGGGTGATGATGGTCCTCCTCCTCTTCTTGTGAAGATTGCTCCCGATCTATCTAGAGGAGAGCTTGAAGATATTGCAGCGGTGCGTTATACTTTAAAAAAAAAAAAAACTCAACACTAGTCTCCAAGTAAATGGCTCTTACCACATTGTATTGGTTCGTGTAGGTTGCTCTTGCTCTCAAGTTGGATGGGCTGGTACGTTATCTTTATACACGCACTAACTCCTGTATGTTGCAAAACCATAAAAGCTTCATGTAATGATGATACTGTTTTTGTCTTATTCTCCCATAGATCATATCAAATACAACAGTCTCGAGGCCAGATCCTGTAAGCAACAACCCCGTGGCAACAGAAACAGGTGGTTTGAGCGGGAAGCCGCTCTTTAATCTCTCCACCAACATGTTAAGAGAGATGTATACTTTGACACGAGTAAGTTTTTTTCAATCTAAAAAGGAGATGATCTACTGTCATATCAAGAAACTAAAACATTTCTGTTTCGGCTATTTTCATGACCTCTTAGGGAAAGATTCCACTGATAGGCTGCGGTGGTATTAGCAGGTAAACGTCTCAACATGTTTTTAGATTGTGAGGAAAACAGAACACAAAAGTTTGATTCAGATGAATTGTTTGTGTGTGTTTTTTTTGTAGTGGTGAGGATGCTTACAAGAAGATAAGAGCCGGAGCTACTCTTGTTCAGCTGTACACTGGGTTTGCCTATGGTGGACCTGCTCTCATCCCACAAATAAAGGTTTTGTACTAGTCTTTTCTTGGATGAGGGAAGTTTAATAAGTCATAGAGAAGTTTAGAAGCTACATTCACAAAGCTAAAACTCTTTTTTTTTTTTTTTGTAAACATCTCTTTGTAGTAGTAATCAACTCTGCATTATGGCTTCAGATACTAATATTCATGCCATTTTTTGGTGGCAATAGGAAGAACTGGTGAATTGCTTGGAAAGGGATGGCTTCAAGTCGATTCAAGAAGCCATTGGTGCAGATCACAGATGATGAAACAAATAGAGAGGAAGATAGAATCCTTTGCTTACAAACAGAAACATTGATTCTGTTGTTTCTTTCTACATACACAATAAAATCATGGCTCTTTTCCCATTTTCTTGTTTTATGGGAAAATAACTAAGCACCGTTTGTTTTTCTCGTTATAAAAAGTTGAAAACTTTTTATCATTTGTTCTCTTAATATTACAGCACAAGTTTGTCTACCACACAAAACACATCCCAGTTGAGATCATAAGAGTCGTAACAAAACTGATCAGACAATCTCAAAACATCAAAAATAGTAAAAGCCACTAGAGAAGAAGAATTTTCACGACGTGGTTGCAGCTTGTAACTGTCTAACTTTAGACTGCAAGACCATACCTGCTTCATCTGCCACGCTTTTCTTTTGGCCAACACCTGCATTGCATTGAACAAACAATTCTTGAAGCTTAGGTATAGCTGTAGACATAGTTCTTAAAACAAAAGGGTACTGGAACAACTTGGCACTGATGCAAAATTTTGACGTTCAATAAAATACTCATTGAAACTGTGATAGACAAAGCAAATAGGAAGGAGAGACCATGCTTGAAGCTTGATACGGAACCAATAGTCAAGAACTAATAACAACTACTGGAGCATCAAATCAAATGAAGAGTGAAGTGAATACATTATAAACCAAATGCGTCATTGCTCAAAAAAAAAAAAACAATGAGCCAATAAAGTTTCATCCTTTTAACCATATACTAATATTGAACATTACCTCAAAAAGTTGTTCATAGTTGGATTTCAACAAGTTAATCTTCCTCTGACAATAATCTTTACCGTCCTCCATTGTTTTCTACACAACACACATATCAAAACACTTCAGAGCTTCTTTCACAACGAATCTTTAATCACATTCTAATAATGATTCTAATGTATACCTCGATGAAGTACCCAGTGCCGATATCAACAAGAACCTTATCAGCTTCGTCGAGTGTCCCAGGCACGTAGAGAGACGCTGTGAGTGGTACGAGCATCTTCTTGCCTTGAGGTCGAAGCGAGAGATCGTTGAGAGCTCCGGCGGCGGATTCGAGGCGGGCGTTGGCTGTGCGGATGTTGTTGAGACTATCTTGGAGGAGGTTCACTTCTAGATCCGCTTGCTCCTTCAACGCTTTCAGCTGATCGATTCCCATCTTCTCTAGTTCTCCTCTCGCCGATGATGACGACGACGCCATTCTCTCTCTCTCTCTTTCTCAGTCGCGTCTCCTCCGTGTCGGCTTAACTCTGTGGCGAATGCACTGGTGTCCGCTTCTAGACGATCTGTGGCCCATCAGTATCCGTACTAAGGCCCATTTAAGTCCATTTGGCATGCTTTTTAGTTTTTACTAATTTTAGTTTCCATTTAACCGAGTAAAACTGTTAATTAAAAAAACATATACTTTACGAGTTGAATATGTTTTTGATACTAGTTTATTATTTCATTTCATATTTTATTTAAAAAAATGTATAACTAATTTACTTAAAATTCATGTTTGATATTTTTTGTGTATTATAATTTAAAAATTTGTTAAATCTGCAAAATGATAATAAATCGTTTTTTTTTCTCCAGAATTTGAACTTCAAGTTTCTAGATATAGAATAATTAATAAATCATTAGTCAAAACTATACTGAAATAAGTGGATTTTCAAGTCAAATATGTTTACGCAGTCCTCTTTTCTTCCCTTTGTCCTCAAGTCGATATTATTATTTTTTTAAAGGATAAGTGTCGATATTTGATCACCACTAGAAGCTCAAGCGGAAGCACTGGGCATGGCCATACTCCAACTCAAAAGACTGAACTCCAGCCTGCCCAGTAACATTTTGTGGTTGACTTAGCTGTGCTTCATAGGCAACTTGCACAAAACCAAGAGCTCCCAATAGACAAAAAACCAATGGGATCCTCGTGCCACATTTCATTGAAGATATTGGCAATCTAGCCAAAGAAGGAATAGCTAACTTCAGCTTCGCAAAAAATCCCTAGATCTTGTAATGCTCAAGCAAATATCTTGGCAAAAGAAGGTAGAATGCAAAACTTATGCTATGAGGCTCATTGGAATCATGTGTTAAATTTGTTTGTGATGTTTAATATGAATATGAATTAAGCTGATGACAAAAAAAAAAGGTGTCGATATATATTGTGGAGTTATTCTTGGATTTACCCTACGATGAACCTCTAGGTTTACCAACCAATAGTATTTGATTATTTGATCTATTTTAATGAAACAAAATAATAATGATTTTCCAAATTATATTATGTTTTTAAAATAAAAAGATAAAAATACCTAAAAATAGTAATAATTGTAAAAAATAATAATAATATTGTTAACGTCGTCAGCACAATACTAAACCCTAAATCCTAAGTCTTAAATTCTAAACTCTTTGATAAACCCTAAATCTATAGGTAAATCCTAAATCCTGAATCATAAATGTTAAAAACAAAATCTTAATAACACTAAACCCTAAATTCTAATCACTAAACCCTAAAACCTTGGGTAAACCGTGAACCCTAGAGTTTATGATTTATTCAAAAGTTCATGGTTTACTCAGGGGTTTAGGGTTTAGTGATTATGATTTAGAGTTTAGTGTTATTAAGATTTAGTTTTTAACGTTTTTGTTTTAGAATTTAAGATTTACCCAAAAGTTTAAGATTTATCAAAAGGTTTAGGATTTAGTATTGTACTGATGGTTTAACAATATTAAATTATTATTTTTTGTAACTATTACTATTTTTAGGTACTTTTATCTTTTTATTTTAAAAATATAATATAACTTGGAAAATTCTTATTATTTTGTTTCTTTTAAAAAAATATATCAAATAATCAAATATTGTTGGTTGGTGAATCTCACCCCACCATAGGGATAACCCAAAAATAACTTTTAATTGTGGGGTTCATCTCTTTTTAATGTGTGAATGTCACTATATAGTAAAGTCTGAGGTAACTTTTTGGCGGAAAAAATTTTTACTCTCACTTCAGCTGATAATTCACCAATCAAGTGAAAACACATTTTATCATTTTTACTCTAGGTACTGTTTGAATAAAGGTAAACATACCACTTTGTTGTCTCAGTGGAAATGCCCACGTAAGGCTGATTTTACATTTGTTTTTTTTTTATCTTATTCATATAATCTTTTCCACTCACTTACTATCGTTACATGTTTTTGAACTTGTAAAAATTGTACTATGATATATATTGCATACTACATAATATAATTTAATATTACATAATATTATGTACTTTTTAGATTTCTATAATGATTTTTAGAGTATGATTGGATAGCTTTTTAGAGTAAAATAACAGAGTAAAAGTTGTTTTCAGCTCAGTTACTCTGAAATTAAACCAATCAGGATAAAAATATATGATTTGATGTAGTGTAATTTTTTTGTCTTTATGTAGATAACAGAGTAAAAATTTGGGCTTATTTGTGTAATAGCCATATTTTAAACACAAATTAGGTGAGTAGCAATAATTTTGACATAATGTAATGTCAGACATTTAGACCCCAGACTATCCGATTTTATCCCTGCGCTTAACAAGTTTCCGGTTGTAAGTGAAGAGTAGATGACGTCGTTCTTTTTTTTTGTGTGGTGCATATCAAATCAAAACTATTATAAATAACGAAGAGGAGACAACCACATCACAATGTTATTTATCAAAGATATATCTACTGCATGCAGTGAAACGAATGCTGTAAAATATAAACTTATATAGAATAAATGATTTATTCTATTTAACAACTCTGTAAATCCATTTGCTGAGAACAACATAATGAAGAAGTGAAAGAATAGAAAGCTTAAACGGTCTATTTCATATCATCAAAATAGTATAGAATACCAACTCCATCTCAACCTCTAAAGTCTAGATACTAAACCTTATCCAAATCTCACCCCAAACCCTAAATATTAAATCTTAAACCCTAATCAGTAAATCCTAAATCTAAATATAAACCCTAATCAGTAAATTCTAAATCTAAATATAAACCCTAAACCCAGATAGAATATAACAAAATAAATAACATAGTATATAATGTTTAAATTATGATATGTCTTGCATGAAAGAAGTTAATGCTGACTCCAACCATACATCCTCACCTTATAAATACTAAACCTTAAATTATAATCACTAAACCCTAATCTGAATGTAAACCCTAAACCCAAATATCAAAATCTAAAAGGTACATAATATTATGTAATATTAAATTATATTATGTAGTATGCAATATATATCATAGTACAATTTTTACAAGTTCAAAAACATGTAATAGTTAGTTAGAACTTAGGAAAATTACAAATTATATTTCTAAACAAAATAAAACACTCTTTAGTAATCTTCAAATGAAATAGAACATGATAAAATAGTATAGCAACAAAATATATATCGCATTACATAATATGAATAGAACAAATATAATACATGTTGTTTTACATTTCTATTCTATATACATATAATATAATAGAATACAATAAACAAAAACTGTTCATCTTCTCCGATCAACTTTGAGTCGTTCATGGCAACAAAGATAAGTCAATCTAACAACATCACGTATATGTAACTGCATTGGAGAAAATAATTTTATTGTTGATACAATAGATGGAAGAGAAGAACATACGAAATCAGGAGAAAAATTGCGGCAGAAACGAATACGGTGACGTTGAAACAATTTTGATCATGATGATGGTGTCGATTGTTCACCACTGCACAAGTCTTGTTGCTCGCCACACGAGTCTTCGAAGCTCTATTATTCACCATAATCTTTCACCATCAATAGAGACAATTTCATCAACAATCTCATAAATCTGAAAAGAAACAGATTTGCTTCCACAAATGAAAGTGAGTGAATATCAAAGAACCACGTGCAACTTTTGACATATAATTAGAAAAAAAAAATTATTTTTATTTTCTTTTCAGTAGGTTGCACCAGTTGGATTTAGAGACAAAACAGAAATATTACATAAAATTGTATCATTATATAGAAAAGGTAGAGTATTTGATTACTTACCATATTATATTTTTTTTCCTTGCATATTTCCCAATTTCCCTAAAATTTTCTTTTCTCTTTTCTCCGGAGTAAAAGATTACTCCAGCGCAATTTTGTACTAATTATTTTTTTTCTTCTAATTATTTGTTTTTCATTCATTTTCTTTAACTTCTATTTCACTCGGTTACGCTAAGTTTACCAATCAGACCTTTAGTAATCACTTCCATCTGATTCTTTTGGGTAAGGTTTACTGAAACTATTTGACAGTACATTTAATACGGCAAAGAGCTGGTAGAGTGATGCTATTTACTTGTTTGTGTCGGTCCAAAATATCAAATTTAAATTAATTTCATTAAAATATTATGCCAACCTATATAAATTAGTCTAAATTATTTTGAAAGTAGGCAAGAATGGGACCATATCAATTATTGATGGTTGGGGTCATTTTAGATGATTCGACAATTAAAAGGTACGGGATGTTTTGATACGAGATGATTAGGAAGATCTCCCCACCAATAATTATTTGATTTGGTCATTTGATTGATTAGTGCCAACCTAATTTGTCTAACGAACATAACTAATCTTGTTTCTTTGTCTACAGAAACCCATCTAATCACTTTGATTGTATTCACCAAAATAGAATTGTGTTCAATGAATGTATATAACATTATGCAGATGGAGTTAGGATCAAAGATATGAAACCACAGCTAACGTTATCGACGCATTAGTCTTTTTTTTTGACATCGAACGACTATTCTATTACTCAAAGATTTGAGGTGGTCTGGGTAAGTACACCGGGATAGAACAACCAATGTAACAAAGCTTCCTATGAAACGATCTAGCAGTCTTAGCTAACGAATCAGATATTCCATTTTGTGTTTTTGGGATGTGAGAGATCTTGAATTCCGAAAAGCATAGTTGGAGCGTCTGTATTGCCTCCAATTCAGTTGCAAATCTTGGCCAAGCTTGAGATTCTTTTATCATTGCTATTAGATCCTTACAATTTGTTCCGAATCTCTGACACGAGGAATGTAAAAGCATGCTCTCCATCACCCATTGCAGTGCCTCTAATTCTGAATGTAGGACAGACTCTCGCCTACTTAAGTTTCGCATTTCCATAAGTTGTATTTGTCCCACGCTATCCTTCCAAACCCATCCGCAACCACTAAACTGGGCCATGGAAGTCCATGATCCATCAACCATACATATGTTATCCAAACATATGGCTTGGGATTCCTCATTATGAAGCTCCTGTGGGGTGTCTGGTACCATTTCATTCGCATTAAACCAAATCTGGCATTCGCTTTCAGCATATCTCACTAGCTCTTGAGGATTTCTGTCTAGTCCCCTAAAAAGTTTATCATTTCGGGTCTTCCAGATATACCAGATTATCCAAGGATAAGAGTCTCTGTCAAGCTCTGGTTCAACAATGTCATTCTTCCTCAAGAAGAGATAATCCATGTTGGCATAAATACTAGGCAAAGAAAAAATGTCAGGAGCAGATGGTGTTGATGCTAGGGACCATACTTGCAAAGCCGGAGGACATTCAAATATGGCAAGAGTAGTGGTTTCTTCTGGCTCCCCACATCTTGGAAGGTAATTATCGCATCTCATGTTCCGGCGTATTAGATTTCTTGTAACAACTACTTGTCCTGTTATCAGTTGCCACATAAGATGGCAAATCTTCTTAGGTGCTTTTACTTTCCAAACAAAGGCTTGGAGTTTGGTTATACTGGGCTCCTGGATCTCCATCTCCTCATCGTTTTTCATTATATTATGAGCTACCCAATATCCCGATTTAACTGTGTATTGACCATTTTTGGTGTAATCCCACCAAAAGGAGTCTCTGTGGTGAGTCGATCTTATGGCCAAACTTCTAATGAGGGGTATATCATCTGGATTAACATAGTTCTCTAGTAGTCCAACATCCCACTCCTTTGTTTCGCCATTAATGAGATCACTAACTCTCAAATTTGGATGCATGACAGGGGCAATCGATCTAGCCGGCCTAGCTGGTGTAGAAGGAATCCAAGGGTCCTCCCAAGCCCTAGCCTCATATCAAGAATGGATTTTTTGTCGAATCCCCAATAATAGTAGTTTTCGTGCCGCTGATATACTGGACCAGACATAGGATGGACTGCTCACAGAATGCATTCGCAATGGCGAACTCATTCTATAATACCTTCCTCTCATTACTCGAGTTACCAACGAATCTGGGAACTGAACCAATCTCTAAAGTTGTTTAGCTAATAGTGCCGTAAATATTTATGCTGATATGCGTTGCATGATTTATTTTACAACTTCAAGCTTTTAACATACTATTACATGGAATAAAACTTTATTTTTCGTACACCTATCCTTCACCAGGATTTACATTACAACTAGGTGTTTTGCCCACACATGTGGGCATAATCTTTTTACTAATAAATAATAGTATATGTATTATGATTTAAATATCATGATAATTTATTCTTTATATGTTTAATCATTTTAGTTTTCTTCAATTTTCATTTCCGTCTACGTCTCCTTAACACAAAGGAAAGCTATAAAACTATGAGACTATAAGAACATAATTATATATCAAATATTTCACACAATAAAGTAAAGTACGAATGTGAACTTCTGGTCTCTCTTAATCTACTTTGTATTTTTGAACCAGAAACATGTATTAAATTACCAAAAAACACTAAAACATACAAAATCCTAGTAAAAACAAAATAAAAAAAAAAGTAAAAAAAAAATTGATGACAATTTAGAAGAAAACCTTATAAAAAAAGAATAGAGATAATGACAATATTTCATTGGTTTACTTGGTCAATACATACATTGACTTAGGGCTGGGCAAAAAATCCGGATCCGAAAAACCGAACCGAATCCGATCCGAAAAATAGTACCGAACCCGAACCGAAATTAATTAAATATCCGAACGGGTTCAAAATTTTGGTACTTTTAGAACCGAAACCGAACCCGACCTGAACCGGAACCGAACCCGACCTGAACCAAAGTATTTCGGGTATCCGAATGTATCTGAAATAGATTTATATATCTAAATATATTAATCATTTTTAAATTTAATGTATATTAAAAACATACAAAATATATAAGATACTTTTAAATTTTCCAAAATACTTGAAAAATATACAAATAGCCAAAAGTAAATGTCTAAAATAGCTAAAATATACTCAAAACACCAAAAATACTTAAACAATCTACTGATTCTCTATTCAAATGTTCAAATCAAACTAATTTATATGTTAAGTTTAGGTATTTTGACATATGTTATTTAAATTTATTTATAATATATTATTTTATTTATAGATTTTGATAAATTTAAAGTATATAATGAATTTTAAAATTTTAAAAATAATTTAAATGGATTATCCGAACCCGAACCAAACCCACAAAGATCCGAACCGAACCCGAACCAAAATTTAGAAATACCCGAATGGGCTGAAATCTTTGATTCCGAAACTCGAATAGACCCGAACCAAACCCGAATGGGTACCCGAACGCCCATCCCTACATTGACTTATCTTTATATTTCATAAGTTTACTTTTAATAAAATAAACAATAGATAATGATAGTTTTATTATTAAAATTAATTTATGGTTAATTATATAATGATAAATATAAATATTCATTAAAAATATATTTACTTTTAGCAGTTTAAGAAACTAAACCATTAAACACATGTTCATAACACGATTACATAGGCAACTCTCTAAACTTAATATCAAAACATATTTTTCTTATGGATTAAATAGTAATATACATACACATGAAATAACTACTGAAGTATTTCAGAATACCAAAT
Source organism: Brassica carinata (assembly GCA_016771965.1). Taxonomy (NCBI): domain Eukaryota; kingdom Viridiplantae; phylum Streptophyta; class Magnoliopsida; order Brassicales; family Brassicaceae; genus Brassica; species Brassica carinata. The sequence goes on from CM028690.1 coordinate 47,857,798, forward strand.
TCATAATTCCAAACTCCATGTAACAAAACAGATTTTCTCCTAGTTTTCAAACTCAAATTAAAGAACGAAGAAAAACATAGAACTCCAACTTAAAAAACAAATATCAAAAGTACATAAATATAGATGTCAAAAACTATAATCGAGACAAAACAAGACAAAGCAGATGTGTCAACTGTCTATGCTGCTATGCTACGTCACCCGTTTTTTTTTACTTAATCCTTTTATCCTCTGAAACTCACAAAGTCACAATACATATTTTCCGAAAGAAAAAAAAGTTACTGTAGTATGTTCATCCTCCAAGTTCTATTTCAGCGAAACAATCCCACTTACATAAAAGCTTTTTTCTCTCAGTAAATGCAGAGAAAGAAACCAAACAAATACGAAGTCTATAAAATTTATTAAGAAACAAAGTGGTTAACAGCTTGCGCAAATTCACCACAATTGTTGTAGGACTTGTAGCACATAACACAATTAGCAAGCTATATATAATAGTACCTGAAATCTTGAAGATGGCTCTGTTTCGCCGGAATAAACCAAACAAACGGGTGACGTAGCATAGCAGCAAAGAAGAAGAAGACAAAGCACCAACAGACGAACAAGAGAAACAATAATGGAAACACAATAAAAGTTTTGGATCATTTAGAAAAGTTTGATTTTGAAATAGGAGTTTGACTTTTCTCTCGTCCGTACAAGAACCCCCAAAACGCGATCATATTCGTTTTCCCTAATCCGTCGCCGTTCTCGGCGTCGGAATCACCCAGCCACCATGGCTAAAAAGAATAAACCAAAAAAGCCTTCAACCAAGCCTGGTCCCACTGGATCTGGCTCTCCTTCGTCTTCAAATCAAACCACGCCTGCGTCTTTGCCAGCCGTGAACAGTACCAGTCCGCCAAAGCAAGCAAATCCAGTCGATTCCTCTGCTTCCTCTGGCCTGAAACTCCAGCTTGAGCCTCCAATTCTTACCCCTGTAACAATTGAAGCCTCAGAATCACAAAGCCCTAAAAGCAAACCTTCAGCTACAGCTCAAACCCTAATAAGGTCCTCTGTACCTGAAACTCCAATGGGTTCGGTTTTACCATCTTCATTGGAGAATAAAGAGTTTCCCCAAACTCAGCCGCCTCTGTTGAGCAAACCTCAGAATGTTCAGGACCCAGCAGAGAAATGGAGAGGTTTTGTGAGCAATCCTTCAACGAAAATGAAACCCGAGCAGACCCCTTTCATTCTTGAATCTGGTGAGGCTTGTGTCAAGATCCCTAACTCAGTCATCGAAAAGAACAAGAAGTCTTGGGATTCATTCATCCTGGGACAGTTCTACGAAGACCCCCCTCCGAGAGGAGCGGTACATGCTATCGTCAACGGAATCTGGAGCCGGCAGAAACGAGACATCTCTGTTTCAAAAATGGACGGTCACGCCTTTCTCTTCCGGGTCCCTTGCCCTAATGCTCGTAGAAAGATCCTAAGCCAAAGCTTATGGCAGGTAGATGGACAAACTATGTTCGTGGCCAAATGGTCTCCGGCCCGCCAGAGAAACCCGAGTGTCGATGGTCCCTGTATGGTTGGATTTCACCGGAGTTCCTCTTCGTTCTTCAATCGAGACGCTCGAAGGAGATTGCGGGTTTGGTGGGTCACCTATCTGCATCCGGCCCGAGAAAATCTCACTAATATTGAAGTTGCAAGAGTGTATCTGATCATAGATCCGCTGAAACCACTTCTGAAGGGTCAATGCACAATTTGAGTCGGCGAGATCACAAGAATAACAGTCTAGTCCTTGGCTTCCTTCTCTTTGTTCATTCGTAAAAAGTTGGCCACACGATCTCAAGATGCAAGCGGCTCAAAGACTTACCGCAATTTGTAACTTCGCTTAAACACCTGGCCGATCTCGTCTGCAACAGGCCAAAACAACGTGAAGGTAAAGCTCGATTAAGAGCCTTTTGCCAACAAGATCTAAGACAGGCTAAGTCTAAACTCGAGCTCATCTACAAGCGGAAGGAGGCGAGACCTCCCTCCCGACAAATTCAGGTCCTTCATCTCCTAAGAATTCGGGACATGCCTCTGCGACTGATCCGAGAGCCTTGCCTCCAAAGGATTCTCGGACCTTGTCACGAAACTATCCTCCCACTTACATCAGTCATGGTTCCGCCTTTGTCACCAGTATTGCTCGAGAAAACTTTTGCTGAGGTTTCGTATCTACTCCTAAAATAGCTGCTCGTGGCTGCATCCTCGCAGTTTGCTTTACCGCCATCACCACCTCTTCCTCTAAAGCTCCAGTAAAGTAACATCGTCATCTGCAATTGTCTTTGATTACGATGTCTCAAATGGAGGTCTTCACGTTGACTGAGTCCCCACTTCATATCTTCTTGGCTGCTCCTTCGGAGGATGAATCTTTCTAGCAGAGACGATTCTCCTTCAGATTCTCGGCGGTGAGAGAACCTCGAAGTGGAAGATGATCAGTTTATCCAAGTTATGACGCCATAACGCCGCAAAAAGCCCGGTAGAGGCCCTTATCTCTAAATTTAAATCCTTTTATGGATATTTTTGTTGGAACATTAGAGGTTTCAATGATCCCATAGCGGCGTGGTTTTGAAATGGTTTAAAGAAAATAAACCGATTTTTGGTGGTCTCATTGAGACTCATGTCTCGTCTCCGTGGAAAGTCGCTTCCCGCTTCTTTTCAAGGATGGTCTTTGTGAATAATTATGAGTATTCGGATTTAGGTAAAATTTGGGTTGTCGGGATCCTTCCGTCCGTGTCACCGTCATCTCCAAATCTCTTCAAGTTATTACTCATACCCGGAAGCTCCGCCTTTTCGAGCTTGTTGTGTCACTGGTCTACGGATCAAATTTCAGAGACGAGAGAAAGAGCTTATGGTCTGATCTGGAGCTTATGTCTCGTTCTGTCATATCTACTAACGCTCCTTGGGCATGTCTTGGAGATTATAATGAAATTTTATCTGCAGAAGATCACTCTAATGGAAGTGCCTTTATGTCAACAGGAGGAATGAGAGAATTCAAAGATTGTGTGGATTCTTGCTATCTCTCGATCTTCCTTTCTTTGGGAACACTATGACTTGGTCAAATAATAGCGTTACTTCCCGATTCTTAAAAGCTTGACCGCATCCTCGTCGATGATCAATGGCTCCTCCGTTTCCCGAATCAGTTGGGGTGTTTGGTGATCCGGGAATCTCCGATCACAGCCCTTGCTGCCTCTATCTAGACGCTTATAAGACAAAGCAGAAGAAACCGTTCAAGTTTTTCACCATGCTTAACAGTCATCCTGATTTTGCTGAGATTATTGAGTCTTGCTGGAGCTCATTATCTTTCGCAGGCTCAAAAATGTTTCTCATTTCTAAGAAGCTCAAAGAAATAAAGAGTATAATAAGATCTTTTAGCGAGAGAATTTCTCGAGCTGAGAAACGAGTAACGAGTCTTTCCTAGAACTCCAATCTTACCAGCAGGCCCTCCTTGCTACGCCAACGCCAGCTCTTGCTGTTCTAGAAAGGAATGCGCATAAAAGTGGATAATGCTCGCCAAAGCGGAGGAGTCTTTCTTACGGCAACGCCACGATACAATGGCTTCAGGAGGCGATAATTCGGCCTTCTTTCACCGTCTATTAGATCAAGAGCTGCGAAAACTTTATTAATATGCTTCGATTCAAATGATGCAGTTGATTGATGACCCACGGGATATTCGAGCTCACATTATTGATTTCTACCAAGGGTTACTAGGCTGTCCGGTCCTAGAAACGGCCTCCTCGCCGATCTAATTGCTGGCTTAGTCCCTTATAGATGCTCTGCGGAAGCCATAAATATCTTATGCGCCTGTTACAGCTCAGAAATTAGAAGCTGTCTTCTCCCCGCTTAAGAACAAATCGCCAGACCTGACTGCAACCTTGTAGAGTTTTTCACAGCAAATTGGAATGGGGCGGGATTTAATGGCTGCTGTGTTGGAGTTCTTCTCTTCGGCGGGATCTGCGACAGTGGAACTCTACAGCCATTACCCTGTACGCAAAAGACTAACGCCTCGCGGATCTCGAGTTTAGGCCCATATCGTGTTGTAATACCTTATACAAGGTTGTTTAAGATCCTCGCGAATCGTCTCAAGCAAATCCTCCCTTCCATCATCTCGAACTCCCAATCAGCTTTTATTCCGGGAGATCTTTAGCTGAGAATGTTCTTAGCTACTGAATTGGTTGAAGGATACAAGTGGAAAACAATCTCCAAAGGGCTATGCTTAAAATTGATCTCCAAAAGCTTTTGATCATCAATTGGAAGTTTGTTACCAATACATTACATGCTCTTGGCTTCCTGTCGGCTTCATCAATCTAATCAGTCAATGCGTCTCAACAACAATGTTCTCTATCTCGATTAATGGTGATCTTTGCGGGTACTTCAAAGGCACAAGAGGGTTGCGTCAAGGGGACCCCCTGTCTCCTTACCTTTTTGTTCTTATCATGGAGGTTTTCTGCCGTATGCTTAATGAGAGTTACTCAGCTGGTAGAATTGGCCTTCACCCCAAAGCTGATAACCCTCAAGTTACTCACCTTGCGTTTGCCGATGACATCATGGTTTTCTTCGATGGAGAGAAGAATTCTCTAGACAACATTGCTAAAACTCTTCATGAATTTTCTCTCTGGTCTGGTCTCACGATGAATCGCTCCAAGACTGATCTCTTCACGGGTGGATTGACTCTAGCTGAAACCAATAGCTTAACTAGCCTCGGCTTCAACCTTGGTTCTCTCCCAATCCGCTACTTAGGTCTGCCCTCGATGCATAGGCGACTTCAAATAGCGCACACGACCTCTCCTTGATAAGATAAGCAATTGTTTCACGCCATGGTCAACCCGAAGCTTTGTCTTATGCGGGGCTTACAAATGATAAAATCTGTCATCTATGGGCTTCAATTTCGGTTTTCGCTTTTATATTGCCAAAGGGTTGCTTGGCCAATGTTCAATCTCTTTGCTCTAGATTCCTCCAGTGCGGAGATATAACAAAACGGGGGTCCATAAGGTTTCATGGGAAGTATGTTGCTTGCCAAAGGAGGAAGGAGGACTCGGCTGAGAAATCTTTACGCACGGAATCGTACATTATGTCTCGACTCATTTGGAACCTATTTTGAACTCCTCTTCTATGGGCGACTGGATCGAGCTAATAGGATAAAACAAAGTATCTTACGGGAAGTTGAAGTCTCATCGCTCTCCTCCGGACTTGGAAAGCCATCCTCTCTCGCCACACAGTGGATTACTAAAAGCAATATAGGAAATGGCAAACTCACCAGTTTACAGTGCGATAATGGACACCTTTTGGGCAACTTATCAAGTTCATCGGTCCTCATGGACTGAGAACTTGGTGTCCCTTCGGCACGCCATGCCTCAGTTATCTGCTGATGGAGGATGGAACCTTGACCGCTTCGCTCGATGAGGCTGCTGCATTTCAAATTCACTTATCAACGGTATATTTTCCTCATCCTTCCGCTCGATGATGAATTTTGTTGGTGTGCGAATGATATTGAACTTGATCATTTCTGCTAAGCATACTTGGGAATCATTACGCCCGAGCAACTACTCAACCATGGACCGCTAATGTATGGTTCAAAGGAGGTATTCCTCGTCATGCTTTTCATTTCGGATAACACATATAGGCAGGCTACCACGAGCAAGGCTATCAATGTGGGGCTTACCAGTCCAGCAATCATGCTGCCTCTGCAACCAAGCACCGGAAGACCGAGATCATCTTTTCCTTAGGTGTGAAGTTAGTGAGCACCTTTGGACCTTAATCTTGAGGCGCCAGGGTATGGGAGATTCTTCTTCCACACTTGGTTGGCGTTTGTTACTGGATGGGAGATAGGGACTCGGTCACTCCTTTAACCCTTCGTAAACAGCCTCTCAAGCAACCATTTACACCATTTGGACAGAGCGCAACAGCAGACTTCATAACAACGTCTCCTCTTCAACGGAGGCCTTGTTTAAAAAGCTGACGACAACTCAAGGATATCATCCTTGCTCGAAGAAACAGAAAGCCTTCAGGGCCTCTTGCGGTGTGGCTTGCTCTGAGTAGTTCTCTGCTTTTAAATTGGGTTCTCACTTTGTTTTTATCTTTTTTGCCATCGTGATTGCATGTCTGCCTTAACACTTTGTAACTCACAACCTGCTCATTCAAGTAATGCAATTCATATTCTTAGCAAAAAAAAAAAACCAAACAAACGGGGTAAAAAAAAACTCCACGGTTTCTTAATTACCCTACATGACATGACGTACTTTCAGTAAATCTTGGTCCCAACAAAAACAAAAATTATCTCGGACACAACACTTAAAACTAGATTTTTTAAGCCCTAACCCTAATCTTAACTTCTTTTTTTGAGAATTACCCTAATCTTAACTTAAAACACTAATACTCGCAGATCACTTCTGGAATCAATAAACTAATCTCTAAAAACTAAACAGCACACATAGAGAGATAAGCAACTCGAGTAAACAATGTAAGAGATTGATCGATGACAATAGAGAAACATAGATTAATATTAATAATACCAAAACTAAAAAAAGGTTTAACTTCACCATCAAGGCATCAACGCTGGTCATCATCCTCTCCCCGACCCGACCCGGGAGCTCCACTAGATAAAGAAGCAAGCAGATTAAGATGACCCGGAAGATAGTTCCCAACTCTAGCCGCCGAAGCTTCACCCATTGCAGCTTGTTGCTGTTGCTGCTGGTGGTGGACAAAAAGTCCAGCTGCTTGTTGCTGCTGTTGTTGTAAGAAAATCTCTTGTGTAGCTCCTGCGGCAAAGCTCCATACCTGTCCGAACTCTGTCCTCGCCGGAACCGCCCAGAACCCAGACGGTGTATCCTCGTCGGCTCTCACGCGTTTTCCGAGTATAAACGGTGATGAACCTAGCAAAGGTTTATGATCTAGAGACGAGGACAAGGAGCAATTCGTGGTGGTGGTGGAGTTTCCTCGGAGTGAGGCTGACACGGTGGAGAAACTAGCCGGAGTTGTGCCGGTTCCTGTCGCGGCTATGATAGAAGGCTCAGCTTGACGTAGCAGCCATTCGATGGTTTGACCGTCTGATTTGTGTCCGAGCTCTCTTGTTAGCTGGAAGACACGAGCTGCGCAGATGATAGGCATACGTATCCTTCTCCCTCTTCCATCTACTTTGCTGTGTCTATCTTTCGCCGGAGGTTTCTTGACGGCAAGAGCTCCGTCGTTGTTGTTAGACATGTTTGGAGTAGATTCTTGGAAGAGATCAAGAGAGAATAGTGGCTCTTGATTCTCTTATTACTGAAACACATTCAGAGGGGATGAGGAGAAGAAGGGAAGCTAATGATTGAGAGGAAGGAGCTGGTGGAGACAGGAAGGAGAACACATGTGGGTGGTGGGTCCTTTTCACAGCTCACTTCCTCTCTGTTTATTTTTCGCCTTTCCCTTTGTTTTTCTAATGGGACATCTTGTTTTGTCACGACGCGGTGGACTTCACTCTCTTCACGCTAGGTCAATGGAATTTAAGTTAGGCTGCTACAAGAGGTAAATTTTTAATCTTTTTACTATTTACTGGGTGATTGTTCTTTTGGTTCGAGATCAAATATAAAGTCAGCTTTGAATCTGGATACTAGCACAGTAATATCAATCCACTGGATAAAAGGTTTATACGCTATCCAAAGCAACTCATACTAAAGCCACAATTAAAAAAAAAAAATTGGGACGATTAATCGGGTAAGTTGTTTTTTTTTTTGAACTCTTTTTTTTTTTTTTAACTCTATTGGCTAAGTGTTTAATTCAACTATTGAAAACATTGAAGGAGGAGACAATCAATGAGGTAATTGATTGGTAAGTAAACTTTGACATCAAAACTTATTAAGCTATTATATAGTTCTTATTTATTTTATTTATATTTGGAAATATTATTGGCCATTCAATTTAAATATCTGCAGTATCACGTGTTTTACGTGAAGTAGCAAATGTCCAAAATCTCAAAATTCCTTTGTCGACACTAAAGAAAAAAAAACTCACATTAGTTGAGTTTGCTCGATCCGTATTTCACAATAAAGATTCGGAAACTGGCGTAAGTTGGAAAAGCTTTGTATATTACAACAACATCACATCCCATGCTAAATAGTGAAAAAATATAAATGCTATATTAATTTATCATTAAACTTTACAGTAAGTTATACTCAAATTGCAATATAATACAAGACCGAAGTAATTTACTTAAGGCATGATTATCGGGGAAATCCTGAAAGGGTTTTTTATTTTATTTTATTTTATTTTTTGGTTGATTAAAAATAAATTAAAAAAGAACAAATTGCGGGTCACCACATGTTAGTGGGATCCGCAATAGTAAAAAAATCCTAAACAATCGTTTCTTATTTTGACGCTTTTGTAACCCGTTTTTAATTTTTCTATGGGTCCCCAACGTTAAGAAATCTACTAAGAGACCGCGATACTCAGAGCATGTTTAACGGTAAGGGCTTTTAGGGAGTCTTTTTTTAATTTTTTTTGTCTGATTTTTTTAAATTTAAAATCAACTAATCGCTACCACACGTCAAATGTGTTCTGAACGATGGTAAAACCTTTTCAAACTCGTCTCTTATGGAAGAGATAAAAGAGGCAGCTCTTAATATTTCAGTGAAACCCACATAATTTAAATTATTTTTTAAAAAAAAAATAGTTTTAAGAGCTGCCTATAAATATGCTCTTATGCTTTTAGGATATTAATTCCCATTGAATCTGACCTTAAGAAGAAGTGATTAGTCGCCGTCAAAAGAAAAAAAGTGATTAGTCCACTTGGCGGATACGCAAGATTTTGTTATGTTGGTTGTCTTATCGAGATTTTCTTTTCATTAGTATATCGTAAAAATAATTTATTCATGACCTATGCGGTGCACGGAGAGCATTTGCTAATATATATGTTAATTACTGTCGCACCTTAAACAAATATTTCACTAAACGCATTTTCTTTGTGTTAATTTACACTTTATGTGAACCAATGCAAATGCAATCATGAGCTATGGCCTATGTTTGTTCATGTTTCGTTTTTTGTAAAGACTGAACCGCTAACTTGAGACCCAGTCAGTCTAAACATAAATGTGTATTGGAGTGAATACGACCGATAATAATAGACAACTTAGATTAAAACACTTCGAGACTTCGAGTATTACCAAAAAGAAAAAAAACGCTTCCACTATTTGTCAATCTATTTTAAATTCCAATTTGTTTAATAGTTAATTTTAATGAAATATCTCATTAACTAAAGCTAATCTGTTTAAAACTACCAACTATACAATTAGTGGAAACCTCTTTAAATAAAAAATTTCACCAAATTATCCGTGATGAAGTGAACGGTGATCAACATGTATCACCGGTTAGCTTTGTTGGAACACCAGAACAACAGCTTTTTCCCGTGTTAATTAACCTTATTTTGAGAGAAACATGATGCGGAACACATCTGCGTTTACGTAAACAGTTACTCTCTAGTTGGAAAATATGTGACAATGATAGATAAATAGTATGATTAATAATATAACCAAAGTCCATTCCATTGTGCTTCTCAAATGAATTGTAATAAAAGAAGGTTCAATAGCCACACAAAACAGACACACAATACGGCATTGGCTAATCAGAATAGGTAATAAAAGACGGAAATAGTACTTCTTCGTTCATTCATCTCTAGAAAGAAAGAGTAGATCTCGTTGAGGATTAATCAATCTTGGCCGTTGGATCGTTTTGAAGATTAGGCTGAGCAAGCTGGATATGATAATTAAGATCAATCTCTGAAGGAAGCGTAGTGAGCTGAAGAACACTGCTTGGTTGTAGCTGATGGTGATCATTAAACTTTACAGTAAGTTATACTCAAATTGCAATATAATACAAGACCGAAGTAATTTACTTAAGGCATGATTATCGGGAAATCCTGAAAGGGTTTTTATTTTATTTTATTTTATTTTTGGTTGATTAAAATAAATTAAAAGAACAAATCATGGCCACCACACGTTAATGATCCGCATAAGAAAAAATCCTAAACAATCGTTTCTTATTTTGACGCTTTTGTAACCCGTTTTTAATTTTTCTATGGGTCCCCAACGTTAAGAAATCTACTAAGAGACCGCGATACTCAGAGCATGTTTAACGGTAAGGGCTTTTAGGGAGTCTTTTTTTAATTTTTTTTGTCTGATTTTTTTAAATTTAAAATCAACTAATCGCTACCACACGTCAAATGTGTTCTGAACGATGGTAAAACCTTTTCAAACTCGTCTCTTATGGAAGAGATAAAAGAGGCAGCTCTTAATATTTCAGTGAAACCCACATAATTTAAATTATTTTTTAAAAAAAAAATAGTTTTAAGAGCTGCCTATAAATATGCTCTTATGCTTTTAGGATATTAATTCCCATTGAATCTGACCTTAAGAAGAAGTGATTAGTCGCCGTCAAAAGAAAAAAAGTGATTAGTCCACTTGGCGGATACGCAAGATTTTGTTATGTTGGTTGTCTTATCGAGATTTTCTTTTCATTAGTATATCGTAAAAATAATTTATTCATGACCTATGCGGTGCACGGAGAGCATTTGCTAATATATATGTTAATTACTGTCGCACCTTAAACAAATATTTCACTAAACGCATTTTCTTTGTGTTAATTTACACTTTATGTGAACCAATGCAAATGCAATCATGAGCTATGGCCTATGTTTGTTCATGTTTCGTTTTTTGTAAAGACTGAACCGCTAACTTGAGACCCAGTCAGTCTAAACATAAATGTGTATTGGAGTGAATACGACCGATAATAATAGACAACTTAGATTAAAACACTTCGAGACTTCGAGTATTACCAAAAAGAAAAAAAACGCTTCCACTATTTGTCAATCTATTTTAAATTCCAATTTGTTTAATAGTTAATTTTAATGAAATATCTCATTAACTAAAGCTAATCTGTTTAAAACTACCAACTATACAATTAGTGGAAACCTCTTTAAATAAAAAATTTCACCAAATTATCCGTGATGAAGTGAACGGTGATCAACATGTATCACCGGTTAGCTTTGTTGGAACACCAGAACAACAGCTTTTTCCCGTGTTAATTAACCTTATTTTGAGAGAAACATGATGCGGAACACATCTGCGTTTACGTAAACAGTTACTCTCTAGTTGGAAAATATGTGACAATGATAGATAAATAGTATGATTAATAATATAACCAAAGTCCATTCCATTGTGCTTCTCAAATGAATTGTAATAAAAGAAGGTTCAATAGCCACACAAAACAGACACACAATACGGCATTGGCTAATCAGAATAGGTAATAAAAGACGGAAATAGTACTTCTTCGTTCATTCATCTCTAGAAAGAAAGAGTAGATCTCGTTGAGGATTAATCAATCTTGGCCGTTGGATCGTTTTGAAGATTAGGCTGAGCAAGCTGGATATGATAATTAAGATCAATCTCTGAAGGAAGCGTAGTGAGCTGAAGAACACTGCTTGGTTGTAGCTGATGGTGATCATTGTAGTACTGAACCTGCTCTAAAAACTGTTGATACTCCATTGGTTTGGTCTCTATCCCAGCTTGCTGAAACTCAATCGCCGTACGATGCTCATCATGAAGCTGCAATATGCCGGCATGGATAGTAAAATATGTCATTTTAATCCAAAATGTGCAAACAGATAAACATTATCTAGCTAGTAACCAAACTTACCCAACGGTACATATTGTTGTTATCGTCTTCTAGCATCCGCCTCTACAATATGCATAAACATGGTATTGATCATTAATTAAACCCGCCATATGACCATCATTTATAGAAGAAAATATGAGGAAATAAGTGATACGAGATGCGACCTTTATGCTTAGATTCCCCAACTGTTGCTGCAGCAACTCTTTCTTCAATATATTAGCATTAAAGATAGAAAAAGGGAGAAATTAAACAAAACTGTAATTATATATTGTTTTAAGAGAATATATTGATATGAGCAAATGCTAGGTTACCTTACGCTCACGGACATTAAGGACAGAATGTTCGAGCTGTTGCTCTAGTCCATCGAGCTCGTGTGAAGGAATGGAGGCTAAGTCATGTCCATGATATGGACGCAGACGGAGCTCAAGCTTAAATGTCTCCCTTCTTAGTACTTCAATCTCATGGCGCAGTTCCTCCTATATATATGTATAAACAAAAACTTTTTTTTTTGTTGTTTTGCATTGGTAAGACCAAAGTATATATTAAGTATGCGTATATATATTATACCGGGTCGTCATTAATGTCAGGAAGTTGCCGTCCTCTTTTTGCCAAATATCTGTCAATGAGCTGAGGCATCCTGTTAATATTGGTAATTATGAAACGTGATCAAATTAATTAGAATCTTCAACCTCACAACGTCAAGACTAATTCGATAATCAATGGAGTGGAGGAACACAAAATTCAAAAAATGAATCTAGTTATGATCTATATATATATATACTTTGACAAATAAAAGGATGTCTAAAAGAACTGGTTACAAGAAAGAAAAAGTTTGAGAGGTGTTTTCCCTTCTTTGTTTTGTGAAAGAAAACTTAGAACTAGTTATATTCTCATGTTGTAAGGGATTTTTGTGAATAAGTCTGTCTTCTCGTTTATGACTTAGATCTACAGCGATCTAACCACCACAGCTTTATAATTAAATGTACTTTAATCGAATATTTTTTTACTAATACTTTAATCGAATATTTTTTTACTAATACTTTAATCGAATATTTTTTTACTAATACTTTAATCGAATATTTTTTTACTAATACTTTAATCGAATCTTTTATCTGACTAACGTGACAAACCAAACATCCAAACACGTGACATAAATTCTAAGGCAATGAAGAGATTTCAGACAGACATATCTGCTTTGTCTTATTTTTAAAAAAATAATCCTCTGAAACCAAAAACTACATATATTTTCTGAAAGAAAAAAATTACTATAGTATGTTCAATCTCAGCGAAACAATCACACTCACACACATATAAGCTTTTGTCTCTCGATATATACATTGAAAGAAACCAAACAATACGAAGTCTATAACATTTATTAAGAAACAAAGTGGTTTAACAGCTTGCGCAAATGTTCTCACCACAATTGTTGTAGGACTTGTAGCACATAACACAATTAGCAAGCTATATATAATAGTACCTGAAATCTTGAAGATGGCTCTGTTTCGCCGGAATAAACCAAACAAACGGGGTAAAAAAAAACTCCACGGTTTCTTAATTACCCTACATGACATGACGTACTTTCAGTAAATCTTGGTCCCAACAAAAACAAAAATTATCTCGGACACAACACTTAAAAACTAGATTTTTTAAGCCCTAACCCTAATCTTAACTTCTTTTTTTGAGAATTACCCTAATCTTAACTTAAAACACTAATACTCGCAGATCACTTCTGGAATCAATAAACTAATCTCTAAAAACTAAACAGCACACATAGAGAGACAGAGTTAAGCAACTCGAGTAAACAATGCAAGAGATTGACAATAAAGAAACATAGATTAATATTTATACACTGAACTAAAAAGGGTTTAACTTCACCAACAAGGCATCAACGCTGTTCATCATCCACTCTCCGACCCGACCCGGAAGCTCCACTAGATAAAGAAGCAAGCAGATTAAGATGACCCGGAAGATAGTTCCCGACTCTAGCTGCCGAAGCTTCACCCACTGCAGCTTGTTGCTGTTGCTGTTGCTGCTGGTGGACAAAAAGTGCAGCTGCTTGTTGCTGTTGTTGTTGCTGTGAGAACAACTCTTGTGTAACTCCTGCGGCAAAGCTCCAGACTTGTCCGAATTCTGGCCTCGCCGGAACCGCCCAGAACCCAGATGGTGTATCCTCGTCGGCTCTCACACGTTTTCCGAGTATAAACGGTGAGGAACCTAGCAAAGGTTTATGATCTAGAGATGGAGACAAAGCACAGTTTGTGGTGGTGGTGGAGCTTCCTCGGAGTGAGGCTGACGCGGTGGAGAAACTCGCCGGAGTTGTGCCGGTTCCTGTCGCGGCTATGATTGAAGGCTCAGCTTGACGGAGTAGCCACTCGATAGTTTGACCGTCTGATTTGTGGCCGAGCTCTCTTGTTAGCTGGAAGACGCGAGCTGCGCAGATGATAGGCATACGTATCCTTCTCCCTCTTCCATCTACTTTGCTGTGTCTATCTTTCGCCGGAGGTTTCTTGACGGCAAGAGCTCCGTCGTTGTTGTTAGACATGTTTGGAGTAGATTCTTGGAAGAGATCAAGAGAGAATAGTGGCTCTTGATTCTCTTATTACTGAAACACATTCAGAGGGGATGAGGAGAAGAAGGGAAGCTAATGATTGAGAGGAAGGAGCTGGTGGAGACAGGAAGGAGAACACATGTGGGTGGTGGGTCCTTTTCACAGCTCACTTCCTCTCTGTTTATTTTTCGCCTTTCCCTTTGTTTTTCTAATGGGACATCTTGTTTTGTCACGACGCGGTGGACTTCACTCTCTTCACGCTAGGTCAATGGAATTTAAGTTAGGCTGCTACAAGAGGTAAATTTTTAATCTTTTTACTATTTACTGGGTGATTGTTCTTTTGGTTCGAGATCAAATATAAAGTCAGCTTTGAATCTGGATACTAGCACAGTAATATCAATCCACTGGATAAAAGGTATCCCCTATATATTATTTGTGAAACATTACAACTTTTTTTTGTATCCACACGTCATCACTAGGATGATTCTGAGAATTATTAGAGAAATAGGTTGGTCCATCTAATTATATAATAAGCTTTTTATTAAACTAACCATAAATTCATTATTAATGTCATTTATTATTTCCTTAAATAAAGATTACGGAATTGCATAATGTGAGTAAAATATATATGACAATTAATTATTTTGAATAATAAAAATCTGATAAAAAAAATGTATCTTCTATCATATTTGTTTAATTTAAAACTATTAAAATAATTTAAAAAAAACACAATAACCATATTATAAAAATTTAGATTTTTCTGTATATTTTATATTTAGAATTTTAAAAATGACTATGAATTACTAAAACTGTTAAAAGTCTCACATTCAAATTTTGCGATCCATGGTTTAAAATTTTTGTTATGACAAAATACAAATGATTACAAAATCATAGAAATAAAAGTCTAATTTAATTAATCATTAAGATTTAAAATATATATGTACATATATCATTCTAAATTAAACTATAAACCATATTGAATAAATAAATATTTTAGTTTCAAAATTTACTTTGAATAATTTTTTTTGATAAAAGTTTTGAACTATCATTGATAAATTTTTTTAAATTATCAATTACTAAAATTATTAATCCCACAATGAAAATTTTGTTATCAGTAATTTAAAGTTTTTGCTATTAAAAATACACATCATAAAAAAAAACATATGAGTAGAAAACATCATTTAAAAAAAATAGACATTAATATTAAAAATATACTATGTATGTTAATATCATTTAAATTTAATTACATATCCTATCAAATTTTTTTAAAAAAATGTTTGGATTAATAAAATTGATTTATACGTTCGCACTAATTTAATTATATATGTAATAGTTACTGACTTTTAATTATTCAATATATATTTATTATTTCATAATATGTAAGAACATATAATACATAAAATAATTTATATATATAATGTTTATCTCGTGCAAGGTGCAGATTTTAATCTAGTATACCTTATTTTTTAAAAAATTGGGACGATTAATCTGGTAAGTTGTTTTTGAACTCTTTTTTTTAACTCTATTGGCTAAGTGTTTAATTCAACTATTGAAAACATTGAAGGAGGAGACAATCAATGAGGTAATTGATTGGCAAGTAGACTTTGACATCAAAACTTATTAGTTTTTATTTATATGTTTATTTATATTTGGAAAAATTATTGGCCATTCAATTAAAATATCCGCAGGTATCACGTGTTTAACGTGAAGCAGCGAATGTCCAAAATCTCAAAATTCCTTTGTCGACACTAAAGAAAAAAACTCACATTAGTTGAGTTTGCTCGATCCGTATTTCACAATAAAGATTCGAAACTGGCGTAAGTTGGAAAAGCTTTGTATATTACAACAACATCACATCCCATGCTAAATAGTGAAAAATATAAATGCTATATTAATTTATCATTAAACTTTACAGTAAGTTATACTCAAATTGCAATATAATACAAGACCGAAGTAATTTACTTAAGGCATGATTATCGGGGAAATCCTGAAAGGGTTTTTTATTTTATTTTATTTTATTTTTTGGTTGATTAAAATAAATTAAAAGAACAAATCATGGCCACCACACGTTAATGATCCGCATAAGAAAAAATCCTAAACAATCGCTTTCTTATTTTGACGCTTTTGTAACCCGCTTTTAATTTTTCTATGGGTCCCCAACGTTAAGAAATCTACTAAGAGACCGCGATACTCGAGCATGTTTAACGGTAAGGGCTTTTAGGAGTCTTTTTAATTTTTTGTCTGATTTTTTTAAATTTAAAATCAACTAATCGCTACCACACGTCAAATGTGTTCTGAACGATGGTAAACCTTTTCAAACTCGTCTCTTATGGAAGAGATAAAAGAGGCAGCTCTTAATATTTCAGTGAAACCCACATAATTTAAATTATTTTTAAAAAAATAGTTTTAAGAGCTGCCTATAAATATGCTCTTATGCTTTTAGGATATTAATTCCCATTGAATCTGACCTTAAGAAGAAGTGATTAGTCGCCGTCAAAAGAAAAAAGTGATTAGTCCACTTGGCGGATACGCAAGATTTTGCTATGTTGATTGTCTCACCGAGATTTTCTTTTCATTAGTATATCGTAAAATAATTTATTCATGACCTATGCGGTGCACGGAGAGCATTTGCTAATATATATGTTAATTACTGTCGCACCTTAAACAAATACTCCATTTTATTAAACGGATTTTCTTATGAATTATTGTTAGATTCACCCCCTAGGGTTCAGAGGTTATTTCTTTATTTCAAATTCAATATCTTTTAAAAATGGAAAAAAAAATTATCAAGTTATATTATGTTTTTTAAATAAAAAAAAAAATAGCATTCTGAAAAATTAAAAAAAATTTTAGCGTTAAATTGACCAAAACACTAAACCCTAAATCCTAATCCATAATCCCTAAATCATAAATCCTAAACCCTAAACCCTTGGGTAAACCTAAACCCTTGGATAAACCCTAAATCCTTGGGTAAACTCTAAACCCTAAACCCTTGGATAAATCCTAAACTCTAAATAAAAACACTAAACCCTAAAACTCTAAACCCTAAATCCTAAACCCTAAACCCTTGAGTGTTAGTGTTTAGTGATTTTGATTTAGAGTTTAAGATTTATCCAAGGGTTTAGGGTTTACCCAAGAGTTTAGGGTTTAGGATTTAACGTTTATGGATTATGATTTAGGGTTTAATGTTTTGCAGACGACGTTAAAAATATTTTTTTGTAATTACTACTATTTTTTATTTATTTCTTTTTACCTTTTAATTTTAAAAATATAATATAATTTGACAATATTTTGTTTCTAAAAAATATCGAAAATAAAATAACACAATCCTATTGGTTGGGGAACGTAGAGGTTCAACAATAAGTCTTTTCTTATTGTTAATTTACAGTTTACGTGAACCAATGCTAATGCAATCATGAGCTATGTATGTGTTTCGTTTTTGTAAAGACTTTACCGCTAACTTGAGACCCAGTCAGTCTAAACATAAATGTGTATTGGAGTGAATACGACCGATAATAATAGACAACTTAGATTAAAACACTTCGAGACTTCGAGTATTACCAAAAGAAAAAAACGCTTCCACTATTTGTCAATCTATTTTAAATTCCAATTTGTTTAATAGTTAATTTTAATGAAATATCTCATTAACTAAAGCTAATCTGTTTAAAACTACCAACTATACAATTAGTGGAAACCTCTTTAAATAAAAAAATTTCACCAAATTATCCGTGATGAAGTGAACGGTGAGCATTTGCTAATATATATGTTAATTACTGTCGCACCTTAAACAAATATTTCACTAAACGCATTTTCTTTGTGTTAATTTACACTTTATGTGAACCAATGCAAATGCAATCATGAGCTATGGCCTATGTTTGTTCATGTTTCGTTTTTTTTGTAAAGACTGAACCGCTAACTTGAGACCCAGTCAGTCTAAACATAAATGTGTATTGGAGTGAATACGACCGATAATAATAGACAACTTAGATTAAAACACTTCGAGACTTCGAGTATTACCAAAAAGAAAAAAAACGCTTCCACTATTTGTCAATCTATTTTAAATTCCAATTTGTTTAATAGTTAATTTTTAATGAAATATCTCATTAACTAAAGCTAATCTGTTTAAAACTACCAACTATACA
Organism: Brassica carinata; assembly: GCA_016771965.1. Lineage (NCBI taxonomy): Eukaryota > Viridiplantae > Streptophyta > Magnoliopsida > Brassicales > Brassicaceae > Brassica > Brassica carinata. The sequence continues at coordinate 47,876,143 of CM028690.1, forward strand.
ATTAGTGGAAACCTCTTTAAATAAAAAAAATTTCACCAAATTATCCGTGATGAAGTGAACGGTGATCAACATGTATCACCGGTTAGCTTTGTTGGAACACCAGAACAACAGCTTTTTTCCCGTGTTAATTAACCTTATTTTGAGAGAAACATGATGCGGAACACATCTGCGTTTACGTAAACAGTTACTCTCTAGTTGGAAAATATGTGACAATGATAGATAAATAGTATGATTAATAATATAACCAAAGTCCATTCCATTGTGCTTCTCAAATGAATTGTAATAAAAGAAGGTTCAATAGCCACACAAAACAGACACACAATACGGCATTGGCTAATCAGAATAGGTAATAAAAGACGGAAATAGTACTTCTTCGTTCATTCATCTCTAGAAAGAAAGAGTAGATCTCGTTGAGGATTAATCAATCTTGGCCGTTGGATCGTTTTGAAGATTAGGCTGAGCAAGCTGGATATGATAATTAAGATCAATCTCTGAAGGAAGCGTAGTGAGCTGAAGAACACTGCTTGGTTGTAGCTGATGGTGATCATTGTAGTACTGAACCTGCTCTAAAAACTGTTGATACTCCATTGGTTTGGTCTCTATCCCAGCTTGCTGAAACTCCATCGCCGTACGATTCTCATCATGAAGCTGCAATATGCCGGCATGGATAGTAAAATATGTCATTTTAATCCAAAATGTGCAAACAGATAAACATTGTCTAGCTAATAACCAAACTTACCCAACGGTACATATTGTTGTTATCGTCTTCTAGCATCCGCCTCTAAAATATGCATAAACATGGTATTGATCATTAATTAAACCCGCCATATGACCATCATTTATAGAAGAAAATATGAGGAAATAAGTGATACGAGAAGCGACCTTTCTGCTTAGATTCTCCAACTGTTGCTGCAGCAACTCATTCTTCAATATATTATTAGAGATAGAAAAATGGAGAAATCAGACAAAATTGTAATGAAATATAGTTTTAAGAGAATATCATTGATATGAGCAAATGTTACGCTACCTTACGCTCACGGACTTTAAGGACAGAATGTTCGAGCTGTTGCTCTAGTGCATCGAGCTCGTGTGGAGGAATGGAGGCTAAGTCATGTCCATGGTATGGACGCAGACGGCGCTCAAGCTTACTTGTCTCTCTTCTTAGTACTTCAATCTCCTGGTACAGTTCCTCCTATATATATGTATAAACAAAAACTTTTTTTGTTGTTTTGCATTGGTAAGACCAAAGTATATATTAAGTATGCGTATATATATTATACCGGGTCGTCATTAATGTCAGGAAGTTGCCGTCCTCTTTTTGCCAAATATCTGTCAATGAGCTGAGGCATCCTGTTAATATTGGTAATTATGAAACGTGATCAAATTAATTAGAATCTTCAACCTCACAACGTCAAGACTAATTCGATAATCAATGGAGTGGAGGAACACAAAATTCAAAAAATGAATCTAGTTATGATCTATATATATATATACTTTGACAAATAAAAGGATGTCTAAAAGAACTGGTTACAAGAAAGAAAAAGTTTGAGAGGTGTTTTCCCTTCTTTGTTTTGTGAAAGAAAACTTAGAACTAGTTATATTCTCATGTTGTAAGGGATTTTTGTGAATAAGTCTGTCTTCTCGTTTATGACTTAGATCTACAGCGATCTAACCACCACAGCTTTATAATTAAATGTACTTTAATCGAATATTTTTTTTACTAATACTTTAATCGAATAATTTAAGAACACTTATATAAAGGTTGTAAATATTATACATAGTGTTCTACAAACACAACTTTGAAATCTTTTTATGAGAAAGGTTGTTCAAGAGATATCAAATCTTTGTAGATCTCTTTGAAGCACTGGTGTAGAAAAATAGATTTTAATCAATATAAACCAAGGATGATTATATATAGAGATATCTATAATAATAAAATACTGTAAGAATAAATATATAGCATCAGAGAGATTCTTAACTTCTGGGCCAAATTAAAATCTTAGACCTTTTTCATGGTACCTGCTACTTCAGAAACTAATGATGAAAACTGTTTGTTTACAAGCACGAGGAGCTATATATATATGTCTCATATCCTCATTTAATTAGATCAATACAGTTGACCAGAAAAAATATATTAGTTATATATATACACATGTATGTATAGATCTCTGAAACCCTAATTTGAGAGAGAAGAGAGAGGAGAAGAAGAAGGAGCTAACTTGGAGGGTTCGGAGCAGTACTGGGTGAGCTTTCCGGTGGCGGAGAAGACGATGAGACCGATGTGAGCATCACAAAGAACAGAAAGCTCACGAGCCTTCTTGATAAGACCACTTCTTCTCTTGGAGAAGGTCACTTGCCTTGATGTCTTATTCTCTATCTTCTTTATCTCGATCTTCCCTCTTCCCATCTCTCTCCTCTTATTCACCCCTTCCTCTTCCTCCTGATGATCCAAATGTATATGTGATGTGGGTACACATATGCAAAAGTTAGATCAACTAAGAAGAAGCATCGATCTCTAATTAACTACAAAACGAATAAAATAAATATACAAGAATCTAAAACCCTAGAGTTAATTACAGGATTCCTTTCAATGATAGTGTGATTCTTGAATCTTGAGGTGTGAATTAGAGAGAAGCGAGAGAATTCGTTTGAGTTTGTTAGTTGTAGATATATAAAGAGAAAAACAGGAGAAGAGAGAGAGTCTTTTAAAATACTTGTTGAGTTGTGTTCTTGGGGATGATCTGGAAACGGAGATCAGCAGGATGACACAAAGTGAAGAGAGGTTAATGGGGAATGATATGCTTAATCAGACTTTCTCGTTTCTCGTTATATAAATTCTGTGTGTAGCGTATGGTTTCAGCTCACCATTTTCTAATTTCATTTCTCTCTCTTCTCCTTTCTTACTACATAAGTTTTTCCAATTTGAGAGTGCAATTAATGTTTATATAAAGCTTACGTATTTCAACATCAACAATTTCTTATGGCTAATTAGTGTTATTGCGTTATGCAGTAACCATTTATGCTCGTCTCGTGATATGTCTTAATTTTTACCTTCAAACTATGCGTGTGCGCTCCTATCGTAAACATAAATGAAAACCCTTTTTCCATTTGAAAATAATATTATATATATATTGTATACATAATATGTACAGCAAAGGGAATTAACCAAGATATATACCCAACACTTAACTAGCAGGTAATCTAATAAAATTAATAAGTTAAGTTATCAAAAATTAAAACAAGAAGTTAAGTATTAAGTTGTAATTAGACATGTAACTCATGACAGTTTTGGTAATTTCTTTAGCAGAGATAAATCCCTTTATAGTCAAATTTTGGACCACTAAATTATTTGATCTGCTAGCATCAGAGCCCGGCCCAAAGGGAAAGCCACCAAGCCATCGATTAGGGCATCCAATTTTAAAGGGTAAATTTTTTATAATTTTTTTTACTAATATTTATAGATAAAAAGAAATTGATAAGATTTTTTAATTGAAAGTATACTTATTGGATATTTTTACTTATGATAATTTGAAATCATAATTCAAATACTGAAAATTTCTTTAAAATAATATTCATTCGAACATAATTAATGGTATTTTATTTATGGAACTAATACTCTACAAGAATCAATGTCAAAATAGATTAGAAAGCCAACTATAATATTTGTTTGTTAAAGAATGATTGTTATCTGATAAACATAAATTGTTAAGTGTGCATTTTTGACTATAAGAATATCGATCATCACATATAAAAAGCTTTTGAAAAGTATAAATAGTTATTTGTAGTATAACCTGTTATCTAAGAGATTACCTAAATTGATTTTATTATCGATCAAAACTGTTATAAGATTTGACTATATTTATTTAATGAATGCTTTTACATGAAAAAATGCAAAAAGTATATTTTAATGTTTTAGAGTTACTGTTTTAATTCAAATTTTAATTTAATTTTATATTAGTTTTTTTTTTTATAATTTCGATACAAAATATTAAAAGGCATAGTTTTAACATTGAATTAGGGCATTGTTAAATGTTAAACCGGCACTGGGCCTAACATGACACAACCAACACGTATAATGAATCCAAAATGGAAATTTCATGAAAATATGTTATAAGGAAAACAAAGTTACCACAAATGGCAAAAAGGCAAAAGAGAGAGAAAGAGAGTAGCCAAAGGACAAAGTGTCACAATACTTGAAAGTGACTTTTTATATTTTCTTACCCACCTCCCAAGCGCCCTTTTGATATCTTATTTCGATAAGATAGATTATTTGTGAAGTTTATCTCCTATTTTTGTTTTGCTAAGAAGTTTATCTCTTACTTCTTTTGAGTCAATTAATTAAAATAAAATCGAATTCAGATATGAGATGGCATAGCATAATCCATGCTAGTATGCTACCTTCGTTTCATAAGAAACACTAGTTAATCTTTTGTATGATTTGAATTGTATAATAATCTGGTTACAATATAAGAGGAAAACCAGAGAGGAACATGTGTTTTTAACACTAGACAGCAACATCACCACGACACCACACGAAGCACCGAAAAATATTGTGGCTAATATGTTGAGTTTTAATACAGTATACATTTTGGCATCTATTCATAGCAATAGAAACTAACTCGGTAATTGAATACATATACGATAGTATCATAATATCAATCTATTTAAATTGTGAAGTATAGTCTTTTCCTTTGAATTTTGTGTCACAGATTGTAAGGAGGTAGAAAGAGAACTCGTTTGTTCTGTCAGAGACTCACAGGAAACATGTTATGGTTTCTAAATTAGGTAACTAATTATTAGAGAGGAACAGTTGGGTCCAAGGCTGTTTTCATCATTCCAGCTATCCCACTATTCTGCATCCTATTGACCACATGCAAATACTGTATAAGAGATGTAAACTATTGAGTTTTTATCAAGTAACATGCCTACTTAAATGATAAATATTGTTATGATTATTTCATTTGAGGCTTACGTACACTCTAGACAGAGTGAAAACGTTTGACATAAAAAGTTACAATATACGACGTTAGCGTCTTTATGTAATTCAGTGATTACCGTTAGTGTTAAAGACAACTTCTGGCCCATAGCGATGATGAACCGTCCGGTTCTTGCAGACTAGATGCGCTAAACGAGTTCCTCACGCTGTGTCTACCACAGGAACTGCTGTTTCTGCTCTCCTTCTTCAAACTGAAACCAGGTTTAGATTATTGGCGTCTTCTCATTGGCTTATCAGAGCTCACTTCCTTGGGCGGGTTGGATGATCGGTTGAACTCGAAGATAACTGCATCTACCAAGCTTCTGGATTTCTATGTTGGTTTAAGGGAGTATTGGTGGGATGGGAAGGGTGGTGAGGCACTGATCATTGTCTTGGAGATGAGAAGCTTCTTCTTTCTTGTAAGCTGTCATCTCTAAACCTTTTAGTAGCTCTTCTGTTTGTTGGTTTCAGTCCATAGTAGCCTTGCAAGGAGATCATGGCTGGAGAGATTTTGTTTCTGAAGGCTTCAGCCTCAAAGACTGGAAGAAATCATGGAGATAGGATTACTTGATATGTGGATGCCCCTTTAATTCAAAAACCAACCGATTCATTTATTGGCTTGCTTTCTGCTCTTCGTTCTTACACTGAGGTTGCAAAATTTAAAGGAAGTAGGTTCTATAAATAATCGATATTATTGTAAACTGAGATTTTAAAGTTTTGATGGCCTATAGAAAGACCAAGACGCAATAACTTTACACGGTTCCTGTATTAGTTTTGGTACACTGCAGCGACATGATTACAATAGAATCTTTGTAGCCGCTTTGGTTTGCTGCCTAACAAACGGAAACAACTGTTAGTTAGCATGTTCTTGTTTCTTACAATTTAAGACAAAAACAGAGTTGAAATTGTAACATTCAGCCTATGTTTCTATTATGTGTATGTAATAGAATGCTCTGCCATTTTCCTCATCCGACATATCGAAGCAATACTCCATTGTTTCCAAGCACAAACCCTTTCTTATCATCCACAAATCTTCAAAGAAAATACAGAAAGCTGATTAGTTTGTGAAGCCTTTTTGTGATGTTTGGTTAGAGACACTCTTACTTGACTGCGTATAGATTAGCTGCGATATTATCAGCAGCTTTGTCACGGTTCCATGACTTGCCTCCGTTTCTTGTTCTCAATAGAATCCCACTCCCTCCTGCTGCCCATGCTTCTTCCTGCAATTCACACAACACAATAACAAAAGAATTGGTGTAATCTAGACAGTGGAGAACTGGTTGGAACATTGAAATCATAAGAAGACAATGTCTCGTTGTAGTACTTATTACCCCAATGCCTTTGCTAAGATAAGGTCCTCCACCTCAAACAAGAATCCAAATACCACCATCAGCTCTCCATCCCATGTTCTGTATTCTTCTAGCAACATCTCTGTTCTTTGGTTTCCCGTAAGGCTGCATTGTGTACCAATACTATAATGGTCAATGAAAGTTTCAAATACCAACCAAACCACACAAAAACACACACACAAACAAGTAGTTCATTCTTATCACTAGTTACTTGGATCAAAAGTCTAGTCGATTCATTGTTATACATGCTAATACTCCTATCGACATTTGATCTAACTGATGCTAAATAATCAGCTAAAAAAATGGAATCAGCCATGAGAAAACTGATTATACTTAGATCCTGTGCACTACGACATCACTTGTCCTAGGAAGGACAAAACAGAAGGCAACACAAGTTCAAAAATGCTGACATATCCTTACCTGCCCATGTCAAAAAGAAGTTACCATGTCTAGAAACCGCGACATATTTTCTATCTGGTGAACGATTAACGGCACTGAAGGTTCCAGTGTAGTGACTAGCACCACTGATCCCACTAGAGACTGTTCTGTAACGCCATTGTGAGAAAACAGAATACAGATACTCTCTACATTTGTCAGGTCTCTATTGAATTTGGACAGGGAAAACACAATGAAGAACCTGTTCAAAGTAGCTGAAAGTGTTTCTTGAACAGCAGCTTTCCAGTTATATCCCTTGTTAAAAGTACCATAATATCACCTTCATCGGTAACCATGTCTGCACTCTTCTCTCCAGTGGCTACGAACCTACACAACAACACCATTGTAATCCACAAGCTCTGAAAGACTAAAGCCATTTGAGGAAACAAGCTTAATAATACCAAGAAGCTGAGAGCTTAATGCGATTTGATCCCAATTCTCTCCAGCATCAGCAGTGTACAATTCTTTTGGGCTCTAAGAGTAACGAAATTTTAAGCCATCAAAGCCTATTGAATAATAGTCCACAAACTTCATCATATTTGTATTGTTTTACTTAATCCATTTGATTTGTTTGATCCATTTTTTAATTCAAAGCTTAAGAATTTCATTATAGTAAAGCAGAAATAGATACCAAACATGAAACAATTAAAAAGTTTATAGCGGCTAAAGGCGGATCTTTATCTAAAGCAAAAAAAAATTAATTAGTTCATCACTTGGTTCTATGTCGCTCTTTGTCTATCATTGCCGTCAATGGGAGGGTGGGATGAACGAAAAAATAGACAAAACTTTACATGTTGAGATGACATTATTATTTTCTTTTTGTGAAGTATTTATAAATATTTCAAACAATAAATAAGACTGCTACGGTGGTCGTTCGATTTTGACTCCGAATGGCGGTGGCTTATTCAGCATCGTTTACCTCCGGCTTTTGTCTCTAGCATCCTAGCCAATTCCTCCGGTGTTGGGTGGCTGGCTTTAGTTTCTACCTTTAGATCGCGGTTCATGCTCGAGACGGTGAGTTCGTTTGTCTGGTTTCGCTATGTGAATGAGATCCCGACATTGTTCGGTGGAAGCTCTCCGGCGAAACGGTTATGGTGGTGAAAGAAGGAAGAGAAGGTTGTCGTTTTCAAAAGTCGCGAGTGATAATAAGATGGATCCGGTGAGATCTAGAGATTGTCTCAAGATGCTTTCAGTGAAGTGATCCAGAAGCACGGTTGGGTTCGAGTCAAGGTACGACTGCGTTCCGGCGAAATGACGACTAGGCTTCCGGTGAGGCGGCCATGTGACGCGTGTTGCCTCATTGGTGAGGATTTCAACACGTGTACCGGCCATCACGACGCGTGGCTTCGAGTGGCGCCTCTTGGGTTACGGTTTCGATAATGGGCTAGGGTTTGTGGCATGTGAGGACATGTTCTAATACGTATTGGGCTTTTGTCCCAAATGGTTTTTCAAGATGTTCGCCGGGCTTTATGTTTTTTATGTATGGTTTGGTGGGTTTAGTCCCCTTTAATATAAATAATATTAGATGGCAAAAAAAAAAAAAAAAAAAAAATAAGACTGCTACGCAACAACTCTTAAGTAATCACAATACAAATAAACAAAAATAATTTGCTTTTAAAAAAATAACAAAAATAACTATTAGTCATAGTCAAATTTATATGCACAAGGATAACAAAATAACTTCCAATTGTAGTCAAATTTATATCCTCAAGGATGAAAACTGAAAAGCAATCAACTTCGAAACGTCTTTTTCTTTATAATCTTAAATCTTAATTGTTGTAGCCGTAGGCGTCAGCTTTTTTGTCTCTTTTGCAAATTCTCATGAAGAAAACTTTAAAATTTTCGTATCAGTAAACATGTTCTTTAACGTTAATTAAAAAAAAAAAGAGAGAGAAAAAGGTAGAAAACACGTTCCTTGAGTATCGTGCAGTCTAATCTTACTCGGATTTATGCTTTGTGAATGTACAAACGGCTTTTTTCTGGGGAAAGACGAAGTTTGATCTGGAAACAATTTTATATATGAGTATTTTGTTTTCGTATATTGCATGTAGTATTTCTTAGTTATGAGTTATAACGAGTTTAATTCTCAGTTATTATAACTTTACAATTATTTGTGTTGATTATACAATGAAAGAAGAAAGTAAAGCAGAAGCTCCTCGACATTAAAATACTAGTAAAGAGTTTGGTATGTCATTTCTCTCAGTATGTGTGGAAGCTAATCTCCCAGAATTTAATAGATTGACCCACCACATAGCGGAATATCTAAAAAAAAAAAAATTATAATGCGTCGTTAATAAGAGTATTCTTTATTATGTATGGTCCAAAATCCAAATGGTCCATACCATTAAATTCTAGTATTACTATTCTCGGATCACAGAAAATCAATGATGATTTCTCAATTTTAATCATAGTTTAGTGACCCAAATACTAATGGAAATGTGAAACAAATCAAGACTTTAATCATTATGATTCTACAGCCTGGGTGTCTCCATGATAACTTAAAACATTCTAGAAACAACAAAGAGATTACACATTTTTTAAAGGTGAAATTTATACATTTACATAATCCATATACCAAATTTTAAAACCTCCTAAACCCACCTCCCAAAAAAAAAAAACATGCTCTAAACACATCATCCATCGATCGATCACATTCTCATCTAAACCGAATTGCAATAATAGACACATCACTACTTTAACTCTCACTTAACCGACAATTTAAAGTAATTAAACCGGAAAATCTTCCCTTAACCGTTAACCCCTCTGCCGGAAACAGAGGGTTTGGTCTGATCATCTTCTTCGTCAGATTCTGAGTAGATAGATACTGAGCTCCGGAGCTCCGTTGCTATCAGGATTCATCATATAGAAAGCTTCAGAGTCACGCGACCCCACGATTCTCTCGAACTTCGCCCTCATATACATTATCTCTCCTCCTCCACCGCCGCCGCCGCCGCCGATGGCTGTCTCCTCCGTCTCCGGTAAAACTCCGGCGCCCATGGAAACCATCTCGAGCGCCTTGAGAACTTTCTTCTCCTTCTCACCGCTCTCCCTCCTCGCCGCGAACCCACACTTCTTCCCGTTGCAGTAAGTCCTCCACACCGGCTCCTCCACCAACCGCCGTGGAATCGTAACGCCGTGACGGCGGTTTCCGTTTTCTTCTTTAACTTCCTCTTTGGTCTTGTCGCATTCCAGAGCGATCCTCACGAGTCCCGAAGCCATCTCCTTGACGAGTCCACTGATCGGAGTAGCGAGCTCGATAAGAAACGCCGGCGGGGAAGTTGGGTCTTTCTGGACGGAGAAATGCACGTGTCCGCGGCGGGATCCGAAAAGGGTGCCCACGACCCGGGATCCGAGTCCGGAGTTGTTGTTACCGGGTCGGGCTCTGCTGAGAGAGGAGATGACTGAGCGGATGCGAGAGACGGCGAAAGTTTGGAGCTTTCTTTTGGGAGTTATTACAGAAGAGGAAGGGTTGTGTTTGGGAAGGGGTTTATGTTTGAACCGAAATCTGCTGACCTGGCGTAGACGATCTCGATGGTGGGATTAGGAGAAGTCTTCATGCTGAACTTGAACTGGATGAATGGAGAGTAAAAGAGGTGTAATGTGTTATAAATGACCCGTGAAGTCGCTTCACGCATCTCTAAGGATCAAGCCAATCGTGGTTCGACAACAATGGTCACAAGTGCCTAGATGAAAGCATGTGCTGAGGTGTTTCTCTCTAGAGATGTTCTCTCTAAGAGGTGAGAGAAAGTGTAAATAATGGGAAGAAGGATCCTTCTCAAAAGAGGGTTGCCTCCTTATTTATAGAAGGATGAGGTCTGGGTTTTCCTAATGACCTCCTTTAAACGGGCCGAGCTCATTATCTTATAAGTCTTGTTGAGCGGCAAAGCCCACCCCAACAATAAGCCCCAGTCGTTGAGAGATGAAATTGATCTCTACGAATTTTACGAAGGAGGTTTATAAGAAAATGGACTCGGCTTTTACATTTGACGATCCAAGCAAGTTGTACCCTTTCTAGGCTAGTTGAGTGGTGAACTCATGCCAGGGCCGAGTTGTACTCTCGCTAGGGAGTTTACTATGAAATCATCCCTGGGCAAGAACTCCGCAAGAACTCAGGCTTGAACGAGGGAGAGTAGATGTACTCTTAGCGAAGTTTAGTGTAAACTCGTGCACGGAGAAAGGCAAGTTTACTAAACTCGTGCCTGACAAAGGCGAGTAGTACCTTGACGGGTGAACTCATGCCTAGGGCGAGTTGTACTCTCGTAGGGAGTTTACTATGAAATCATCCCTAGAAGAAGTAACTCGCCAAGAACTCGTGCACGGAAGGAGAGTTTCCAAACTAATGTCTAGGAGCTGTAGTTCGTGAGTAATTTGTGCTTAGAAAAGATCGAGTTTACCATACTCATGCCTAGTAAAGGCAAGTCGAGCGTAAACTTATGCCTGTTAGAAGCGAATTAAACATAAACTCATGTCTACTAGGAAGTGAGTTGTATGTAAACCCATGTCCGGTAAAGGCGGGTTTCATGAACTCATTCCTTGTGACGCACGAAGTTCATGCCAAATTCGTGCCTTGTAAAAGGTAAGTTTACTGTAAACTCATGTCAAAGATAAGACAAGTTATACTCGTGCCTCGGTACATCCCTAAACAAAGCTGAAAAGTAACAAAGTCATAAGACAAAGTCATACCTAGTAATAGGCGAGTAATGAAAGCGGCTTTGGCGAATGATGCGATCGGGCTTCTCCTCGCTCTCATCAATGGATCCTTAAGCTTTTAGCGGCGTGCCTTCTTATGTAGGCGAGATGATGTGGTGCTTCACTATCCTTTGCGGCTGAGAGGGTGTGTTTAGCGGCAGGGAATCACTGCGAAGGGTTCCTTTTGAAGCGTGTTTACTCGATCGGGTTGAAGCGTGTTTAGCCAAACGGGTAGAAACGCTTTGAAGGGTTCCTTCGGGCGTGTTTAGCAAACGGGTAGAAACGCTTTGCAAAGGGTTCCCGGGCGTGTTTAGCCAAACGGGTAAACGCTTTGAGAAGGGTTCCTTCGAGCCTGTTTAGCCACGGGTAAAGCGCTTTGAAGGGTTCGCCGGGCGTGTTTAGCCACACGGGTAAACGCTTTGAAGGGTTCGCCGGGCGTGTTTAGCCACACGGGTAAACGCTTTGAGAAGGGTTCCTTCGAGCCTGTTTAGCCACACGGGTAAACGCTTTGAGAAGGGTTCCCGGGCGTGTTTAGCCACGGGTAGAAGCGCTTTGCAAAGGGTTCGCCAGAACTGTTTAGCCACGGGTAGAAGCGCTTTGAGAAGGGTTCCTTCGGGCGTGTTTAGCCACGGGTAGAAGCGCTTTGCAAAGGGTTCCTTCCGAGCCTGTTTAGCCACGGGTAAAGCGCTTTGAAGGGTTCCCGGGCGTGTTTAGCCACACGGGTAAAGCGCTTTGAAGGGTTCCTTCGAGCCTGTTTAGCCACGGGTAGAAACGCTTTGAAGGGTTCCCGAGCCTGTTTAGCCACGGGTAAAGCGCTTTGAGAAGGGTTCCTTCGGGCGTGTTTAGCCATTTAAGCGGCACAAAGGTCCGTCCCCTGGCGTTCTGGTGATCGCTTTCTTTGGGCTGGCGTTATTGGCGGTAGGCGGTGGTGGCGGCTGGATGGTCGGGTGACAGCTGGATGGTCAGTGGCGACTAGGCGGTCAGTGGCGACTAGGCGGTCGGTGGCGACTAAACGGTCAGTGGCGACTAAACGGTCAGTGGCGACTAGGCGGTCGGTGGCGACTAGGCGGTCAGTGGCGACTAAACGGTCAGTGGCGACTAACGGACTCGAAGTTCAATCTTCTTCGAAGATACTTCACCATGCCCCACGGTGGGCCAATTGTTTGAACCGAAATCGGTCGCGATCTTGGAGGTAGACAGATCTCGATGGTGGGATTAGGAGAAGTCTTCATGCTGAACTTGAACTGGATGAATGGAGAGTAAAAGAGGTGTAATGTGTTATAGCTGGACCGGTGAAGGGCTGCTACGTGCGGAAGGGATCAAGCCAATCGTGGTTCGACAACAATGGTCACAAGTGCACAGATGAAAGCATGTCTGAGGTGTTTCTCTCTCAGGAGATGTTCTCTCTAAGAGGTGAGAGAAAGTGTAAATAATGGGAAGAAGGATCCTTATCAAAGAGGGTTGCCTCCTTATTTATAGAAGGATGAGGTCTAGGGTTTTCCTAGTGACCTCATTTAAATGGCTGAGCCCATTATCTTATAAGTCTTGTTGAAGGGCAAAGCCCACCCCAACAATAAGCCCCAGTTCGTTGAGAGATGAAATTGATCTCTACGAATTTCTGAAAGGAGGTTTATAAGAAAATGGACTCAGCGCTTTTACATTTGACGATCCAAACAAGTTGTACCCTTACTAGGCTAGTTGAGTGGTGAACTCATGCCTAGGGCCGAGTTGTACTCTCGCCAGAGGAGTTTACTATGGAATCATCCACAGAAGCGATAACTTCGGCCAGTAACTTGTGCTTGAACGAGGGAGAGTAGATGTACTCTTCTAGGCGAGTTTAGTGTAAACTTCGTGCACGGAGAAAGGCAAGTTTACTAAACTCGCCTGACAAAGAAAGCGAGTAGTACTTTACTGGCGAGTTGACTGGTGAACTCTTGCCTAGGGCGAGTTAATTCTCGCTAGAGGAGTTTACTATGAAATCATCCCTTAGAAGAAGTAACTTCGGCCAGTAACTTCGTGCACGGAAGGAGAGTTTCGAACTAATGTCTAGGAGCTGTAGTTCGTGAGTAATTTGTGCTTAGAAAAGATCGAGTTTACCATACTCATTCCTAGTAAAGGCGAGTCGAGCGTAAACTTATGCCTGTTAGAAGGCGAATTAAACATAAACTCATGTCTACTAGGAAGTGAGTTGTATGTAAACCCATGTCGGTAAAGGCGGGTTTCATGAACTCATTCCTTGTGACGACGAGCTCATGCCAAATTAGTGCCTAGTAAAAGGTAAGTTTACTGTAAACCCATGTCAAAGATAAGACAAGTTGTACTTTCGTGCCTCAGCGTACATCCCTAAACAAAAGCTGAAAAGTAACAAAGTCATAAGACAGTCATACCTAGTAATAGGCGGTAATGAAAGCTGCGGCTTTCACGAATGAAGCGACCAGAATTTCGCCTCCGTTACTCGGTAGTGTGACGAGTGATGAAATGTCGCGAGCTCGTTTCATCATCATTTTTTGAAACGAGTTTATGTTGGCGAGGGCGATCATTGATGGAGCTTCAAGTCGGCGGCGAGACGAGCTGGTACCGGATTGATCTTGGCGGCTCGAACCTGAATGGAGTTTAAAGCGTCTCTTTTCCATCAGTGAATGTTGAAGCTAAGCTCTGCTGAACTCAACTTACCTGGCTTCGTGAAAGACACGCCATTGGTGGAGGCCTTGTCATGACAAAGAACGAGCTCAACTCGCTTCGGTTTGTGGTGTCGCGTGGCGACGGGCGAGTGACGAGATTGTTGGTGTTGAGCCTTTTAGTCGTCACCATGCTTGTGCTTTTAGTCGACATAAGGTTTTGTTGGAGACAACTTTTAGTCGGTGGCTAGATAACTGACGAGGGTCTGTGAGCAAGTTATTAGCATGTTCGTCGAGTTCGGCGGCGTGTATGATGGAGTGGTCCATCTCATGAGAATTCGCTGACGAGCTCTTGCCTTGATGCACGGCCGAGTAAAATAATATGCCAAGGAAGTTTCGACGTTGAAAGCGTTATCAATGCTTTCGTGTGAAAGGTGAGTTTACCGCTTGTGAAACGAGGCAACGAAGCAAAACTCAAGTGGGACTGGCGAGTAAATGGCGTGCGGCGAGCAAAATTATTGTTGGCAAGGCCATGACGAATATTAGAGATCGAGCACTCAGTCACCGAAAGCGCACAAGATGAAGTGGTCCTCGATTATCCTTTCATAGCGGTAAGGTTTCTGTCGAGCTAAATGATAGATGAGACGAGTAACGCATGAGCTCGGGCTTATCTATGGTGAGATGAGCCTTTGTAGTGTATGCTCGATCCGCGTTCTTGTCGGGGATGTGAACCCATTAAAGATTTTTGGAGTTTTGTTCCCAACTGAAATAGTAGAGAGCATTTCTTGGAAGGTTCTCTTTCGCTGACCGAAGAAAGCTTCTTTTCGGGCATGATGAAAGAAAGCTTCTATTACTCTTCACATTCACGAGATGGGTTGCTGGCCTCCACTTTACGGCAGCGACAAGATGAAACCAAGTCGCAAAGAGACGACATGAACCGTTGATGGAGCTTGGCGATGTCTTTCTTAATCTCAAGTTGGCGATAGGTGTGGCGTTTGGCGAGACCGAGCTGCGAGTAAATGAGACGGTCGTGACAGCAGTAATGGAGCTTGGAGCTGGCGACACAGCCATTGATGAAGCTTCAATCATTACCACTCGACTAAGATGAGTGTGTTCTTGGCGAGATTGAGCGGCTGTTGTAGGAGATCTTGAGCAAGTGCTGGTGTCGCAGAGCTCGAAGTTCCATTTGTCGGCAATGTGCCGAGTAGAAGAAGAACATTTGTCGTTGGGCCTCGCTCTTATACTTTCTTTGGGCCCAAACTAACATGATGAGATCAAGGTTTTGACCGATACCGGTCCCCCGCCTTTTCTTTAACGAGACCGAAATGCGAAAGTAAACCACTGCCGACGAGTAAACCACTGCCGACGAGTAAACGACTTCTCGGCGAGTAAACTGTCAAGTGGCGAGTAAGCGATCAAGTGGCGAGTAAGCGATCAAGTGGCGAGTAAGCGACTTCTCGGCGAGTAAACTGTCAAGTGGCGAGTAAACTATCAAGTGTTTAGTCAAACGGGTAAACGCTGCGAAGGGTTCCTTCGGGCTGTTTAGCCAAACGGGTAAACGCTGCGAAGGGTTCCTTCGAGCTGTTTAGCCACGGGTAGAAGCGCTGCGAAGGGTTCCTTCGAGCTGTTTAGCCAAACGGGTAAACGCTTTGCGAAGGGTTCCTTCGGGCGTGTTTAGCCAAACGGTAAAAGCGCTTTGTGAAGGGTTCCTTCGAGCTGTTTAGCCAAACGGGTAAACGCTGCGAAGGGTTCCTTCGAGCTGTTTAGCCAAACGGGTAAACGCTTTGCGAAGGGTTCCTTCGAGCTGTTTAGCCAAACGGGTAAACGCTTTGCGAAGGGTTCCTTCGAGCTGTTTAGCCAAACGGGTAAACGCTTTGCGAAGGGTTCCTTCGAGCTGTTTAGCCAAACGGGTAAACGCTGAGAAGGGTTCCTTCGAGCTGTTTAGCCACAAGGGTAGAAGCGCTGCGAAGGGTTCCTTCGAGCTGTTTAGCCACGGGTAGAAGCGCTGCGAAGGGTTCCTTCGAGCTGTTTAGCCACGGGTAGAAGCGCTGCGAAGGGTTCCTTCGAGCTGTTTAGCCACGGGTAGAAGCGCTGCGAAGGGTTCCTTCGAGCTGTTTAGCCACGGGTAGAAGCGCTGCGAAGGGTTCCTTCGAGCTGTTTAGCCACACGGGTAAACGCTGAGAAGGGTTCCTTCGAGCTGTTTAGCCACGGGTAGAAGCGCTGCGAAGGGTTCCTTCGAGCTGTTTAGCCACGGGTAGAAGCGCTGCGAAGGGTTCCTTCGAGCTGTTTAGCCACGGGTAGAAGCGCTGCGAAGGGTTCCTTCGAGCTGTTTAGCCACGGGTAGAAGCGCTGCGAAGGGTTCCTTCGAGCTGTTTAGCCACGGGTAGAAGCGCTGCGAAGGGTTCCTTCGAGCTGTTTAGCCACGGGTAGAAGCGCTGCGAAGGGTTCCTTCGAGCTGTTTAGCCACACGGGTAAACGCTGAGAAGGGTTCCTTCGAGCTGTTTAGCCACGGGTAGAAGCGCTGCGAAGGGTTCCTTCGAGCTGTTTAGCCACGGGTAGAAGCGCTGCGAAGGGTTCCTTCGAGCTGTTTAGCCACACGGGTAAACGCTGAGAAGGGTTCCTTCGAGCTGTTTAGCCACGGGTAGAAGCGCTGCGAAGGGTTCCTTCGAGCTGTTTAGCCACGGGTAGAAGCGCTGCGAAGGGTTCCTTCGAGCTGTTTAGCCACGGGTAGAAGCGCTGCGAAGGGTTCCTTCGAGCTGTTTAGCCACGGGTAGAAGCGCTGCGAAGGGTTCCTTCGAGCTGTTTAGCCACGGGTAGAAGCGCTGCGAAGGGTTCCTTCGAGCTGTTTAGCCACGGGTAGAAGCGCTGCGAAGGGTTCCTTCGAGCTGTTTAGCCAAACGGGTAAACGCTGAGAAGGGTTCCTTCGGGCGTGTTTAGCCACACGGGTAAACGCTGAGAAGGGTTCCTTCGAGCTGTTTAGCCACACGGGTAAACGCTGAGAAGGGTTCCTTCGAGCGTGTTTAGCCAAACGGGTAAACGCTGAGAAGGGTTCCTTCGAGCTGTTTAGCCACACGGGTAAACGCTGAGAAGGGTTCCTTCGAGCTGTTTAGCCACACGGGTAAACGCTGAGAAGGGTTCCTTCGAGCTGTTTAGCCACACGGGTAAACGCTGAGAAGGGTTCCTTCGAGCTGTTTAGCCACACGGGTAAACGCTGAGAAGGGTTCCTTCGAGCTGTTTAGCCACACGGGTAAACGCTGAGAAGGGTTCCTTCGGGCGTGTTTAGCCAAACGGGTAAACGCTGAGAAGGGTTCCTTCGGGCGTGTTTAGCCAAACGGGTAAACGCTGAGAAGGGTTCCTTCGAGCTGTTTAGCCACACGGGTAAACGCTGAGAAGGGTTCCTTCGAGCTGTTTAGCCACACGGGTAAACGCTGAGAAGGGTTCCTTCGGGCGTGTTTAGCCAAACGGGTAAACGCTGAGAAGGGTTCCTTCGAGCGTTTAGCCACACGGGTAAACGCTGAGAAGGGTTCCTTCGGGCGTGTTTAGCCAAACGGGTAAACGCTGAGAAGGGTTCCTTCGGGCGTGTTTAGCCAAACGGGTAAACGCTGAGAAGGGTTCCTTCGAGCGTTTAGCCACACGGGTAAACGCTGAGAAGGGTTCCTTCGGGCGTGTTTAGCCAAACGGGTAAACGCTGAGAAGGGTTCCTTCGAGCTGTTTAGCCACACGGGTAAACGCTGAGAAGGGTTCCTTCGAGCTGTTTAGCCACACGGGTAAACGCTGAGAAGGGTTCCTTCGAGCTGTTTAGCCACACGGGTAAACGCTGAGAAGGGTTCCTTCGAGCTGTTTAGCCACACGGGTAAACGCTGAGAAGGGTTCCTTCGAGCTGTTTAGCCACACGGGTAAACGCTGAGAAGGGTTCCTTCGAGCTGTTTAGCCACACGGGTAAACGCTGAGAAGGGTTCCTTCGAGCGTTTAGCCACACGGGTAAACGCTGAGAAGGGTTCCTTCGGGCGTGTTTAGCCAAACGGGTAAACGCTGAGAAGGGTTCCTTCGAGC
Organism: Brassica carinata; assembly: GCA_016771965.1. Classification (NCBI taxonomy): domain Eukaryota; kingdom Viridiplantae; phylum Streptophyta; class Magnoliopsida; order Brassicales; family Brassicaceae; genus Brassica; species Brassica carinata. The sequence continues at coordinate 47,894,262 of CM028690.1, forward strand.
TGTTTAGCCAAACGGGTAAACGCTGAGAAGGGTTCCTTCGAGCTGTTTAGCCAAACGGGTAAACGCTGAGAAGGGTTCCTTCGAGCGTTTAGCCACACGGGTAAACGCTGAGAAGGGTTCCTTCGGGCGTGTTTAGCCAAACGGGTAAACGCTGAGAAGGGTTCCTTCGAGCGTTTAGCCACACGGGTAAACGCTGAGAAGGGTTCCTTCGAGCCTATTTAGCCACACGGGTAAACGCTGAGAAGGGTTCCTTCGAGCGTTTAGCCACACGGGTAAACGCTGAGAAGGGTTCCTTCGAGCGTGTTTAGCCAAACGGGTAAACGCTGAGAAGGGTTCCTTCGAGCGTGTTTAGCCAAACGGGTAAACGCTGAGAAGGGTTCCTTCGAGCGTGTTTAGCCAAACGGGTAAACGCTGAGAAGGGTTCCTTCGAGCGTGTTTAGCCAAACGGGTAAACGCTGAGAAGGGTTCCTTCGAGCGTGTTTAGCCAAACGGGTAAACGCTGAGAAGGGTTCCTTCGAGCGTGTTTAGCCAAACGGGTAAACGCTGAGAAGGGTTCCTTCGAGCGTGTTTAGCCAAACGGGTAAACGCTGAGAAGGGTTCCTTCGAGCGTGTTTAGCCACACGGGTAAACGCTGAGAAGGGTTCCTTCGAGCGTGTTTAGCCAAACGGGTAAACGCTGAGAAGGGTTCCTTCGAGCGTGTTTAGCCAAACGGGTAAACGCTACGAAGATGCGCCTCGCGGTCCGGTCAGCCCTTTCTGGGCTCGGCGTTATTTGGCTTACTGACGCCGGCACGCTGGATGGTCGGGTGACGGCTGGATGGTCGAGTGACGACTAGACGGTCGAGTGACGACTAGACGGTCGAGTGACGACTAGACGGTCGAGTGACGACTAGACGGTCGAGTGACGACTAGACGGTCGAGTGACGACGGACTCGAAGTTCAATCTTCTTCAAGATACTTCACCATGCCCCACGGTGGGCCAAATTGTTTGAACCGAAATCGGTGCAAGACGGAGGTGTAATGCATCTCGATGGTGGGATTAGGAGAAGTCTTCATGCTGAACTCGAACCGATGAATGGAGAGTAAAAGAGGTGTAATGTGTTATACCGACCGGTGAAGGGCTGCCTACGCATCCGGCGGATCAAGCCAATCGTAGTTCGACAACAATGGTCACAAGTGCCAGATGAAAGCATGTGCTGAGGTGTTTCTCTCTAGGAGATGTTCTCTCTAAGAGGTGAGAGAAAGTGTAAATAATGGGAAGAAGGATCCTTCTCAAAGAGGGTCAGCCTCCTTATTTATAGAAGGATGAGGTCTGGGTTTTCCTAATGACCTCCTTTAAATGGGCTGAGCTCATTATCTTATAAGTCTTGTTGAACGGCAAAGCCCACCCCCAACAGTTTAGTGTTGTCGGGAAGAGGATTATGGGAAGAAACGTCGTCGTTTTCGTCCGATCCGACTTTTGTTGTCCAGTGGAAACTGTTGTGTCTCTTGGAGGCAAAGTCATGTGTGTTTGGTTTCGCCATTGAAAGAAGCTGAAGCTTAAGGAAAGAGAGAGGGGAGTTTGTGTGTTTATGGATGTGGTAATGATCAAAGAAGCTGGTGTGAATTTAACTTCAGGGTTTGGTCTATTTGGTGACTCTCTCTATCTCTTTACTCTTTTCTATATCTCTCTCTTGTCGTTGTGAGTGTGTTGGTGTGAGAGAGAAGATAGATAATACATTTGACAGAGAATCGACAGTAACTTGACCCACCAACTCATCTTTGTAGAAGATTTTGGAAAATAAAGGAGAAAAAAAAAGAGAAATGTAATAGTTTTGTTTTGTGTGTAGATTTGTCTTTTGCTTTTTAGTTCATTATAGGTGTCAAGTGATTCGACTTGGGATTGATTTTAGCTCCAAATAGAAAACTAATAACTCATACACTGAAGAGGGAAAAAAAAAAGTTTGGTTTTGTTTCTCTATGATCTTTTTCAACTCTACTTAATCATTTCCATGATCTTTATTGTTTCCATTATTCCCTCTAATACCACTCTTCTATTCATATTACTGCTTATTTGATAGCTTGTTATTATTAATATGGTTTTTGAGATAGATTTGTTTATTGCTAAAGAATTACTAGGATTGTGTTGTTTTGTTGAATACTTTGGGAGAAACACGAGAAAATGACAAAAGAAAGGAATCTGGAGACAAAGTGTGTGTGTAGTTGTTGTTTCATTTTCGATGTGGGGTAATCACAAAGAGCCTCATTTTGTTTTGACTCCTCCCCTTTTTGACTTCAATCTTTCATACAGTAAAAAAGTGTTTAGTACACTTATCATATACTCCTCCGTTACATTATGTCAAAATCTTTAGTCTACATACAGCCTCTCTAATCATTTTAAAGATCTGAAAGACGTTTTCAAACTGTTTGTGTCTATACTAGTGAGGAAAGTAAAAAAAAAAGTAGTTGTCACAAAAAGAAAAAGAGTTAAAAAACACTCAGACAACTCAAATTATTGACACATACGAGTTCTGCGGCGAGTTACAAGCTTTTTGTATGCATCAAACACCATTTGGAACTTAAATCACGCATGCTATATGCAATAATGCAAACAACTAACTACAAAGCGCTTTGTGTAAAATTTCATGTACCAAAGTTCAGTCCCATCACTTAATACATATATCTATAATGGCAGTATTAAAAGAGTAAAAGATGTTTATCAACAGACCACAACCATTATAGTTCCCGTTAATCCAACATATACAAACACACCTCATGGTTCTTATAAACGAATTTTCATCTCAATTAATTTTCTTCTTCTTCGTCAAGAACTTGGAGTCTTTGTCCCAAAGCAGATGAATTTCATCGATTATTGTGGTTCAAATCATTGTCTAGCCAAAAAAAAAAAATCATTTTGTCCAAAACTATTGTGTATGGTGAATGGACTTATACAGGAAAGTTTATTGTATTCAACTATTCACGAATGATGGGGGAATTCTCATTTATCAAATGTTTTCAATATTTCGAATCATTACAAAATATTCTCAAATAAAGATTGGTGTGACATGCCATTGATGGGCATACAACATTCGACAGGCTTTGTCTTGTATCGAAGAATAAAACGATTCTATAATTCAAATTGTATTAATTGATGTAACAAAATATGAAAATGAAGTTATATAGTTGGTTTTTGACGTCATAATGGAGATAGCTCCGTTGTGGATCTTGTGATTCTCGTTGTTGTCGGGTGCAGAGTAAACCGAGGCCTGCGAACTGACACGTTACTTCCGGTGATGGTCCTAGTAAACGAAGTACCTTGCCCTTCTCCGATTAACCCGAAGCCTTCAATGATGTCATCATTCATAAGTGGTAACATGTCTACTCGTAAATGTAAAAAAGCAAAAACATACGAACAAATAATTGAGTAAGACTACAAAGTCACACTATATCATAAAATATTTAAATATACGAAAGTGCTGGTAACATGTCTATTCTTTATTTCAAACCTCTTGAATAATTTTATGTAAAAAGTTATGAATTTACATAATGATATATATTCCACCATATTGAGATATAAGATCTAACCAATCTACATTCATATACCTGATCAGCTGATCCACTTTGAGTCATACTGTCATAGTGACCTAAAGATTTATACCTAAAGATTTGTATATTAAAATGAACAATATAATTAGTTGATGTATTAAACTGGATAACAAAAAAGTTTGGATAGTAAAAAGCTTAATGAAATTTAGTTGGAACTTTTTATATGGAATTTTTTCTTTAAAAAATATTAACCCATTCAATGTATGCAAATATTGGTTTATATTAGCTTCTTTATATTACTGGTTCAATTACACTAAATCACTAAAACACCATCAAACTTGCAAACATTAGGAATTTAGATAAAACTCTCAGTGTAAGCCCATTAAATCACATCAACCATATGTACTCAGGATAGAAGTTAACACAAAACAAGAAATGCTTACTAACTACATCGGAATCACAAGCGTTTCAAGATCGTAGAACACTAATATTATACTAAGAAGACTAATAGCATATAGACATATGCATTTGCACTTACAAGGGAAGGTTAAAAGGATGCTCTTTTCATTTTTTCTTTTTTTTTTGCCTAATAAAGCCTTATAGGCTCCAATTAGCTTTGCAGATTTCTCTGGTCGGTTTCAGGCTGTTGGGTCTCAGGATGTTCGGGTTGAGGAACCGGAGCACCTCCGTTCATTCTCGCACGCGCTTCAGCAAACATACGTTGCTGCTCAGCCGCTGCTTCCTCCTCAGTCATTTGAGCTCCACTGTTACATTTGACACTCCTCTGCGTGTCCTGCTACACAATCACAAACGTAGGACAAAGTTAACAGTCTCGCCTTTATCTTCTAGATAGTAAGAGAAGTATTACCATGGTTTCATACTTATGTTGCTCATAAGCAGCATAGACTTCCTCAATATATTCTCCAAAACCCAGAACCTGTTTTATAACAAAATTTAAATAAATTGTTTCTTTGTTTGGTAAAAGAGTACAAAGGACAAGACTTCAGAACCTGTAACGCCTTGAGAACATGCTCAGGAGCAATCGTTCGTCTATCCTCTTTGTTACAAACCTCATTAGATTCTGAAGATACAAGATTTATAAACTCTGCAAAACAAAACACAATCAAAACTCTTCCTCCCAACTAGATAAGATAGAGAAACCACAAGGAGTCTAATGATCTTTATACCTACACAACACTCAATAAGAAGATCTTGAGCATCTCTTGCAACACGAACATCAGGTGGTAACATCTCCTTTATAATCTTAGTCATCGTAGCTGAAATCAAAAACAACACATACAAACATATATAGTTTCTCAAGCTAATCGAGCTAGATTTTGACAAAGCTTGTGATCCGATGAGCATAAGAGTGGATTCAAAAATCGAACCTTTAGGAAGCGAAGCGTCTTCTTTGGATTTGCCCACTATATCCATCGGATCCATTGCTTAGATCTGCAGAATCAATCGAGATTTAAGTTTACACGACGATTCGGTTATGGGGGGGGGCAATCAAGAGATAGGTAATCGGACTCACCGTAACTGAGTCAACACGGTAAATAGACGAGTCGCGGCGAGATCTTTATCGGAGGCGATTAGGGCAAACGGAGAAACGCAGATGCGCGTGAATCCCACTCGAAGGCGCGTGGAAATAGTTTTAGTGATTTACTAGAAACGGAAATAATTTTTATAAATACATCGAAAATCTAAATGGGCCGAGAAATTAACCCAATTAAGCCCATATCTTTTTTATCGTCTCCGGGAGATTCTGGGATTGGTGTTGCTCTTCGGGTGTGGAAGAGAGAATGGGGTTAGAGGAGGATGATTTCGTGTTTCACGGGACGCCGATAGAGCGAGAGGAAGAGATCGGTAGCAGGAAGAAGAAAGCAGTTGCGGGGGCTTCGGGAAACCTGAGAACACTCCCTGCTTGGAAACAAGAGGTGAGATATTTTGATTCTTCTTCTACCCGTCTCTCTAGTTGCTGATGAATTTAGATCACTCTAGGCTTTCCGGTTTACTGTAGCCGGTTTAGTACTGAGAATCATGTTTAACGGAGATTAATGTGTGTAGCTGAGGTTTTGGTATTTGCTGTAGCCGGTTTAGTACTTGTAATAACGTCACTCTGTATATATTGTAACATTCTGTGGAAAGATGTTGAGTTCTTATGTTTGACATGCCCAGGTGACTGATGAGGAAGGACGGAGAAGGTTTCATGGAGCATTTACTGGTGGATATTCTGCTGGGTATTACAATACAGTGGGGTCAAAAGAGGGTAGAGTTTTTAAATTACTTGGATGTTTGTTTGATTAGATCTTTATCTGTACTTTTCTGTTAACAATCTTAAGTTTGTTTCTCAGGCTGGGCTCCACAGTCATTTACGTCGTCAAGGAAGAACAGAGCTGGTGCGAGAAATCAAAATATTTCAGACTTCCTTGATGAAGATGAAAAGGCGGTATGTTTCATGTTCTTCTCCTTGTTAGATTCTTCAATGCTTTATTTCCATGTATTGCATAATCTGATAATCCTGCTGTGACACTTCTCAACGCTAACATGGAAAGTGGGAATTTTTTTTGTTTTTTCTATGAGGGAAGACGTACATTATTTGGAACGAAGTTAAGCCACTCTAATTGCCTTTGTATTTCAGGAGTTGGAGGGACAATCACTGTCTGCGAGCTCACAATTTGACACATTTGGTTTTACAGCAGCCGAACATTCTCGCAAGCAAGCTGAGAAAGAACAGCATGAAAGGTCTCTATATACTTTTGTGTCACATTACTTTGTGTTTTTCATGCATTGTTGTAGCTTGATGAGAGTTCAAGTGTACATCAGATTTCCCACGTTTTTCTTATTAATCTTTCTACTACACGTTGCAATCATCTGGAATTTTCTTAGGAGCTATGTTTAGGCTATTTTTTCAGGGTTGCTTCTTTTTGCTCTGGCATGAGTAATAGTGTTTAGACATTGTGTGATAGTCTAATTTTGATAAGAATTTAATAAGTTGCTATAACTTAAGGCTCTTTTTCTTCATTTGAGTTGGCTATGAAGTTATATCTGTACACTTTTGAATTGTTTGTAACAATTTTTTTACTGTATCACAGGCCATCAGCCATTCCTGGCCCAGTGCATGACGAACTTATTGCTCCAGTTTCGGAATCAATTGGTTAGTTTTGATAGCCTCTTTAATATTTTGAAAAACTACACCAAGCAAGGAGATCAAAACCATGATGAGCCGTTTTTGGTTCTCTTTATTTTCTCCTATGCATTAACTAAAGAAATCCTGATCTCACACGTATGCTTCTTTCTTTTGTTTCAGGTGTCAGACTTTTGTTGAAGATGGGATGGCGGCGTGGTCATTCAATAAAGGATGTGCGTGCTGGTTCAGGTTTGAATTTGTTTAACATGCATCAATCCATAAATTTTATTGTGCCATTGGCAGTGCATACCCAGTACCTTTTTTTTTATCTTGGAACTTCACAGATCTTACTCTGGTTTTTATTGATTTTACTCTACTCCTAAATCTGTACTCTGAGTATGTTAATCCATGTTTTAACATGTTTCTCTTTGATACGGTGCAGATGCTCGTAGGGAAGCTAGAAAAGCATTTTTAGCCTTCTCCGCTGATGAGAATACTAAGGATTCTTCAGACCCACTGGTTTTGGAGAGTGAAGTGAAAACTTCTCTGGATCCACAGATTAATGAAGATATTAAATTTTCTGAAACCACTCCTGTGAGTCAACTTTCTAGTTTCTCTTTGCAAACGAGCTTTATACTGTTATTTGTAATTGCTATTGCTGTCATACATTTACTATTCATATTTTTCTTGAAGTTTCCAATCTAAATTTCATTTCAGAATAAATTTAGGACTGTAAGTACAACTTCTAATCTGCTGTAGAAGTTCTTTAGATATTACCCACAGAGACATTGAGTCTGATGATTTTCTTTGTTCCTTCACTATCTGTTGCAGGTGTATGTTCTCAATCCAAAGCAGGACCTGCATGGTTTAGGATATGATCCTTATAAGCATGCTCCTGAGTTTAGAGGTATCTGGTTTGGACATTCATGATGTATTTGCTGTCAAAGAATTCTTGTCACGAACTTGCTTTCTTTTTCTGAATTGTAGAAAAGAAAAGATCTCGCTTGTCTGCCAGTAAGGAGGCTGGCTACAAAAACCTTGTCAATGAAGGAAAGTCTTTTCGGACCTAACTGTAAGATCTTGACTCACCATTTTCATTTTTCCTCTTCTGTGCTTTAAGACACGTACATACTCTACTGCATATCTCTATGCCAGCTTTTGGTTGCTTCTAATATGAGTTGAACAATCAGCAGGAAAGATTGCTCCTGGTTTTGGCATTGGCGCACTTGAGGAGCTTGATGTCGAGGATGAAGATGTCTACACTGGTAAGGACAGAATGGCGATTTCCCTAATCAAGCATCCGTACCTCTGTGGGGTTTGAACTGTTTCTCTGATTCTAGAGGAAGCAAACCATTGTCGGTCAAAGTAAATTATTTTGGTTATACAGTGTTAATGCTACAATAACAAGTCTCTTTCATATCTTTCAGGTTATGACTTTAATCAAACTTATGTCATAGAAGATGAACGGCTGGTAAGACCGCCCAATGATAATACACCGAGGTTAACCTCAAAAGAGCATAACATTCTGCCAGGTTTTGGAGCTGCTTCAGATTCTGACTACAGTGTAGAGAGGTATAACTCAATGTCATCACAGAATTCCACGTCCAGTGGAGCTCTTGCTCTCAGAATTTTCCGATTACATTACTTTCATCTGCGTAATACTCTAACTCCCATCATTTTGTTTTTTCTATATTTTACTAGATTTGGTCCTCCTAAAATCCCAAAAGACTTTGTGGCCCGGCATAAGTTTCTTGGTACTCGGGAGGCTGAAACCAAGCCAACTGCTGTTCCTCCAGATGTTCCTCCCCCTGAAGATAAGAATCTGAAACTTCTGATCGATGGGTTTGCAACATTTGTTTCTCGCTGCGGGAAACTGTACGAGGATCTTTCTAGAGAGAAGAACGAATCAAATCAGTTGTTTGATTTTCTTCGGGGAGGTAGCGGTCATGACTACTATGTAAGAAGGCTGTGGGAGGAGCAACAAAAGCGCGGCAATCAAAGTAATCTGCAATTAGATGGTAAGGTCCCTCCAAGCGTTGAGAAAATGACTGCAGAAAAGCGTGGTAGCTTATTAGGGGAAAGGCCATTGCAGAAAAGCTTGAAAGAAACTGAAACCTCTGCTTCTTCTGGAGGATCCTTCCAATTCCCGACTAATCTATCTGACACATTCACTAAATCTGCTTCATCTGTAAGTAAACAACTTTACACCCTTATATTTCTGTTTCAGTGAAGTGATCTGCCTTTGTTTCCTTTGCACTAACATTCTTGATACTTTTTTCTCTGTCTCCTTCAAATAGCAAGAGGCAGCTGAGGCTGTCAAGCCCTTCAAAGATGACCTGGCAAAACAAGCCAGATTTGAGCAGTTTCTCAAGGAGAAATACAAGGGAGGGTTACGTACAACAGATTCCAGTATATTTAACAGCATGTCGGAATCAGCTCGTGCTCAAGAAAGGCTCGACTTTGAGGCTGCAGCTGAGGCGATTGAGAAAGGGAAAGCTTACAAGGAGGTGAGACGGGCTACTGAACGCCCAATCGACTTTCTTGCCGGAGGGCTGCAATTTACTTCCGGTGGAACAGAGGTATGTCTTCAGTATCTTCATTGCGATTATTATGTGCATTGGGGGGTTTTATGCTCATATGTACTTTTTCCTTTAAACAGCAAATTAAAGACACTGGAGTAGTAGACATGAAATCAAGTAAGACATACCCTAAAAGGGAAGAGTTCCAATGGCGTCCTGCACCTCTTCTGTGCAAACGTTTTGACCTTCCTGATCCTTTCATGGGAAAGGTAAAATACCCGATTCCTTGCTTCTCCTTCCTGGAATGTCATTTAAATCTTATATTCTTTGAACACTTGAAAATGGGTTGTCCTATAATGTCTTGCTCTGGAACGTATTTGTTGGTGAAAGTTTGCATATGATTCATATGTGATAAGATATGTTAACAATGAATTATGTGCATGTTGAGATGGAGAAAAAAGGACAAGAAGCCACTGGTTCTACTGCATCTATTTTGGTTAATATTTGTCATTTACACTGCAATTGTATTGATTTTTTAAAGGATTCCTACAAGGAGTACAGTATTCAGTTTTCATGTTCCTGCTTATGCGTAAAGGTACTACTTGATCCAGTCTTACAGATTTTCCCTTTAATTTTACAGCCGGAACTGCTCATGAGCAAGAAACAAAATGGATTCTCTCATATTCTTGCGGATACAGTTAAAGCTGTATCTGATCTACAAGAACCTCAGAAAGCGACACCAGTAGAAGAGCCAGAAGTCGAGGTACAAGTGGAGAATGTGGAGAGACCTGTTGATCTTTACAAGGTAAGGAGGGCGTCTTTGTCTTAGAGTTTTAATGCTAACCTAATTTGATATTTTCAATCGATTAATATCAGGTTATGTTCACTTGTAGGCCATTTTCTCTGATGATTCTGAAGATGATGATGAAGAACAACCTATGAATGGAAAGAGACAAGAGGGTCAAGAAAAGAAGAATGAAGCGGCTGCTGCAACTACATTAAACCGACTCATAGCTGGTGATTTTCTAGAATCTCTGGGGAAAGAACTGGGTTTCGAAGTACCTTCTGCTGTCACCTACCCGGAAGGAACCAAGCCAGTGAAAGAAGATAACAAGTCCAAACGCAAATCTGATGCATCTTCTGAGAGTAGACCTGAAACGAAAGAAAAACCAGAGGAAAAGACGAGCAGCCTCAAGCTCGGGTCTGAAGAAGAAAAGAGTGCAAAAAGGAGAGATAAGTCGCCAAGAAACTGGAGTGGTGAAGAAAAGAGTACAAAAATGAGAGAGGAGTCGCCAAGAAAGTGGAGTGGCGGAAACGATCTATCTTTAAGTGAATCCTCAGGAGATGAACGCAGGAGAAAACGTTCCAAGAAGGATAGGCACAGAAACAATGATTCAGAGAGTGATTCGTCCAGTGACTACCATAACAGGGATAAGCGAAGCTCAAGAAGAAGGCGGAGAGAGTCTTCTAGAGAGAAGAGAAGTAGCCACAAGAAGCATCATACAAAGCATTACAAGACCAAGGACTCCTCTTCTTCACGGTACAGCATGGACGAAGATCGGAAAGAATCAAAACGGGAGAAGCGGAGGCACAGAGACTGATACCAAATCAGAGCACTTGCATACTTTTTTATTGTGAACATTGAAACACCATAAAATTGAGTTATGCAATCTCTACACTGTTTTGATGGACAAGTCGTATAGCAAATAATGAGCTTAGTTTATATCACATGATACTTTTGTTTACCCTTTTATTTATTAGATTGCGTACTTGACAAATCTTCAATAATATGCATAAAATACATATATTCTTATCCTAAGTCTAAGACTGCATGTGAACTGCATATAAACGAAAGTATGCCATCATAAATTTCACTAATTTAGATTAAATCCATTTAATTAAACTAGTACTACATTAAAGCCTCTAGTACGTCTAGAGGGTCTTGAATCAGCTAAACAAAACGCGCCGTTAAAATGGAGGGCATGATACACTTGCTGCTGCTACATCGAGCGTTACGTTTCGTCGGGAAGAATCCAACGGCACGAGCGGTCTCCAAAACGCCTTGACCGCTCACATAGTGACTCCGACACACAGGCATATACACTTCAGCTCCTCCGATCAACTCCGTCGCTCTCTCCTCCGTCTTCCTCAACGTAAACAAAGCTCTTCCCACACACCTCACACCTCGACGCCAGCTTCGTCACCGTATCCGCGATCGGAATCAAATCCAGCACCGAACCGAACCTCCTCCTCAGATAATCTCCGTCCAATCCCGCCACGATCACCGTCTTCCCCTCCTCGTCGGCAGCTTCGCGGCAAAACTCGTAGAGATCGTCTCCGAAGAACTGCGCCTCGTCGATCCCGATCACGTCCAACCGATTCTTATACGCGTCGAAACCGAATCTCTCTTTGAAGCACGATAGATCCGGAAGAGACCAGCAGGGGAACTTCTCTCCGTCGTGACTCGCTATCGACTCGGCGCAGTACCTCGTGTCTTTATCCGATTTGATGACGGCTATCGTCTTCCCGCTTTCTCTCTCCGCGAGGATTCGGCGGAGGAGGGTCGTGGTTTTCCCGGAGAACATTGGACCGACGACGACGTGTATCTCTCCGGGAACAGAGACGGAGGAGGAGCACGACGAGCTATGCGCGCGAAGAACCGTGGCTAAGAGGAGGGAAGGTTTAGGGAGGTGGAGAGAGAAGGGCGGCGCGAGAGATGGAGAGATTAGTGTTCTCATTGAAGCAGCGAACATTGAGATCCGCAGAGGAGGAAGATTGATGAGAGAAGCCGCAGGGTTTCGCAGCTTCTAAACTTGGTGAGGGTTTAAGCGTATCGTCTCGTTTAATTGAACCGTTTTCAAATCATGACTTCGGTTTAACTTAACCGCTTTCTCTTACGGTTATGTTTATTTTTGAACCACAACGGTTTTGTTATTATGTATGGCATAAAAACTTTACAAATCAATAATGTGAAATTATAGTATTTTATTAATTTATAAATTTAACGAAATTTTCTTTTTTAATTTTTTTAAAAATATCATTAATTTAAAATAAGTAGAATATTCAATTTTACGGTATCATATATTTACTACAGACTTTATATATCTTAAAATATGTATCAAATAATATAATATCAAAGAGAGACAAAGGAAAAAGTTGGGATTCCTTTCTCCCTTTAAAATATATGAATCTCTTACAAAACTTGCACCCACCTTGGACAATTTGCGTATATTAACTTGCACTTCAAAGAAAAACTTGAATTGGATGATGTAATGGAGCACTTGAAAAATGACTAAGCTATACGACATAAAATAACTATAACCAGCACATTTGGTGAACTTTAAAGAAAAAAAAATCAGCATTTGTAATATTTTCTACGTCACAGCATTTTTAATTTGTATATGTCAGATTAATTAACATGTGCACTTGTAATTTGAAATCATTTGATTAACAAAAAGAATAGACCTTATACTTTTTCCTATATTACTATATCAATTTCTTGGCTTACCACCTATTTCGTTGGCAAGATACTATCGTCGTCCAAGACCATCCATTGCTTTGTTATCGTCAAACCTATCTGTGTATACTAATGCTGGATTGAGTTTCAAGGACAAACACTATCACTGATGACATATATATATATATATATCTGTATAAAAGTGTTGGATCGAGTTTTCAGTATATATAGACACACGTTTGTTGAGTCCAAATGTTGCCATTTGTAACGTGTATAGAAACCAGCTCAACGTTAACAACTTATAATATCATAATTCTTTTGGATATTTTGTGATATGCATTTGTACATCTAGTAACGATCATGACTGTGACTTGATCTGCATAAAGCTTCGATGGGTTCAGGTTGGTTCAAACGTAACTTGCAGAAAAGAGGCCCATTGTCCATTTCTGGAAACAAGACATTGCCTCTCCGTTACGCTAATTACATTTTGACATTCTCTTTCGAAGCTGTTAACCATCATAATCTCTTTTGAAGTGTTCGGTTTCTGCTTTATCTAGCCTCGAAATTCAAGTTTATCCCTTAATATCCGTCTGAAAACGATGCATTAATTAATGTCTTTGACTTTTTAGTAGTTTGTGTTTACTTTGGTCATTCTTTTCTTATTATATGATTCACACGTGACAGTTTTACATTTGTATTATCATTATTCACGTAGGTAGGCCACTTTGATTAATTTACGCTAAAGGTACATCATCTTGAATCGTTTCGCATTTTCTTTTTGTATACTTTTAAAGAAACTATACCAGTCCTAGGATTTTCTAAATTGACGAACATATTTTAAAAGTAAAATACGTGCAAGTTAGCATCCACCAACCCTGATGGTAAAATATTGATAAAACAATTAAGAAACAAGAAGCCATAAAAAGATATTACACCTTGACAAAAAAAACCTGAGATTTTGTCAAAAAGTATCACTAGAGAGATGTTAGTTAGTGGAGAGAGTTTCCAAAATGCTGAAAAGAAACCCACCAAAGATGTCAATACAGTTGTCTTCATGCAGTTGTGTCGTTAAATAGCATCTAACATCTTAATTAAGTTTAAGCCCACACTAATCTCTCTCTCTCTCTTCCATTTTGATGATAAGACATCTAAAACCTAACATGGAGTCTAGTCCCTATCGCTCTCATCATTGTTTCGACATCCTTGAAAGAATGCCACCACAGGACGATCATTTCAACTCATCATTTCTACAAAACCCTAGCTTCCATGTCCACTTGCAGTCACCAAACTGGTCGACCCGCAACAACAACACTCGCTCTCACTTTGACCCAAATGGAGAACCCTTTTGCCACCGAGAGGGTCTTGATCCAGACGAAAGAAGGGCAAGAAGAATAGTATCTAACCGAGAATCTGCAAGACGGTCGCGTATGCGGAAGAAGAAGCAGATAGAAGAGCTGCAGCAACAAGTGGAGCATCTCATGATTTTGAATCATAACTTGTCTGAGAAAGTGATCAATTTGTTGGAAAGCAACCACCAGATCATACAAGAGAACTCACAGCTGAAGGAGAAAGTCAACTCTTTTCACTTGATAATGGCAGAAATGTTAATACCCATGAGGAATGTAGATGGCAGCATCAATGACCGCAACGTGAATCATCTCAGAGGAGAGACATCGAACCGTACCAATACTTTCTTTGGTAGGTAAAGAAAAAAAAGTTCTTTCAGTTCTTGGGTGCTAAGCAAGTAGTACTATGATTGATCAATCCATATATGTAATGACACTACTACACTAGCAATTACTTGCTTATATGTATATAATAGATAACAACAATGCAAACCTACTGGGTTCACAATTAGCTTTATCGAAATTGCCTATTACATTCGTGGTACAAAGCAAATCAAAAGCAAAAGGCTAAATCAAACAATGTTAAAAAAATCACTAAACGGGTAACTATGGTCCCTTGCTTACATCAACAACTCTTCTTCTTTGTAACAATACCACCACTGGAGATTCTACCAGGGGATGTTATCTCTCCAGTAGCTGAATCTATATATACTCTTTTGTTCTATTAGATAGAAGCCTAAAGAAAAGTTATCAAACCAGTGTGATGTTTTAACCCAATGGCTAGCTAATAGGGTTTCATTCAAGAAGATTAGTATAAATATGATTGATGTAAATAAGCAATGTATTTTTTAGGGTTGCCATAGAGCAACTATCCTTCTTCATTTTATACATATCAACCGTTACATTTTCAGTTTCTCGGTGACAATTCAAGTTTTCGTCAGCTATTCTAATTGTTATCTTTTTTTTGTATCACAATAAAAGCTCATTTGAGCATAATCTAGTCTTGTTCTAAAATTGCTTTCATCTTCTTCTTGATCAAGGCATTGTATAATGTACACAGAAATATCTGAGTTGCATAGACGCGTGCAAAGCCACCTGAAAGTTTTAGCCAACTAAACCCAAAGACAAAGTAGTATCCATAATTACAACACATTCTAAATAAATCTTATGATAGAAGCAAAAGAACATCTCTTTGATGCTTACTTGATTGACATTTTGGTTTCACCATCTATTGTTGTTCCCTCATATATATTCAGTGAGGAAACGAAATAAACAAATAGCATTCAATAGATGAAATGTTCATGAAATCTAAGCAAAAGAAGAAGGAAGCATGCAACTGAACTAACTACATTGATTGAGTGTTTTATACAATACTACACATGACTACTCCAGTAGTGTAATCATCCTCCTAAACTGACAGTTCAAGTTGGGCCTTGCATGAGTGATTAGCCATATAGTATTCAGGGCAGCTTTTACCACTCTCTTCTTCTTTCTTTTGGGCAAACCACTTTCCTTAAATGTAATGAATCATAGCCATAATGTGTCCATGATGGTAAGAACTTTCATATTTTAAAGCTATTTTATAAATTTATCCAAGCACAATTTAACAGTCTATTATCCAGCCGATCCACTACAAGAAAACACTACCTTAACAACGAAAAATTACGAGGAAAAAAGATCGTCGTAAAATTACATAGCGATTACATGGACATTACGACGAAGCCATGTTTCGTCGTAAACGACATGTAATTTTACGTGGAAAAACATTCGTCGTAAACTACAAGCAACATTACGACGAAACTACAACGAATACAACAATACACGTAACTTCCTTGTAAAATTACATGTACTTTACGACGAATATTGTAACGTGAATTTTAGTGTGGTTCACTTAACTAATTTCATTGTAAAGTCGTTGTAAAATTTGAAAATTCAATGTAAATTCCTAGTAACTATTTTTCCTTGTAAATTCTTTGTAATTTTTCACCTACCAAGCCGAGAATGCCCTATATATATGGCATTTTCCAATCCTAAAACTCACACATTGAAATCTAAAGAAAAAAATCAAGAAAAAAATCAAAAGAAAAAAATCAAGAGAAAAAATCAAGAGAAATAAAATGTCTAATGACGAAATATTTACAAATCTGAGTTGGATGTACTTGCACAAAGATTCTACCGGTAGAGTGGCGGATGCATTTCTTAGCGGGCTGGAAACATTCATGTACCAGGCGGGCTCTACACCGATCCATAGAAAGCGGTAAGATGTTTTGCCCTTGTCGAAAATGCAAGAATTCAAAATTTGCACGAGTGAAACTGTATGGAAGCACTTAATAAACAGAGGGTTTACACCGCAATACTATATTTGGTATCAACATGGAGAGGGTTATGGTGGAAATGAAGCTGGTAGTAGTAATAGCAATTTTCAAGATCTTGCTAATGTAGAACCGAATCAATTGCATAATGAATATAGTTACCATCGAGCAACAGCTGGTAGATCATGATAGGGTTCACGACATGATTACAGATGCATTTTAGAAACTACTACAACAATAGCTGATGAAACCGAAATGTAGAAGAACCTAATTTGGATGCAAAGAGGTTTTATGAAATGCTAGATGCTGCAAATCAGCCACTCTACACTGATTGTAGAAGGTCTCTAAATTATCCTTAGCGCTAGGATGATGAATATTAAAACAGATCATAATTTATCGAGAATTGTATGGATGCATGGGAACTGTTTAAAGAGTATTCTGGGAGGATAGCGTGTCAGCTGAATCTTATTATGAGATTGAAGTTGGTTTATAGTATTGGGTTGCCTTCGGAGATGATAGATGTTTGCATCGACAACCGCATGATCTACCGGAAAGACGATGAGAAGCTAGAAGAGTGTCGATTCTAAAAAGCCACGATTTAAACCACAAGGGCGTGGGAGGAATAAGGTACCGCACCAAAGGATGTGGTACCTACCAATTAGGACAGGCTTAAAAGATTATATCAATCTGAGAAGACTGCTGGAGCGATGAGGTGGCATGCTGAACATGTGCGAGGGATGGCGAGATCGCTCATCCATCGAATCTGGCGTGGAAACATTTCAACAAGGTGTACCCGATTTAGCTGGAAATACTCGGAATGTCTATCTTGGGTTATGCACAGATGGATTCAGTCCATTTGGAATGTCACGGGAGACAGTATTCTTTGTGGCCAGTTATTCTTACGCCACAACCTTCCAGATGTGTATGGAACAAGAATTTCTATTCTTGGCGATATTAATCCCTGGTCGAAGCATCGAAGCGATCGCTAGATATTTTCCTTCAACCATTGATACAAGAGCTAAAAGAGTTGTGGTCGAAGGGGTGAAGACATATGATTGTTCTATGAAAAAATTTTACGATGCGGCAGTTACATTATGGGCGATAAGTGACTTTCTGCTTATGGGATGTTGTGCGGATGGACAACACATGGAAGGTTATCTTGTCCATATTGTCAAGGATCGACAGATGCTTTTCAGCTGAAGAATGGTAGGAAGAGTTGTTGGTTTGATTGTCATCGTCGGTTTCTTCCCCTTTCCCATCCGTGCAGAAGAAATAAGACCTTGTTTAGGTACAAAAAGTTGTCGAGACGGTCGTCCTCCATATCTCACCGGAGAACGATCGCGGAAATTGATTATTACGGAGCTCAAGCTGTCAAGCATGGAGGAAACTCACATGTTCCTGCAAATATGCGATGGGTATGGAGTATCTCATAATTGGCATAAGAAGAGTATATTTTGGGAGCTGCCTTCTTGGAAGGATCTTACATTACGTCACAATCTTGATGTGATGCATATAGAGAAGAACTTTTGACAACATCATGAATACGATACTCAACGTCCCAGGAAGACAAAAGATAACAAAAGTCAAGGTTGGACTTACCGATATTTGTGCAAGAAGTGAGTTACATATCAAAAATAATGGAAGCGTTCTGTTCCCATCTTCGGTTGTCATCGAAGCGGCTTTGTTTGGCCGGGTTGCAACGAAGTCAAGTTTCCGATGGTTATGTTTCAAATCTTTCAAGATGTGTTGAAAAAGGTCAAAAGTTCTCGGAATGAAGAGTCATGATTGTCATGTGTTCATGCAACGACTACTTCCATTCGCCTTTGCCACTACTTCCAACAAATGTTCATGAAGCACTTGCGGTAAATACTATATATGTTTAACAATATATTTCATATATTTTTATGAAATGTTACTTATTGTGTTACTTTTGCAATAAATAGCCATTGGAGCATTCTTGAGACCTTAGCACACGTACATTCAAAGAAGAAGTCATCCAACAACTTGATGAGAACATTCGATCATAATGTGCAACCTCGAAGATATTTCCTCCATCTTTTTGGCGTGATGGAGCATTTAGCTATCCATCTCCGATGAGGCATTGCTTAGTGGACGGTTCACAACGGATGGATGTATCCGTATGAGCTCCATGAAACATTTGAAGGGCAAAGCAAGAAATCTTGCAAAGGTGGAAGGTTCAATCATTGCCGGAAGTTTGACAGCAGAAACATCTCACTTCACATCATACTACTTTGCTCCAACAGTTCGATGCGAGGAAAAGAGTTCCTAGAAGATATGATGATGGTGGAGTAGCACCAACATATGCGTTGACGGTGTTCGACATTTTCTGCCAAATAGGCGGTTTGGTGGCAAACTAAAAGAAGTATGGTGGTCTAGTGAAGAGGATAGACATAGTGCACATACTTATATTCTGCCAATCATGAGGATGCCATGACACGTTCGTTTGAAAGGTATATACTGAGGTGTACATTAATTATCTTAAGTGATATATGTTTATTATATGATATACATGAATCAACATTTTGTTTAATTTGCAGCTTATTTGTATCGCAAGTTGAAGAAGCAATACCGGAATATCCGCATCCGAGGTAGACAACGGAAAGATCAACACTTTGTGAAGTGGTTAAGATCTCAGGTAATGTATCTCACTATAATGTATCTCACTGTAATATATAAAATATGTAACTTTAACGGTTTTCATTTTTTGTAGGTTGATTATGACGATCCATATTACCCTTATGGTTTCATGAATTGGTACAAGGTCCAGTAGCAAAGGTCTCCACATCACCTATGTATTTCACACGTGGTTTTACTTTTCATACATACGAGTATGGGAGAAATCGGGCAACAAGTAATTACGGAATATGTGTGAAAGGTGAAACGGAGTTTTACGGGATCTTGCAGGAGATTATTGAAGTGGAATTCCCGGGGTTATTGAAGCTAAAATGCGTCCTCTTCAAATGTGACTGGTTCGATCCTGTTGTGAACGAGGTGTTCGGTTTAACAAATTTGGTGTTGTGGATGTCAATTCTGGAAGAAGATACAACAAATTTGAGCCTTTCATCTTAGCTTCACAAGCCGAGCAAGTTAGCTTCCTTCCATACCCTCGCCTTCGAATTTCCGGGATAAATTGGTTAGCTGTTATCAAAATTACACCTCGCGGACGAATAGTTGCTGGAGAAGAACCACCTCTGCAAGAAGAAGATGCTACCATTGTGGTGAGGTACCTGATCAACAAACTGACCAACTCCTTCGATTGATCCGGATAATCGTCAATATGAAGATCTTCACGAAGTTGAGACTGATGAAGCAGGTGAAGACGAGTTTTATAGGAGTGACGATGATCAATGTGATGATAATGATGTGAACTCAAATGATTCGGAATGATGTCATATAAGTAATAAATGTTATTTTTGTTTATCATAAAACTATGTCTCAATGTAACAAATGGTGTTTTATGTAACAAGATTTTCTTTAAAAAAAAAAATTATTTGTTTAGGGTTTAAGAAAAATTGTTAAAGATGATGAAGATGTAAAGAGAGAGATGAAGTAATGAGATATGTAAGTTTAGGGAATTGGTTTTAGGGATTTGATTTTAGGGGTTACAAAGACGAGGCGTGGTATTCTCGTCGTAACAAGAAAACACGGGCGTGGTATTGTCCTCGTAACATGAAACCACGCGTGGTAAGCTCGTCGTAACAAGAAAACACGCGTGGTAAGCTCGTCGTAACAAGAAAACACGCGTGGTAAGCTCGTCGTAACAAGAAAACACGGCTGGTATTGTCCTCGTAAACAAATGAAAGGCTGGATTACTAACGAGATTACGAGGCAAGGTGTTTCCTATATATTGAAACCGAACGAGGGCCTGCTCATTCCTTCTAACCTTCCCAAAATTACTAAGGTAATTCTCTCTTCTCTCTCTAATTTTTTGATTAGTTTAGTTTAGTAATTAGGTTGTTAGTTTAGGTAATTAATCTAGGTGGTTAGTTTAGTTAGGTAACGAACAATATAGATAGATTATTAGGTTGCGGTTTTAGAATTGACTACTAATTTTATAAAATTTTTTGGAAAAATTATTTTAGATGGGTCTAGAGATAGAAGAGGCCTACTTATTTGCAGTTGTTTAGTGATGATCATACTGGGGACATCGACATCGGTCCCATCATCTTCGAGACGGTTCCTCTCGACATCTCGAGAGTTTCTAGCAGCTCTCCTCCTCTTGCACCTCGGATACCCGTCGGATGCCTCCACCTCCTCCCCAGCAGCTCCACATGTTGCACCTGAGGCTGCTCCGCTGCTGGCATTCATCCAGATTTGCGTGTACCTTCATCTGCACCGTGCGCTCGATACGGTGGAGGATCTCTAGCCCAGCCGGACGAGAGGGCTTGGATATTTGGACCCGATCGAACACCTGGTACTTATTGGTAAGTTTTAAATTTTATTATTTAAAATTTAAATCAGATTAATTAACTAACAAATTAATTGTATTTTTCAGGTTTGGGGCCAACAACCGTGTTGCCGAGCTTCAGAACGATGAAGGGATACTTCGTCGAGCCTCACCGAGCGGAGCAAGACTCCTGATTACATTAAGACCACATGGTTTAAATGTTTTGCTGTAAGTTATTTAATATATTTCCAAATATTTATTTATTATTTATTGATTATTAATATTTTAATTTTTTCCAGCAAAGGTGGCACTGGTCCTGGAATCACCGAGCGGGTGAAGGCGAATTTGTTGCAAAAGCAAAGACCGCCTTTGTAACACCGTCTCGGATTGGAAGGACAAGTGGGAGATCCACGGTTATGGTGAAACCCTCCGAGATCCGCGAAGGAAGTATGGGGCGGCCTCATAAACTTCTGGAAGCTACCCACCTCGATCGCGAGGCCAACAACTGTTCGCTTCCCGAAGGGCGAAGGATAAGGATGGTAATTTGCCTATGGTTCATAGAACGGGCAAAACCACATGGGATCCGCCTGAATGTAAGTTTATTAATTATTTTAAATTTTATTTTTCCAATCTAATTTATGATTTAGCTTTATTTTTAATATTTAATTTAATTTATTTTTTCAAAATGTAGCTTGAGAAGACCGAGTCTTACCATCTCTATCTGAACTATTCAAGATGACTCACCAGCAGACGGAGTTTTTATAGATCCGTGTTGGAGAAGCTCTTTAACGAAGTGGCTGCTTTCGAGTTCAAGAGCGGGAGGCAAGCTAACACAGCAGTCTCCGATGGATTACCCGTCACATTGACCACCGAAGAGATCGCAGGATCTTCCATGAAGTAAGTTTCAAACTGATATTTAATTTAATTTGACTCTTTAAATTTTACTTATATTCGTATATATATATATATTTAAATAGGTGGCTCCTAGAAAGAAGGGGGGACGGTGGGAATAGGTTCGTTAACGAAGTCGCAAGGCGACCGTCATACTCTTCGAGACGGACGATGTGGTTTCTCGATGCAGTCTCGATGGATACCCAGAGATTCGTTTGGACTCCCTTGAGGATCTGCTGGGCGTTATGGCGGTTGGAAACCGGTTATCGAGAGCTTTGGATGCTAGACGAGCTGCTCGGGATGCAACAACCTCCTCCGAGTCCACTGGTGGAGACTCTGGCGATCCGACCACCACGACTACTTCGGAACCTTTCCATAGTTTTTTTTTTATTTTGTTTCCTTTTGTATTGTATTATGAATTTAAATATTTATGACTTTTATAATTTTATTCTAAAAATAATAGATATTTCAGATTTTGTTTATTTAAAATATTTAAAATATTAAAATTCTGAATATTTCAAATTATTATATATTATAAAGTAGAAATAATGATAATTGTCCATGTAAATTCGACGTAAACATTACGAGGAGTTTACATGTTCGAATTGTAAATCCCTCGTAAATATTACGAGGAGGTTACAAGTCCAGCAGATGTTAAGTCGTTGTAAATTTTACATCGACATTACATAGAAACATTACGTGTATTTTACAACGAATGTTTACTGCTATTACGAAGTTTCCCATCCGTCTTCACGAGGAAATATGGTCGCCGTAATTTAACATGGCTGTTACGACGAAATCTACATTTACGGCTTAACAACTAAACGCCTCATCGTTAGTTCGTCGTAATTGCCCTATTACGGCAGTTTGCATCGAATCTAAGCCTCTTCTGTGCAAACGTTTTGACCTTCCTGATCCTTTCATGGGAAAGGTAAAATACCCGATTCCTTGCTTCTCCTTCCTGGAATGTCATTTAAATCTTATATTCTTTGAACACTTGAAAATGGGTTGTCCTATAATGTCTTGCTCTGGAACGTATTTGTTGGTGAAAGTTTGCATATGATTCATATGTGATAAGATATGTTAACAATGAATTATGTGCATGTTGAGATGGAGAAAAAAGGACAAGAAGCCACTGGTTCTACTGCATCTATTTTGGTTAATATTTGTCATTTACACTGCAATTGTATTGATTTTTTAAAGGATTCCTACAAGGAGTACAGTATTCAGTTTTCATGTTCCTGCTTATGCGTAAAAGGTACTACTTGATCCAGTCTTACAGATTTTCCCTTTAATTTTACAGCCGGGAACTGCTCCGCGAGCAAGAAACAAAATGGATTCTCTCATATTCTTGCCGGATACAGTTAAAGCTGTATCTGATCTACAAGAACCTCAGAAAGCGACACCAGTAGAAGAGCCAGAAGTCGAGGTACAAGTGGAGAATGTGGAGAGACCTGTTGATCTTTACAAGGTAAGGAGGGCGTCTTTGTCTTAGAGTTTTAATGCTAACCTAATTTGATATTTTCAATCGATTAATATCAGGTTATGTTCACTTGTAGGCCATTTTCTCTGATGATTCTGAAGATGATGATGAAGAACAACCTATGAATGGAAAGAGACAAGAGGGTCAAGAAAAGAAGAATGAAGCGGCTGCTGCAACTACATTAAACCGACTCATAGCTGGTGATTTTCTAGAATCTCTGGGGAAAGAACTGGGTTTCGAAGTACCTTCTGCTGTCACCTACCCGGAAGGAACCAAGCCAGTGAAAGAAGATAACAAGTCCAAACGCAAATCTGATGCATCTTCTGAGAGTAGACCTGAAACGAAAGAAAAACCAGAGGAAAAGACGAGCAGCCTCAAGCTCGGGTCTGAAGAAGAAAAGAGTGCAAAAAGGAGAGATAAGTCGCCAAGAAACTGGAGTGGTGAAGAAAAGAGTACAAAAATGAGAGAGGAGTCGCCAAGAAAGTGGAGTGGCGGAAACGATCTATCTTTAAGTGAATCCTCAGGAGATGAACGCAGGAGAAAACGTTCCAAGAAGGATAGGCACAGAAACAATGATTCAGAGAGTGATTCGTCCAGTGACTACCATAACAGGGATAAGCGAAGCTCAAGAAGAAGGCGGAGAGAGTCTTCTAGAGAGAAGAGAAGTAGCCACAAGAAGCATCATACAAAGCATTACAAGACCAAGGACTCCTCTTCTTCACGGTACAGCATGGACGAAGATCGGAAAGAATCAAAACGGGAGAAGCGGAGGCACAGAGACTGATACCAAATCAGAGCACTTGCATACTTTTTTATTGTGAACATTGAAACACCATAAAATTGAGTTATGCAATCTCTACACTGTTTTGATGGACAAGTCGTATAGCAAATAATGAGCTTAGTTTATATCACATGATACTTTTGTTTACCCTTTTATTTATTAGATTGCGTACTTGACAAATCTTCAATAATATGCATAAAATACATATATTCTTATCCTAAGTCTAAGACTGCATGTGAACTGCATATAAACGAAAGTATGCCATCATAAATTTCACTAATTTAGATTAAATCCATTTAATTAAACTAGTACTACATTAAAGCCTCTAGTACGTCTAGAGGGTCTTGAATCAACTAAACAAAACGCGCCGTTAAAATGGAGGGCATGATACACTTGCTGCTGCTACATCGAGCGTTACGTTTCGTCGGGAAGAATCCAACGGCACGAGCGGTCTCCAAAACGCCTTGACCGCTCACATAGTGACTCCGACACACAGGCATATACACTTCAGCTCCTCCGATCAACTCCGTCGCTCTCTCCTCCGTCTTCCTCAACGTAAACAAAGCTCTCTTCCCACACACCTCACACCTCGACGCCAGCTTCGTCACCGTATCCGCGATCGGAATCAAATCCAGCACCGAACCGAACCTCCTCCTCAGATAATCTCCGTCCAATCCCGCCACGATCACCGTCTTCCCCTCCTCGTCGGCAGCTTCGCGGCAAAACTCGTAGAGATCGTCTCCGAAGAACTGCGCCTCGTCGATCCCGATCACGTCCAACCGATTCTTATACGCGTCGAAACCGAATCTCTCTTTGAAGCACGATAGATCCGGAAGAGACCAGCAGGGGAACTTCTCTCCGTCGTGACTCGCTATCGACTCGGCGCAGTACCTCGTGTCTTTATCCGATTTGATGACGGCTATCGTCTTCCCGCTTTCTCTCTCCGCGAGGATTCGGCGGAGGAGGGTCGTGGTTTTCCCGGAGAACATTGGACCGACGACGACGTGTATCTCCGGGAGCAGAGACGGAGGAGGAGCACGACGACGGATGCCGACGACGAGCTATGCGCGCGAAGAACCGTGGCTAAGAGGAGGGAAGGTTTAGGGAGGTGGAGAGAGAAGGGCGGCGCGAGAGATGGAGAGATTAGTGTTCTCATTGAAGCAGCGAACATTGAGATCCGCAGAGGAGGAAGATTGATGAGACGAGCCGCAGGGTTTTCGCAGCTCTTTGTAAACTTGGTGAGGGTTTAAGCGTATCGTCTCGTTTAATTGAACCGTTTTCAAATCATGACTTCGGTTTAACTCAACCGCTTTCTCTTACGGTTATGTTTATTTTGAGCCACAACGGTTATGTTATTATGTATGGCATGGCATCCATTACTAGTACAGTAAAAACTTTACAAATCAATAATGTGAAATTATAGTATTTTATTAATTTATAAATTTAACGAAATTTTCTTTTTTTTTTAATTTTTTAAAAATATCATTAATTTAAAATAAGTAGAATATTCAATTTTACGGTATCATATATTTACTATAGACTTTATATATATATAAAATATGTATCAAATAATATAATATCAGAGAGAGACAAAGGAAAAGTTGGGATTCCTTTCTCCCTTTAAAATATATGAATCTCTTACAAAACTTGCACCCACCTTGGACAATTTGCGTATATTAACTTGCACTTCAATGAAAAACTTGAATTGGATGATGTAATGGAGCACTTGAAAAATGACTAAGCTATACGACATAAAATAACTATAACCAGCACATTTGGTGAACTTTAAAGAAAAAAAATCAGCATTTGTAATATTTTCTACGTCACAGCATTTTTAATTTGTATATGTCAGATTAATTAACATGTGCACTTGTAATTTGAAATCATTTGATTAACAAAAAGAATAGACCTTATACTTTTTCCTATATTACTATATCAATTTCTTGGCTTACCACCTATTTCGTTGGCAAGATACTATCGTCGTCCAAGACCATCCATTGCTTTGTTATCGTCAAACCTATCTGTGTATACTAATGCTGGATTGAGTTTCAAGGACAAACACTATCACTGATGACATATATATATATATATATCTGTATAAAAGTGTTGGATCGAGTTTTCAGTATATATAGACACACGTTTGTTGAGTCCAAATGTTGCCATTTGTAACGTGTATAGAAACCAGCTCAACGTTAACAACTTATAATATCATAATTCTTTTGGATATTTTGTGATCTGCATTTGTACATCTAGTAACGATCATGACTGTGACTTGATCTGCATAAAGCTTCGATGGGTTCAGGTTGGTTCAAACGTAACTTGCAGAAAAGAGGCCCATTGTCCATTTCTGGAAACAAGACATTGCCTCTCCGTTACGCTAATTACATTTTGACATTCTCTTTCGAAGCTGTTAACCATCATAATCTCTTTTGAAGT
This sequence comes from Brassica carinata, assembly GCA_016771965.1. Classification (NCBI taxonomy): domain Eukaryota; kingdom Viridiplantae; phylum Streptophyta; class Magnoliopsida; order Brassicales; family Brassicaceae; genus Brassica; species Brassica carinata. The sequence goes on from CM028690.1 coordinate 47,920,549, forward strand.
GTTCGGTTTCTGCTTTATCTAGCCTCGAAATTCAAGTTTATCCCTTAATATCCGTCTGAAAACGATGCATTAATTAATGTCTTTGACTTTTTAGTAGTTTGTGTTTACTTTGGTCATTCTTTTCTTATTATATGATTCACACGTGACAGTTTTACATTTGTATTATCATTATTCACGTAGGTAGGCCACTTTGATTAATTTACGCTAAAGGTACATCATCTTGAATCGTTTCGCATTTTCTTTTTGTATACTTTTAAAGAAACTATACCAGTCCTAGGATTTTCTAAATTGACGAACATATTTTAAAAGTAAAATACGTGCAAGTTAGCATCCACCAACCCTGATGGTAAAATATTGATAAAACAATTAAGAAACAAGAAGCCATAAAAAGATATTACACCTTGACAAAAAAAACCTGAGATTTTGTCAAAAAGTATCACTAGAGAGATGTTAGTTAGTGGAGAGAGTTTCCAAAATGCTGAAAAGAAACCCACCAAAGATGTCAATACAGTTGTCTTCATGCAGTTGTGTCGTTAAATAGCATCTAACATCTTAATTAAGTTTAAGCCCACACTAATCTCTCTCTCTCTCTCTTCCATTTTGATGATAAGACATCTAAAACCTAACATGGAGTCTAGTCCCTATCGCTCTCATCATTGTTTCGACATCCTTGAAAGAATGCCACCACAGGACGATCATTTCAACTCATCATTTCTACAAAACCCTAGCTTCCATGTCCACTTGCAGTCACCAAACTGGTCGACCCGCAACAACAACACTCGCTCTCACTTTGACCCAAATGGAGAACCCTTTTGCCACCGAGAGGGTCTTGATCCAGACGAAAGAAGGGCAAGAAGAATAGTATCTAACCGAGAATCTGCAAGACGGTCGCGTATGCGGAAGAAGAAGCAGATAGAAGAGCTGCAGCAACAAGTGGAGCATCTCATGATTTTGAATCATAACTTGTCTGAGAAAGTGATCAATTTGTTGGAAAGCAACCACCAGATCATACAAGAGAACTCACAGCTGAAGGAGAAAGTCAACTCTTTTCACTTGATAATGGCAGAAATGTTAATACCCATGAGGAATGTAGATGGCAGCATCAATGACCGCAACGTGAATCATCTCAGAGGAGAGACATCGAACCGTACCAATACTTTCTTTGGTAGGTAAAGAAAAAAAAAAGTTCTTTCAGTTCTTGGGTGCTAAGCAAGTAGTACTATGATTGATCAATCCATATATGTAATGACACTACTACACTAGCAATTACTTGCTTATATGTATATAATAGATAACAACAATGCAAACCTACTGGGTTCACAATTAGCTTTATCGAAATTGCCTATTACATTCGTGGTACAAAGCAAATCAAAAGCAAAAGGCTAAATCAAACAATGTTAAAAAAATCACTAAACGGGTAACTATGGTCCCTTGCTTACATCAACAACTCTTCTTCTTTGTAACAATACCACCACTGGAGATTCTACCAGGGGATGTTATCTCTCCAGTAGCTGAATCTATATATACTCTTTTGTTCTATTAGATAGAAGCCTAAAGAAAAGTTATCAAACCAGTGTGATGTTTTAACCCAATGGCTAGCTAATAGGGTTTCATTCAAGAAGATTAGTATAAATATGATTGATGTAAATAAGCAATGTATTTTTTAGGGTTGCCATAGAGCAACTATCCTTCTTCATTTTATACATATCAACCGTTACATTTTCAGTTTCTCGGTGACAATTCAAGTTTTCGTCAGCTATTCTAATTGTTATCTTTTTTTTGTATCACAATAAAAGCTCATTTGAGCATAATCTAGTCTTGTTCTAAAATTGCTTTCATCTTCTTCTTGATCAAGGCATTGTATAATGTACACAGAAATATCTGAGTTGCATAGACGCGTGCAAAGCCACCTGAAAGTTTTAGCCAACTAAACCCAAAGACAAAGTAGTATCCATAATTACAACACATTCTAAATAAATCTTATGATAGAAGCAAAGAACATCTCTTTGATGCTTACTTGATTGACATTTTGGTTTCACCATCTATTGTTGTTCCCTCATATATATTCAGTGAGGAAACGAAATAAACAAATAGCATTCAATAGATGAAATGTTCATGAAATCTAAGCAAAAGAAGAAGGAAGCATGCAACTGAACTAACTACATTGATTGAGTGTTTTATACAATACTACACATGACTACTCCAGTAGTGTAATCATCCTCCTAAACTGACAGTTCAAGTTGGGCCTTGCATGAGTGATTAGCCATATAGTATTCAGGGCAGCTTTTACCACTCTCTTCTTCTTTCTTTTGGGCAAACCACTTTCCTTAAATGTAATGAATCATAGCCATAATGTGTCCATGATGGTAAGAACTTTCATATTTTAAAGCTATTTTATAAATTTATCCAAGCACAATTTAACAGTCTATTATCCAGCCGATCCACTACAAGAAAACACTACCTTAACAACGAAAATTACGAGGAAAAAGATCGTCAGTAAAATTACATAGCGATTACATGGACATTACGACGAAGCCATGTTTAGTCAGTAAGCGACATGTAATTTTACGTGGAAAAACATTCGTCGTAAACTACAAGCAACATTACGGCGAAACTACAACGAATACAACAATACCGTAACTTCCTTGTAAAATTACATGTACTTTACGGCCGAATATTGTAGCGTGAATTTTAGTGTGGTTCACTTAACTAATTTCATTGTAAAGTCGTTGTAAAATTTGAAAATTCAATGTAAATTCCTAGTAACTATTTTTCCTTGTAAATTCTTTGTAATTTTTCACCTACCAAGCCACGAGAATGCCCTATATATATGGCATTTTCCAATCCTAAAACTCACACATTCAAATCTAAAGAAAAAAATCAAGAAAAAAATCAAAAGAAAAAAATCAAGAGAAAAAATCAAGAGAAATAAAATGTCTAATGACGAAATATTTACTAAATAATGAGTTGGATGTACTTGCACAAAGATTCTACCGGTAGAGTGGCGGATGCATTTCTTAGCGGGCTGGAAACATTCATGTACCAGGCGGCTCTACACCGATCACGCTAAGAAAGCGGTAAGATGTTTTGCCCTTGTCGAAAATGCAAGAATTCAAAATTTGCACGTAGTGAAACTGTATGGAAGCACTTAATAAACAGAGGGTTTACACCGCAATACTATATTTGGTATCAACATGGAGAGGGTTATGGTGGAAATGAAGCTGGTAGTAGTAATAGCAATTTTCAAGATGCTGCTAATGTAGAACCGAATCAATTGCATAATGAATATAGTTACCATCGAGCAACAGCTGGTAGATCATGATAGGGTTCACGACATGATTACAGATGCATTTTTAGAAACTACTACAACAATAGCTGATGAAACCGGAAATGTAGAAGAACCTAATTTGGATGCAAAGAGGTTTTATGAAATGCTAGATGCTGCAAATCAGCCACTCTACACTGATTGTAGAGAAGGTCTCTAAATTATCCTTAGCAGCTAGGATGATGAATATTAAAACAGATCATAATTTATCGAGAATTGTATGGATGCATGGGCGAACTGTTTAAAGAGTATTTACCGGAGGATAACGGTCAGCTGAATCTTATTATGAGATTGAAGTTGGTTTATAGTATTGGGTTGCCTTCGGAGATGATAGATGTTTGCATCGACAACCGCATGATCTACCGGAAAGACGATGAGAAGCTAGAAGAGTGTCGATTCTGCAAAAGCCACGATTTAAACCACAAGGGCGTGGGAGGAATAAGGTACCGTACCAAAGGATGTGGTACCTACCAATTAGGACAGGCTTAAAAGATTATATCAATCTGAGAAGACTGCTGGAGCGATGAGGTGGCATGCTGAACATGTGCGAGAGGGATGGCGAGATCGCTCATCCATCGATGCAAGAGCGGAAACATTTCAACAAGGTGTACCCGATTTGCTGGAAATACTCGAATGTCTATCTTGGGTTATGCACAGATGGATTCAGTCCATTTGGAATGTCCGGGAGACAGTATTCTTTGTGGCCGTTATTCTTTACTGCATAACCTGCCTCCGGAGATGTGTATGGAACAAGAATTTCTATTCTTGACGATATTAATCCCTGGTCGAAGCATCGAAGCGATCGCTAGATATTTTCCTTCAACCATTGATACAAGAGCTAAAGAGTTGTGGTCGAAGGGGTGAAGACATATGATTGTTCTATGAAAAAAATTTTACGATGCGGCAGTTACGTTATGGGCGATAAGTGACTTTCTGCTTATGGGATGTTGTGCGGATGGACAACACATGGAAGGTTATCTTGTCCATATTGTCAAGGATCGACAGATGCTTTTCAGCTGAAGAATGGTAGGAAGAGTTGTTGGTTTGATTGTCATCGCCGGTTTCTTCCCCTTTCCCATCCGCATCAAGAAATAAGACCTTGTTTAGGTACAAAAGTTGTCGAGACGGTCGTCCTCCATATCTCACCGGAGAACGGTCGAAGCGGAAATTGATTATTACGAGCTCAAGAAACTGTCAAGCATGGAGGAAACTCACATGTTCTGCAAATATGCCGATGGGTATGGAGTATCTCATAATTGGCATAAGAAGAGTATATTTTGGGAGCTGCCTTACTGGAAGGATCTTCTGTTACGTCACAATCTTGATGTGATGCATATAGAGAAGAACTTTTTTGACAACATCATGAATACGATACTCAACGTCCCAGGGAAGACAAAAGATAACAAAAGTCAAGGTTGGACTTACCGATATTTGTGCAAGAAGTGAGTTACATATCAAAAATAATGGAAGCGTTCTGTTCCCATCTTCCGGTTGTCATCGGCTTAAGACGGCTTTGTTTGGCGGGTTGCAACGAAGTCAAGTTTCCTGATGGTTATGTTTCAAATCTTTCAAGATGTGTTGAAAAAGGTCAAAAGTTCTCGGAATGAAGAGTCATGATTGTCATGTGTTCATGCAACGACTACTTCCATTCGCCTTTGCCCAGCTACTTCCAACAAATGTTCATGAAGCACTTGCAGGTAAATACTATATATGTTTAACAATATATTTCATATATTTTTTATGAAATGTTACTTATTGTGTTACTTTTGCAATAAATAGCCATTGAGCATTCTTCGAGACCTTAGCACACGTACATTCAAAGAAGAAGTCATCCAACAACTTGATGAGAACATTCGATCATAATGTGCAACCTCGAAGATATTTCCTCCATCTTTTTGACGTGATGGAGCATTTAGCTATCCATCTCCCGTCACGAGGCATTGCTTCGTGGACGGTTCACAACGGATGGATGTATCCGTATGAGCGCTCCATGAAACATTTGAAGGGCAAAGCAAGAAATCTTGCAAAGGTGGAAGGTTCAATCATTGCCGGAAGTTTGACAGCAGAAACATCTCACTTCACATCATACTACTTTGCTCCAACAGTTCGTACGAGGAAAAGAGTTCCTAGAAGATATGATGATGGTGGAGTAGCACCAACATATGCAGTTGACGGTGTTCTCGACATTTTCGCCAAATAGGCGGTTTGGTGGCAAACTAAAAGAAGTATGGTGGTCTAGTGAAGAGGATAGACATAGTGCACATACTTATATTCTGCTCAATGCGAGGATGCCATGACACGTTCGTTTGAAAGGTATATACTGAGGTGTACATTAATTATCTTAAGTGATATATGTTTATTATATGATATACATGAATCAACATTTTGTTTAATTTGCAGCTTATTTGTATCGCAAGTTGAAGAAGCAATACCAGGAATATCCGCATCTGAGGTAGACAAACGGAAAGATCAACACTTTGTGAAGTGGTTAAGATCTCAGGTAATGTATCTCACTATAATGTATCTCACTGTAATATATAAAATATGTAACTTTAACGGTTTTCATTTTTTTGTAGGTTGATTATGACGATCCATATTACCCTTATGGTTTCATGAATTGGTACAAGGTCCAGTAGCAAAGGTCTCCACATCACCTATGTATTTCACACGTGGTTTTACTTTTCATACATACGAGTATGGGAGAAATCGGGCAACAAGTAATTACGGAATATGTGTGAAAGGTGAAACGGAGTTTTACGGGATCTTGCAGGAGATTATTGAAGTGGAATTCCCGGGGTTATTGAAGCTAAAATGCGTCCTCTTCAAATGTGACTGGTTCGATCCTGTTGTGAACAGAGGTGTTCGGTTTAACAAATTTGGTGTTGTGGATGTCAATTCTGGAAGAAGATACAACAAATTTGAGCCTTTCATCTTAGCTTCACAAGCCGAGCAAGTTAGCTTCCTTCCATACCCTCGCCTTCGAATTTCCGGGATAAATTGGTTAGCTGTTATCAAAATTACACCTCGCGGACGAATAGTTGCTGGAGAAGAACCACCTCTGCAAGAAGAAGATGCTACCATTGTGGTCGAGGTACCTGATCAACAAACTGACCAACTCCTTCTGATTGATCCGGATAATCGTCAATATGAAGATCTTCCTGAAGTTGAGACTGATGAAGCAGGTGAAGACGAGTTTTATAGGAGTGACGATGATCAATGTGATGATAATGATGTGAACTCAAATGATTCGGAATGATGTCATATAAGTAATAAATGTTATTTTTGTTTATCATAAAACTATGTCTCAATGTAACAAATGGTGTTTTATGTAACAAGATTTTCTTTAAAAAAAAAATTATTTGTTTAGGGTTTAAGAAAAATTGTTAAAGATGATGAAGATGTAAAAGAGAGATGAAGTAATGAGATATGTAAGTTTAGGGAATTGGTTTTAGGGATTTGATTTTAGGGGTTACAAAGGCAGTGGTATTCTCGTCGTAACAAGAAAACACGGGCGTGGTATTGTCCTCGTAACATGAAACCACGCTGCGGTAAGCTCGTCGTAACAAGAAAACAGCGTGGTAAGCTCGTCGTAACAAGAAAACACGGGCGTGGTATTGTCCTCGTAACATGAAACCACGCTGCGGTAAGCTCGTCGTAACAAGAAAACACGGGCGTGGTATTGTCCTCGTAACATGAAACCACGCGTGGTAAGCTCGTCGTAACAAGAAAACACGGGCGTGGTATTGTCCTCGTAAACAAATGAAAGGCTGGATTACTGACGAGATTACGAGGCAAGGTGTTTCCTATATATCGTGAAACCGAGCGAGGCCTGCCTCGTTCATTCCTCTAACCTTAGAAAATTACTAAGGTAATTCTCTCTTCTCTAATTTTTTTGATTAGTTTAGTTTAGTAATTAGGTTGTTAGTTTAGGTAATTAATCTAGGTGGTTAGTTTAGTTAGGTAACGTAACAATATAGATAGATTATTAGGTTGCGGTTTTAGAATTGACTACTAATTTTATAAAATTTTTTGGAAAAATTATTTTAGATGGGTCCTAGAGATAGAAGAGGGCTGCCTACTTATTTGCAGTTGTTTAGTGATGATCATACTGGGGACATCGACATCGGTCCCATCATCTTCTCGAGACGGTTCTGACTCTCGGACATCTCGAGAGTTTCTAGCAGCTCTCCTCCTCTTGCACCTCGAGATACCCCGCCGATGCCTCCACCTCCTCCCCAGCAGCTCCACATGTTGCACCTGAGGCTGCTCCGCTGCTGGCATTCATCCAGATTTGCGTGTACCTTCATCTGCACCGTGCGCTCGATACGGTGGAGGATCTCCTAGCCCAGCCGGACGAGGGCTTGGATATTTTGGACCCGATCGAACACCTGGTACTTATTGGTAAGTTTTAAATTTTATTATTTAAAATTTAAATCAGATTAATTAACTAACAAATTAATTGTATTTTTCAGGTTTGGGGCCAACAACCGTGTTGGCCGGAGCGTTTCAGAAACGATGAAGGGATACTTCGTCGAGCCTCACCCGAACTGGAGCAAGACTCCTGATTACATTAAGACCACATGGTTTAAATGTTTTGCTGTAAGTTATTTAATATATTTCCAAATATTTATTTATTATTTATTGATTATTAATATTTTAATTTTTTTCCAGCAAAGGTGGCACTGGTCCGCGGGAATCACCGAGCGGGTGAAGGCGGAATTTGTTGCAAAAGCAAAGACCCGCCTTTGTAACACCGTCTCGGATTGGAAGGACAAGTGGGAGATCCACGGTTATGAGGCGAAACCCTCCGAGATCACGAAGGAAGTATGGGACGGCCTCATCGCTTCGAAGCTACCCACCTCGATCGCTGGCCAACAACTGCTCGCTTCCGGCGATCTAAGGATAAGGATGGTAATTTGCCTATGGTTCATAGAACCGGGCAAAAACCACATGCGGGGATCCGTCTAGAAGCTGTAAGTTTATTAATTATTTTAAATTTTATTTTTCCAATCTAATTTATGATTTAGCTTTATTTTTAATATTTAATTTAATTTATTTTTTCAAAATGTAGCTTGAGAAGACCGGAGTCTTACCATCTCTATCTGAACTATTCAAGATGACTCACGCCTCAGCAGACGGAGTTTTATAGATCCGTGTTCGGAGAAGCTCTTTAACGAAGTGGCTGCTCGGGTTCAAGAGCGGGAGACGCAGCTAACACAGCAGTCTCCCGATGGATTACCCGTCACATTGACCACCGAAGAGATCGACAGGATCTTCCATGAAGTAAGTTTCAAACTGATATTTAATTTAATTTGACTCTTTAAATTTTACTTATATTCGTATATATATATATATTTAAATAGGTGGCTCCTAGAAAGAAGGGGCGGACGGTGGGAATAGGTTCCGTTAACGAAGTCGCAAGGGCGACTTCGCCATACTCTTCGAGACGGACGATGTGGTTTCTCGATGCAGTCTCGATGGATACCCAGCAGATTCGTTTGGACTCCCTTGAGGATCTGCTGGACGTTATGGCGGTTGGAAACCCGGTTATGCAGAGAGCTTTGGATGCTAGACGAGCTGCTCTCGGGATGCAACAACCTCCTCCCGAGTCCACTGGTGGAGACTCGGCGATCCGACCCACTCCACTCACGAACCTTTCCATAGTTTTTTTTTTATTTTGTTTCCTTTTGTATTGTATTATGAATTTAAATATTTATGACTTTTATAATTTTATTCTAAAAATAATAGATATTTCAGATTTTGTTTATTTAAAATATTTAAAATATTAAAATTCTGAATATTTCAAATTATTATATATTATAAAGTAGAAATAATGATAATTGTCCATGTAAATTCGACGTAAACATTACGAGGAGTTTACATGTTCGAATTGTAAATCCCTCGTAAATATTACGAGGAGGTTACAAGTCCAGCAGATGTTAAGTCGTTGTAAATTTTACATCGACATTACATAGAAACATTACGTGTATTTTACAACGAATGTTTACTTCGCTATTACGACGAAGTTTCCCATCCGCCTTACGAGGAAATATGGTCGCCGTAATTTAACATGGCTGTTACGACGAAATCTCATTACTGACGCTTAACAACTTAAACGCCTCACGTTAGTTCGTCGTAATTGCCCTATTACGACGAGTTTGCATCGAATCTAAGCCTCTTCTGTGCAAACGTTTTGACCTTCCTGATCCTTTCATGGGAAAGGTAAAATACCCGATTCCTTGCTTCTCCTTCCTGGAATGTCATTTAAATCTTATATTCTTTGAACACTTGAAAATGGGTTGTCCTATAATGTCTTGCTCTGGAACGTATTTGTTGGTGAAAGTTTGCATATGATTCATATGTGATAAGATATGTTAACAATGAATTATGTGCATGTTGAGATGGAGAAAAAAGGACAAGAAGCCACTGGTTCTACTGCATCTATTTTGGTTAATATTTGTCATTTACACTGCAATTGTATTGATTTTTTAAAGGATTCCTACAAGGAGTACAGTATTCAGTTTTCATGTTCCTGCTTATGCGTAAAAGGTACTACTTGATCCAGTCTTACAGATTTTCCCTTTAATTTTACAGCCGGGAACTGCTCCGCGAGCAAGAAACAAAATGGATTCTCTCATATTCTTGCCGGATACAGTTAAAGCTGTATCTGATCTACAAGAACCTCAGAAAGCGACACCAGTAGAAGAGCCAGAAGTCGAGGTACAAGTGGAGAATGTGGAGAGACCTGTTGATCTTTACAAGGTAAGGAGGGCGTCTTTGTCTTAGAGTTTTAATGCTAACCTAATTTGATATTTTCAATCGATTAATATCAGGTTATGTTCACTTGTAGGCCATTTTCTCTGATGATTCTGAAGATGATGATGAAGAACAACCTATGAATGGAAAGAGACAAGAGGGTCAAGAAAAGAAGAATGAAGCGGCTGCTGCAACTACATTAAACCGACTCATAGCTGGTGATTTTCTAGAATCTCTGGGGAAAGAACTGGGTTTCGAAGTACCTTCTGCTGTCACCTACCCGGAAGGAACCAAGCCAGTGAAAGAAGATAACAAGTCCAAACGCAAATCTGATGCATCTTCTGAGAGTAGACCTGAAACGAAAGAAAACCAGAGGAAAAGACGAGCAGCCTCAAGCTCGGGTCTGAAGAAGAAAAGAGTGCAAAAGGAGAGATAAGTCGCCAAGAAACTGGAGTGGTGAAGAAAAGAGTACAAAAATGAGAGAGGAGTCGCCAAGAAAGTGGAGTGGCGGAAACGATCTATCTTTAAGTGAATCCTCAGGAGATGAACGCAGGAGAAAACGTTCCAAGAAGGATAGGCACAGAAACAATGATTCAGAGAGTGATTCGTCCAGTGACTACCATAACAGGGATAAGCGAAGCTCAAGAAGAAGGCGGAGAGAGTCTTCTAGAGAGAAGAGAAGTAGCCACAAGAAGCATCATACAAAGCATTACAAGACCAAGGACTCCTCTTCTTCACGGTACAGCATGGACGAAGATCGGAAAGAATCAAAACGGGAGAAGCGGAGGCACAGAGACTGATACCAAATCAGAGCACTTGCATACTTTTTTATTGTGAACATTGAAACACCATAAAATTGAGTTATGCAATCTCTACACTGTTTTGATGGACAAGTCGTATAGCAAATAATGAGCTTAGTTTATATCACATGATACTTTTGTTTACCCTTTTATTTATTAGATTGCGTACTTGACAAATCTTCAATAATATGCATAAAATACATATATTCTTATCCTAAGTCTAAGACTGCATGTGAACTGCATATAAACGAAAGTATGCCATCATAAATTTCACTAATTTAGATTAAATCCATTTAATTAAACTAGTACTACATTAAAGCCTCTAGTACGTCTAGAGGGTCTTGAATCAACTAAACAAAACGCGCCGTTAAAATGGAGGGCATGATACACTTGCTGCTGCTACATCGAGCGTTACGTTTCGTCGGGAAGAATCCAACGGCACGAGCGGTCTCCAAAACGCCTTGACCGCTCACATAGTGACTCCGACACACAGGCATATACACTTCAGCTCCTCCGATCAACTCCGTCGCTCTCCTCCGTCTTCCTCAACGTAAACAAAGCTCTCTTCCCACACACCTCACACCTCGACGCCAGCTTCGTCACCGTATCCGCGATCGGAATCAAATCCAGCACCGAACCGAACCTCCTCCTCAGATAATCTCCGTCCAATCCCGCCACGATCACCGTCTTCCCCTCCTCGTCGGCAGCTTCGCGGCAAAACTCGTAGAGATCGTCTCCGAAGAACTGCGCCTCGTCGATCCCGATCACGTCCAACCGATTCTTATACGCGTCGAAACCGAATCTCTCTTTGAAGCACGATAGATCCGGAAGAGACCAGCAGGGGAACTTCTCTCCGTCGTGACTCGCTATCGACTCGGCGCAGTACCTCGTGTCTTTATCCGATTTGATGACGGCTATCGTCTTCCCGCTTTCTCTCTCCGCGAGGATTCGGCGGAGGAGGGTCGTGGTTTTCCCGGAGAACATTGGACCGACGACGACGTGTATCTCTCCGGGAGCAGAGACGGAGGAGGAGCACGACGACTTGGATGCCGACGACGAGCTATGCGCGCGAAGAACCGTGGCTAAGAGGAGGGAAGGTTTAGGGAGGTGGAGAGAGAAGGGCGGCGCGAGAGATGGAGAGATTAGTGTTCTCATTGAAGCAGCGAACATTGAGATCCGCAGAGGAGGAAGATTGATGAGACGAGCCGCAGGGTTTTCGCAGCTCTTTGTAAACTTGGTGAGGGTTTAAGCGTATCGTCTCGTTTAATTGAACCGTTTTCAAATCATGACTTCGGTTTAACTCAACCGCTTTCTCTTACGGTTATGTTTATTTTTGAGCCACAACGGTTATGTTATTATGTATGGCATGGCATCCATTACTAGTACAGTAAAAACTTTACAAATCAATAATGTGAAATTATAGTATTTTATTAATTTATAAATTTAACGAAATTTTCTTTTTTTTTTTTTAATTTTTTTAAAAAATATTATTAATTTAAAATAAGTAGAATATTCAATTTTACGGTATCATATATTTACTATAGACTTTATATATATATAAAATATGTATCAAATAATATAATATCAGAGAGAGACAAAGGAAAAAGTTGGGATTCCTTTCTCCCTTTAAAATATATGAATCTCTTACAAAACTTGCACCCACCTTGGACAATTTGCGTATATTAACTTGCACTTCAATGAAAAACTTGAATTGGATGATGTAATGGAGCACTTGAAAAATGACTAAGCTATACGACATAAAATAACTATAACCAGCACATTTGGTGAACTTTAAAGAAAAAAAAATCAGCATTTGTAATATTTTCTACGTCACAGCATTTTTAATTTGTATATGTCACATTAATTAACATGTGCACTTGTAATTTGAAATCATTTGATTAACAAAAATAATAGACCTTATACTTTTTCCTCTATTACTATATCAATTTCTTGGCTTACCACCTATTTCGTTGGCAATTTACTATCGTCGTCCAAGACAATTCATTGCTTTGTTATCGTCAAACCTATCTGTGTATACTAATGCTGGATTGAGTTTCAAGTACAGACACTATCACTGATGACATATATATATATATATATCTGTATAAAAGTGTTGGATCGAGTTTCCAGTATATATAGATCAGGGGCGTCCATAATATGTTGGAGACCCTACATAATTTAGTAAGGGTTTCAATTTTTTTGTAAATTTAGACGTCCTTTTTTATACTAATTTTTCTAAATAATTTGGGGGTCCTAAACTAATGTTTCACGTGACTGTGCTCAGGATCACCCCTGATATAAAGACACACGTTTGTTGAGTCCAAATGTTGCCATTTGTAACGTGTATAGAAACCAGCTCAACGTTAACAACTTATAATATCATAATTCTTTTGGATATTTTGTGATCTGCATTTGTACATCTAGTAACGATCATGACTGTGACTTGATCTGCATAAAGCTTCGATGGGTTCAGGTTGGTTCAAACGTAACTTGCAGAAAAGAGGCCCATTGTCCATTTCTGGAAACAAGACATTGCCTCTCCGTTACGCTAATTACATTTTGACATTCTCTTTCGAAGCTGTTAACCATCGTAATCTCTTTTGAAGTGTTCGGTTTCTGCTTTATCTAGCCTCGAAATTCAAGTTTATCCCTTAATATCCGTCTGAAAACGATGCATTAATTAATGTCTTTGACTTTTTAGTAGTTTGTGTTTACTTTGGTCATTCTTTTCTTATTATATGATTCACACTTGACAGTTTTACATTTGTATTATCATTATTCACGTAGGTAGGCCACTTTGATTAATTTACGCTAATGGTACATCATCTTGAATCGTTTCGCATTTTCTTTTTGTATACTTTTAAAGAAACTATACCAGTCCTAGGATTTTCTAAAATGACGAACATATTTTAAAAGTAAAATACGTGCAAGTTAGCATCCACCAACCCTAATGGTAAAATATTGATAAAACAATTAAGAAACAAGAAGCCATAAAAAGATATTACACTTTGACAAAAAAATGCTGAGATTTTGTCAAAAAGTATCACTAGAGATAGGGCTGGGCATTTTATCCGTTAAATTTGATTCGATTCGTTATCCGGTTCGATTCGATCCGAAAATTCCGAATATCCGTAAACTTTCGAAGCAAAGCAAATTCTAAAAATCAATATTCGTTAAAATCGAAGCAAATCACAAATATTAAAATTTTAGAAAGCGAATATTCGATCCGATCCGGCAATATATAAATACATGTATATCTTGATTATATTTTAAAGTTTTAAATGTATAAAAGTATATAATTATTATTCTAACATATGATTTGACAAATTATATTCACATTATTACTTATATAAAAGTATTACATAAAAGAAAGAGAGAAAATTTATGATAATTATAATTTTTTTCTTAAGTTTTGTGTTATTATAATTGTTAATTAAGTTTAATTTTTTTTAAAAAATATGTAGATTCACTACTTGTTTTAATTTTTGTTTTATATATCATGCAAAAAATATTTTATAAAACAAACTTGTATCGAATTTTTAAGATTATTTGTATTAATCAAAACAGATTAGATATTCGTAAGTATTCGTAAATATTCGCAAATATTTATTTATTTTCTGAATATCCGTTTTTCCGAATATCCGTATTTTTCCGACGCAAAGCAAATCGAAAAATTAGATATTCGTGGCATTCGAAGCCAATCACAAATACCTTCAAAAACCCGGATATCCGATCCGTGTCCAGGCCTAACTAGAGAGATGTTAGTTAGTGGAGAGAGTTTCCAAAATGCTGAAAAGAAACCCACCAAAGATGTCAATACAGTTGTCTTCATGCAGTTGTGTCGTTAAATAGCATCTAACATCTTAATTAAGTTTAAGCCCACACTAATCTCTCTCTCTCTTCCATTTTGATGATAAGACATCTAAAACCTAACATGGAGTCTAGTCCCTATCGCTCTCATCATTGTTTCGACATCCTTGAAAGAATGCCGCCACAGGACGATCATTTCAACTCATCATTTCTACAAAACCCTAGCTTCCATGTCCACTTGCAGTCACCAAACTGGTCGACCCGCAACAACAACACTCGCTCTCACTTTGACCCAAATGGAGAACCCTTTTGCCACAGAGAGGGTCTTGATCCAGACGAAAGAAGGGCAAGAAGAATAGTATCTAACCGAGAATCTGCAAGACGGTCGCGTATGCGGAAGAAGAAGCAGATAGAAGAGCTGCAGCAACAAGTGGAGCATCTCATGATTTTGAATCATAACTTGTCTGAGAAAGTGATCAATTTGTTGGAAAGCAACCACCAGATCATACAAGAGAACTCACAGCTGAAGGAGAAAGTCAACTCTTTTCACTTGATAATGGCAGAAATGTTAATACCCATGAGGAATGTAGATGGCAGCATCAATGACCGCAACGTGAATCATCTCAGAGGAGAGACATCGAACCGGACCAATACTTTCTTTGGTAAGTAAAGAAAAAAAGTTCTTTCAGTTCTTGGGTGCTAAGCAAGTAGTACTATGATTGACCAATCCTTATATGTAATGACACTACTACACTAGCAATTACTTGCTTATATGTATATAATAGATAACAACAATGCAAATCTACTGGTTTTCACAATTAGCTTTATCGAAATTGCCTATTGCATTCGTGGTACAAAGCAAATCAAACTTAAGCAAAAGGTTCAATCAAACAATGTTAAAAATAAAATAAAAAACACTAAACGGGTAACTATGGTCCCTTGCTTACATCAACAACTCTTCTTCTTTGTAACAATACCTCCACTGGAGATTCTACCAGGGGCTGTTATCTCTCCAGTAGCTGAATCTATATATACTCTTTTCTTCTATTAGATAGAAGCCCAAAGAAAAGTTATCAAACCAGTGTGATGTTTTAACCCAATGGCTAGCTAATAGGGTTCATTCAAGAGGATTGGTATAAATATGATTGATGTAAATAAGTAATGTATTTTTTAGGTTGCCATAGAGCAACTATCCTTCTTCATTTTATACATATCAACCGTTACATTTTCAGTTTCTTGGTGACAATTCAAGTTTTCCTCAGCTATTCTAATTGTTATCTCTTTTTTTTTTTTGTATCACAATAAAGCTCATTTGAGCATAATATAGTCTTGTTCTAAAATTGCTTTCACCTTCTTCTTGATCAAGGCATTGTATAATGTACACAGAAATATCCGTGTTGCATAGAACGCGTGCAAAGCCACCTGAAAGTTTTAGCCAATTAAACCCAAAGACAAAGTAGTATCCATAATTACAACACATTCTAAATAAATCTTATGATAGAAGCAAAAGAACATCTCTTTGATGCTTACTTGATTGACATTTTGGTTTCACCATCTATTGTTGTTCTCTCATATATATTCACTGAGGAAACGAAATAAACAAATAGCATTCAATAGATGAAATGTTCATGACATCTAAGCAAAAGAAGAAGGAAGCATGCAACTGAACTAACTACATTGATTTGAGTGTTTTATACAATACTACATATGACTACTCCAGTAGTGTAATCATCCTCCTAAACTGACAGTTCAAGTTGGGCCTTGCATGAGTGATTAGCTATATAGTATTCAGTGCAGCTTTTACCACTCTCTTCTTCTTTCTTTTGGGCAAACCACTTTCCTTAAATGTAATGAATCATAGCCATAATGTTTCCATGATGGCAAGAACTTTCATATTTTAAAGCTATTTTATAAATTTATCCAAGCACAATTTAACAGTCTATTATCCAGCCGATCATACATACACACACGCACACAAATCTATGTTGGATAATTCCAATTAACTTGAGGAGCAAGTTAGCTCATTAAAGTGAAGTTTGATGGGTTAATGAAAAAGGCAAAACATATCGATTTTAGGAATATTTCCATATTACTATTAGGTTAAGGAATACCTTAGTCCTATATAAAGATGTAACATCAAGAAAGATGTAACATCTAGAGAGAAACACATTGAGAGGTTTAGTTTTGAGAGAGTTTCTAAATCTAATAAGAAGAGAAGTTCTTATGATCTTTGTGTTCTTGCAACTTTAAATCTACACTGCACGGTATGCATTCATATGTATGTCAGTATGTGTGTTGATGTAGAAGTATGAGAGATTAGAGCTGTGAGATGGGCCTTATGGGCCCAAGAATCACGTGACAGATGTGATGATAGTATAGCGAGCTGGGGCCTATGGGCCTCCTTTACAAGACGTTTCGGTCTCAACCGACCACCGACGGCTGGACATTGAGAATTGAGATCTCGATGGTGACCTACCCTACCCACTCAACTCACTGACACGTTTAGTATTTATTCCAGTTATACATAGTGACAGTGTTAATATATCCTATGTAGCTTTTGCCACACACGAAATATATAGCTTTCAGTGCTTAACATAGATAGATAGTACATTGCTATATGTTTCTCATTGTAGTCTTTGTCTTGCATCGCTAACGCCAGTAATAACAAAAGTCACAGGATAAGTGACATATGAGCGATGATCACTGGATTATTACATGTCACTTTAGTTGTGTTTGCAATTGCATTTAGCACCCGATATTCGCTTACCCACATTAGTGGTCCTTTTTGCTCTTTCCACTAGAACATGGATCAATTAATTTCAAAATTTTAAAAATATTCGTACAGCATCCAAATGTTCGCCATATGAACCATGCGATATTTCAACCGAAGGGGCAATTTCAAATTCAGTCATAGCGTGAACGATGTTTCTCAATTTCAGTTCACTGTAGATAGAAGAAAAATCCAGAATATACAAAAATAGTTGCAGTTAGATTTGTACCATACTCTACATTTGCATACCCAAATAGTTTATTAACTGTATGGGAGTACAATGACGTAGCAGAATAGAAACCACTGGAACAGAGCACATATCTCTTGAATCAGCGGATAAAGCGGTGTGACCGACAAGTAGACAAACCAATATATGTGGACATCAGCTCTTCTTTCTCAACCCTCCACATGTGATCTAATCCTTATCAACCGCCTAGATTATTCCCAATACAAAGAAAAACTTGTCTCACTATTATTAGTGTAAGTTTGTTATGCAACCAACAAAAAAGAAAAACTTGTCTCACTTGTTTTATTTATTTTTTAGGACTTTTCATATTTTTGGCAATTTTGGATATGTTTTACCTTTCGTTCATGAGAAAAATAGTAAACTTAACTAAAACTAGAACTGGATGAAACATCGAGTTTGATTGGTAATATACAAAAAAAAAAAAGAGAATTACACGGTAAAAGAGTGAAGAACAGTTATATGGATGATTAGGGTTGGGCATAATATCCATACCCGAAGTATTTACCCGAACTGACCCGAAAATAGGGTACCCGATCTGGTCGGATCCTGCCTAAGTATTCGAATGAGACCATTTTTCAGAAACCCGAAAAACCGAAACCGAACCCGATCCGAACCGAGAACCGAATGAGTATCTGAACATATCCAAACATATGAATATCTATATAAAATATTATTTAAAATTATATTTATAATAGTATTAATACCAAAAATTAAAAGTATAAATCAAATATATTAGTTATTTTGGGTATTTATAGATAAAAATAGATGTTTTGGATAAAAATACTCAAATAACATTACATCAATGGTTACTTTCAGATAAAAATAACCAATTCGAACTATATAAATTGAGTATTTTCGGGGTTTTAAGTTATTTTACCTAAGTTTGAGTAGTTTGGATATAAAATATCCGAATCGAATCGGGTAGTTTGGTTACTTCGGTTAAAAACCGAACCCACCCGGACCCAGGAGGATCCGACTCGAACTCGACCCGGTTTTTTGTAATATCCGAACGGGACCATTTTTCAAAATCTGAAAAATCCGATAACCGAATGGATAGTATCCATATTCGAAGGGGTACCCGAACGCCCAGGCCTATGGATTATATTTAGGGATAGCAAATTGTAAAGGGAGTGTATTCAACTGAGAGTTTTAGGTGATTTGTATTAAAATGTCAAATCCACTGTTATTCAAACATGCATTTTAAAAACTCATTTAAAATCCATTGTTATTGAACTTGATATTTAAGTAAAATACTCAAATAACATTACATCAATGGTTACTTTCAGATAAAAATAACCAATTGAACTATATAAATTGAGTATTTTCGGGTTTTAAGTTATTTTACCTAAGTTTGAGTAGTTTGGATATAAAATATCCGAATCGAATCGGGTAGTTTGGTTACTTCGGTTAAAAACCGAACCCACCCGGACCCAGGAGGATCCGACTCGAACTCGACCCGGTTTTTTGTAATATCCGAACGGGACCATTTTTCAAAATCTGAAAAATCCGATAACCGAATGGATAGTATCCATATTGAAGAAGGTACGACGCCAATTTATGGATTATATTTAGGGATAGCAAATTGTAAAGGGAGTGTATTCAACTGAGAGTTTTAGGTGATTTGTATTAAAATGTCAAATCCACTGTTATTCAAACATGCATTTTAAAAACTCATTTAAAATCCACTGTTATTGAACTTGATATTTCGTAAAGTACTCTGAAATCCACTGTTATTGAACATATTTTAAGTTGTGGAGTTTTAAAGTTTTCAGGTGATTTTAGAGTGTTTAGATGAAATTTCTTAGTTAAAAAAAAATTAAAACTCAAATCTCATGGTTTTAGGTGATGTTCTAGAGTAATTAAACAGAAATCACCTAAATCTCTGCAACTTATTAAAATCATCTAAAACTCCATTAAAAAACAAATCACCTCAAATGTTAGATTGAATATACCCCTAAAAGTGTTTGATGGAAAATAGGTTAATTGTGTTCGATATTACTAATTTTAAATTTTAATCAATTTGTGAATTAAAAAGGTTAAGGTAAATGCATTTGCTGCTGTAGTAAATTTTTGTTTGGTTCAAAACCGCTGTAGTAAAGAACAAATCAATCAAAATCAACAATAAACTCTATGGATGATCTGATTTCTATCATGGAAAGAAAATATTGATATATTAATGTTTTGAGCTAAAACATTTTATGACGTTATTTATTAATAAGTTGTGGACTAAATACTAATATGTCAACTGTTAAAATTACTATTCCACATTCCATTATTTGTACCTCCGAAAGTGATATAAACGTTTTAATTATTTTCAGTAGTCAAACCTTAGACACACAACAAAAAAGTTAGATGCTATAAATTAGATGTTACAATAAGCAACGGCTTGTCGGCTTTACTTTACACTGCCTCCACTAAAATCCTAATACAAATCTTTGAAAACAATGCAAGTAATTCATCAAAACCTATACAAAACTTCAAATCCCCAGAGAAGCTTCGTGCGAAAGCACCTACTTATGTCATATTTCAATTCCACACGCAAAGTAAAATTCCAATACTTTCTTAGTCACATTACAACTCATGTTGGATTGTGTATACATCACAAATGATTCTACCATATTCAAGCAACGTAGTTCAGTTCGATCAACGTCGTACGTGGACTAAGTCTGGGACACGTAGAAGTAGAAGGATCAGTTAGTCTGCATTTTTTTTTTTTTTTTTGCAACTGTGAGTGTCTAGGTTGAGGACCAAATAATTTTTCAGGGAATTGAAACCGATGTGTAACTCAATCCGGATTACTTAAATGTTGTATAATCCATGACCGAATCTCGCCTGCCTAAACAAATGATAATTTTTTGCCAAAACAAAAGATAATTTAATTCCCGGCAAAACTTGAACCCATATTAGAATATATGTCTTTCTCTAGAATCTTTTCTTACAGTCGGGCTATCACCAGTTGGTTAGTGTGCATTTCTTTCTTTTAAAATAGTAACCAGCACATATACAAAAGGTTCGAAAATTACTTGATTAGTAAAAATTTAGCTGACTTAAAGTAATTTTAGATCTAAAGTACAATATTACTCTAGAATCTAAGATAAATCAACCAGTTATACCTTCAATAATATATCTGTTAAATATGTGTTAGCATTATATATACATATATGTATTTTTAGAACTCCAATAGATAGAAACTTCCATTGGAAGTGCTTTTAGAGCCACTAAATATATATTTTAGAATATGACTGCAAAGTTAATGTAGTCTAGCGGTTTAGAAAGGTAAAATGTTCCCCCCCCCCCTTCTCGTCTTCGAATACCCGAATCAAAAAATTTCGTGTTTTCCTGTTTTTGTTTAATGAAGTTTTAGCAAAAAAAAATATGTGTTAACATTTTTTAAGAAAAAAGTTGGGATTTGATGTGAAAATAAGAGATGTACAAGCACTAGTTTATCAACTCATCGGACTTCCGATGCTACTCTTTTCTTTAAATAAAACAAAAACTGAAATCGGAAATTTAAGAAAACAAATCATTTTGATGCGAAAGATATAAATAATAATTTCCGTCCCATTAGTCTGAACGAAACAAACATTTGTCTGATTCCAAAAACCGAGCGGCCAAGAGACATGACTAATTTCCGTCCCATTAGTCTCTGTAATGTGTGCTACAAAATTATATCTAAAGTGTTATGTCAGAGATTACGACGGTTTTTGCCAAAGTTTATTTCGGAAACACAGTCTGCCTTTGTGGCAGGACGCGCTATCGCAGATAACATTCTCCTAGCACAGGAAGCATTTCATGCTCTAAGAACCAACAATAAATGTAAGAATGAGTTCATGGCTATCAAAACAGACATGAGCAAAGCTTACGACAGAGTGGAATGGGACTTCCTGGAAGCTATGATGAGGAAAATGGGTTTTAGGGATAAATGGATCCAATGGATAATGAGATGTGTAAGGTCGGTGTCCTATAGCGCATCGATTAATGGTAACCTACGGGCCTTATAACTCTACCGGAGGTTTGCGCCGAGGGATCCACTCTCGCCGTATCTATTTATTACGTAATGCAGAGGTCCTTATAGCAAACATAAGAAAGGCGGAAAGCTCAGGTCAAATTAATGGCCTCAAAGTGGCCCAAGCAAGTCCCCCGATATCCCATCTCTTATTTGCAGATGACAGTCTTTTTTTCTGCAAAGCAGCTCCAGAGCAATGTAGCAGCTTGCTAAACGTCCTCGATTCATATGGAAATGCCTCTGGACAAAGGATTAATTTTGACAAGTCAGCTATCACGTTCGGGAAAAAAGTGCCTCCAGGAAATATGGAAAATTTGAAGAATATTCTAGGGATCTCCAGAAGCGGTAATGGCAGTACTAGGCATACCGAACAACTTCAAGGTTAAAACTCGGTGTTTGCTTATGTCCAAGACAACTACACCAGAAGGTTAATGGGTGGACTGCAAAACATCTATCTAAAGCCGGTAAAGAAGTCATGATCAAATCGGTAGCATTGGCTATTCCGACATTCCCGATGTCGTGTTACCTTCTCCCAAAAGGACTGTGTAAAAAAATAGCTAGTGCAATATCAAATTTCTGGTGGAGCTCTGGCTCTAATCCAAAAGGTATGCATTGGATAGCATGGGACAAAGTATGTCTTCCTAAAAGAGAAGGAGGAATTGGGTTCCGATCACTTGAAGAATTTAATCTAGCCTTATTGGCTAAACAACTTTGGCGATTGGAGCAAAATCCAAATTCCTTACTGACGAGAGTCCTTAAAGGAAGGTATTTCAGGAACTACCACCCTTTCAAAGCACCAAAGGCTTCAAGACCATCCTATGGATGGAGAAGTATTATGGCTGCGAAGAATCTAGTCAACCAAGGCCTCCGGCGTACGATTGGTACAGGGGAACACACACTTGTTTGGGAAGATCCGTGGTTACCGGACGAGAAGGCCAGACCTCCTATGATAGTCAACAACTTTGATCCCACCCTTAGAGTGGCTGACCTGATCGATCCCGTGAGAAAGGAGTGGGACATTACCAAACTAAGAAACCTGCTGCACCCCGATGACATTTCATTGGTTCGTAGTTTACATATTAGCAGGAATCCCAAACCGGATGGTTATTGTTGGAACCTATCTATTTCGGAAAATACTCGGTCAAGTCGGTATATGCTCGCAAGATCAAAACCAGATAATGAAACGGTATTTCGGAACCAGCTGCCTTCTCTCAACCCACTGAAGGAAAAAATTTGGAAAATCAAAACGGGGAACAAATTTAGTCATTTTTTATGGCAGATTTTATCGGACGCAGTAGCAGTTAACGAAAGGCTCTTTAAGAGACATATTGGGAACGATCCTAGCTGTCCAAGGTGTGGTCATGCGGAGGAAACAATTAATCATATGGTTTTTACATGCCCTCCAGCTACGCAATGCTGGGCTCTCTCAACCATTCCATCGGCTCCAGGAATTTTTCCTTCACCAAATCTGTACACCAATATAAATTACCTTCTCTCAAGGATAAATATTGGTGGAACCATGGAGGAATTAACCAAGGTCTTTCCTTGGCTCATCTGGTATATATGGAAAGCGCGGAATGAAAAACTTTATAATGGACGCGATCTAGCACCAAGGGACACAACGGAACTAGCGATGCGGAATGTAATGCTTGGTTTACGGCCAATGAGGAGATCGATCCATGTGTAAGTGTTACTGATCCCATACCGGTGGACCCCCCAGACCTCCCTATCTTTATTTGTCGTGTGGACGGATCATGGAAGAATGATGGTGCAACGAGTGGAGTGGGATGGATTTTACAGCTTCAAGATGGATCAATAGATCTACTCGGCCTACATGGTTGTCATAAGCAAATTTCACCACTACATACGGAACTCAAGAGCTTAATATGGGCTTTGAAATGCTTATCTGCCACCAGCGGTTCTGTGATTATTTTGTTACTGATTCTCAAGAACTAGTCAAAATGATATCTACACCGAGGATCTGCAGAAATGAACTTAATGAGTTTAAATCCCTATGGGAGTCCTACCAGATGGTAAAGTGGTTTATCAACCTAGATCCGGTAATGTTCAAGCGGACTTCCGGCAAGACAAGCTCGAACAAGAAATCGTGTTTTCTCATATGTTAACACTAGCTGCCACAATTGGATGATATCTAGCATTATTCTCTGATTTCAGATTTTAAGATTATCTTTGTACTCCATATTGTGATAAAAAAAAAAAAAAAAAAAAAAAAAAAAAAAGATATAAATAATAATCATGTAATTAAATGGGCCAATTATGAAAAGAAGTTAACTTCTGAATACAGCCATGTTAGAAAATGGTAATATAATTTCTGAAAACATAATTTGTCTATAATTCTATGCATATTAAAAGTATAATAAAATTTTATACTAAATCTATTATTTATTTTGTCATATATTTTTAATAATTATCAATCAATAATATTTAATTATTTTAAGTAATATCTATTAAAAGTTTACAACTTCAAAAATTTAGAAGGTTTTGTAAAACAAGAAGAAAAACAAATATCTTTTCTTCTTTTTTTTAACACTAAACAAATATCTTTTCAAAACTGAGAAAATACAAAATATCTTGAGGGCATAGAAGACATTTGGTTAGAAACTACCTGTTCAGACATATGAAAGATTTGCTGTGTCAGAGTTTCAAAAGCCTTTCCCATGCTTTACTACTTTCTCTCTCTCTCTATTGTAAGCTTCGAAGTTTCCTTATCCTCTCTTGAAAAATGCAAGATATTCATGATTACTCAATGACCGGAGGAGGAGAAAGTACAGGGAGGTTTTTCGGTGGAGGAGGAGGCGAAGATCATCGGAGGATGAGAGTGCACCAGAACAATATCCTTAACCATCACCAATCTCTCAAGTGTCCTCGTTGCAACTCTTTTAACACAAAGTTTTGTTACTACAACAACTACAATCACTCTCAGCCACGGCACTTTTGCAAGAACTGCCGTCGTTACTGGACCAGAGGCGGCGTCCTCCGTAACGTTCCCGTCGGAGGTGGTTGCCGTAAAGCCAAACGTTCCAAGTCTAAGCAGCCTCCGTCATCGTCGCCTTCAACCGCCGACAAACCAACAACTGCACAAGACGGAGAGGAGAAACCAAGCAGCAGCGAGAGCTCTTCTCTCACCGCCTCTACCTCCACCGTTACCGCCGCTACAGCAACGGTTACGTCTTCGGGGGTTACGGGCACTGATATGCCTGACTTCGAACAGTACGGAAACGGGATAGAATGGTCTATGTTGCTCGGACAAGGTTCGTCGGACGGTGGAGTTTTCTCGGAGATGGGCGGTTTTACTGCAACGTCGCCTATTGAAACGACACCGTTTGGATTCGGAAGTAATACTGTACATCAGCAGTTTGAGGATCGAACGGTTCAGGATGATCCCACTATGGGATTTGAACCGTTGGATTGGGGAAGTGGCGGAGGTGATCAAACACTCTTTGATCTAACCAGTACCGTTGATCATGCATACTGGAGTCACCAAGATCAGCATGATATTTACCTTCCTCAATTCTGACAGCTTCTCTTCGTTTTGATCCACAAATATATTATTCACATAGAAGGTAAAGTTTTGAAGTGTTTCTTATGGGTTTTATTATGCAATATGTGACTGCTTTTAAAAATATTCCCCAGATGCAAAATATACATACATATATACCTCTTGTTTCTTAATTGGAATAGCCTGAGAGTGCAAATTTAGATATGATACTGTTATACTTTTGCTTTTTTTTTTTTTAATATACTTTGGCTTCTGTTTACTTGTCGTTGTATGTTTGATAAGATCTTGATTTTCTAAGATTTTTTTCATTAATGTGTCCAATAATTAAGTTTGTATCTTGATTGGACAATAAAATCTTGTCTTTTGTTCCTTTGATTATGTAATTTTTTCTGTTTAGAACATCTTCCACTCAATCTCAAATCTTCGAATTTTGAGATTTTAGTCATCACAACTCAACATTAAATCCTCAAAATAATAGTGACATTTCAAATTTGAGGTTTTACTATTCAAAACCTTAAAATTACTATTCATTTTTCTTTTAATCCTTACAATTATTTTATTTCACAAAATACATCTACTAATTTTATTTAGAATAACTTAAGTACACCAATATAAAATAAAATAAATATTACATAACATTAAAATAAAATTCACACAAATGGAAAAATACATTAAATAAATCTCACACAAAATAAAAATACATTAAACAAACTTAACATAAATTAAAGCAAATGAGCACATATGGAATATTACGGAAATAATGTTTGAGTAATTTTGTATTTTATATGCAATTTTTAAAAATTTGTGTGTGTGTGTATGTGTATTATTTTATTACATATGTATTATTTTATTTTTATTATATAATATTGTGTGTTATATAATATATTAAAAGTACAATTTATATGTATTTATGAATTTTTATCATTATTAGTAACTTTTGTTAATACCAAGAACTATAATGTAAATGAATAAACTTTTAAGAATTTTTTTGAGGTTCTATGGTTAGAGCAATCAATCCTTAAATTTTTTTTTTCAGGTTTTGCTCCCTTAAAATAAGATTTTGTGTTGAAGATGCTCTTATTATAATATGTGGTTTAAGAGTGTGATTAGTTTGTATATTAAGTCCTCACTAAGCCATGCTATCTGTAATGGTTGTTATATTAGTATTTTTACAAATAGAGATAAATATACATATTATTTTACCGAATTGAGTATTTCAATTATTTTAAATATTTTATTCAAAATATTTTGAGTAAATTATTTAATATTTAAGATACCATTTAATATATTTTTTCTTTTTAAATAATATTAATTTGAATTTGTGCGACACTTATATTAAAAAAAAAATGTTGTTAACTCTTTTTGTATAAACAATACGGAAACTCTATGTCTAGTCATATCTTCTTTTTTTTCGTATTTATCGAATTTAAAACCGAATAAGAACAACTAAATATTCCACCTTCGCAGCTTACACAGCTTACGATTATAGTATTAAACAATTAATAAAATTTAACTCGAACGAGTTGTCTTGGGTTTGTTGATGGGATATCTTGTTTGTCAGTGGCGAATAGAAAGTCCTGGGGGAATTGTACGGATAGACGAGAGAGCCGTGCTGTCGCTTAAAACAGTTCTTAGCAAATAGACTACTAGCGATTGTGCATGTGACCGATGTGGTTTGCTCTATTTTTTTACTCTAAAATAGAGTGATTTTATAATAGAGTTGAAATTTGCTCCAATAATACTCTATTTTAGAAGAAAGAATAGAGTAATGAATAAATAAAAAATAATTTATTCTATATTTGGAGTAAACTTATTTTTCACTCTATTATAAAGTGAAATAGAGTATCAAAAGAGCATTTTTACTCTAAAATCTATTTTAGAATGAAAAATAAAATGAAGCTGGAGATGCCCTTAAGCATGATTATCGGTGGTTTTTCACCAAAGTTCCAATCTTTAAAAATAATAAATTTAATCAAAAAATAAGAAAGAAAATAATAAATTATAATAAAAAATCTTATTTTAGAATGGATGCGGATCCTCCTATTTGGTTTACATAGTCTATATGAATATGTAAAACTGCTGACAAAAAAAAAGATACCTACTAGAACCTCAATCTCTAAGTGTCAATTAATTAGAATTTCAATTGTTCTGAGGAACTAAAATATAGAAATAAAAATGAAATAGTAAAAAAACTTTTAGATATTATCACCGTTAAATATTAGACTTAGTTCATAGTCTCATAGATATTTTGAATACAGTACAATGAAATATTAGCTTTAATTTTTTTTTAAAAAAAATCTAAAATTGATATATATATGTATATATATAAATGTAACTCTGTAATTTTTTTAAAAAAAAAATTAATTTGATTTTATAATATTTTATATCCCTTAAAATATTAGGATTGGCACGGATATTATGCTTGACATAATGACATGACATGCATTCTACATGTCTGAAGTGGAGCCTATTTCCATGTCTTAATATCAATGGCTGACGTACTTATATCAATGGTCAGCTTGGTGTTTTCTCCGACTCCAATCGTTGCTCGAAGAAGATTTCAAATATCTAGTTCTCAAAAAAGTTAAAATTAAAATTATGAGATATCAGACAAAGTTCCACGTTGGAAATTACACAAAGAAAAGTCTAATATATAAAAATATGTCCAATTCTTATAGTACAAGTTTTTTTGGGAATGAACCCAAAAATAAATTCATGCGGACCAGTCTTTTAGGCCCAAAGTGGACAATATCGTACTAATCAGATAATAAAGAGTTGGACATGAGATTTCACAATCCCAACAATGGATATCATAGCTCCAGGTTTGATGAAGATCTGCAAGAAGACTAAAATATTCTTCGAGTAGGAATGAGACCCTTCAGAGTGGAAGAGGAAGTCTGTGGCAAAAATTAATCAGAAGATGATGAAATCTGTGGTATTGTGGGAGAAACATTCTCAAAGGAACGAAAATGTAAAACGCATTCTCAAAGGAAGAAATACACGATATGAGCGTAGTCTTTAATTTTAGGAAAAAAATGTGAGATATCAAACAAAATCCCACATTGAAAGTTAGACAAAAAAGAATCTAATATATAAAGAGATGTACAATTCTAATAGTACGAGACATTTTAGGAAGGAATCCAAAAATAAATCTATACGGATCAGCTTTTTAGATCCAAAATAGACAATATTATACTAATCGAATAATAAAGAGTTGGACATAGACTTAAAAAAAAATCAACACAAATATCTTAGCCGAAGAGAAAGAAAGACTAGGGATGAATCCTTTGTGTGTTTAAATAAAAACCGCCTGTGGGCCGTTGGATCAGTAAAAACTCTTAAACGCATATGATCGGAATGGTGACAGCGCATATAAATGGTGATGATGATGATGGGGTCCATACTAGATAAGTGGTGATCACTATATGGAAAAGCACTTGAAGGAGAGTAGGTCCAATAAGGCATGTGCGTAAGTTATAAAATCTCACACACAACGGGAAAGTTGGGTTGGGCGGTTGGGAGAGTTTGGGATTGTCTGTGGGTTGGTTATGAATCCACCATGTTCCCTAATCATTTCCCTAACAGTTTCATGATTTCAATTGTAATTTTTCATTGATGACTTGTTTGACATGATTACAGGATCTTTGTGCTCCTAATTTTTGTTATGGCATCTTTCTTTAATACTTTAACACTACATTTCTCTCTCACTAGGTGAAGAGATCTCAAACCCATTCATTAAATCTTGGTGGTATATAAGATTTGACCATAATATCATTCAACCTTTTTTATATATCCTATCAGTTAATCCAATTTGACTCAAACTAACTGATAAATTATTTGGGTCGAAACCGAAACCGAAACTTTCAACATAATTATAATTTTGTGTAAAAAAACTCGAATCTGAGAAATTTTTGGCACATTTTTAGTTGTTACTAACCACGTGACCACATACCATACTACTAAAGTCATTATTAGTAGGAGAAACCAATGTGATTCCAAAAAATTATAAAAATTAAGTTTTAATATACATATATATATATATATATATTTTTTTTTTCATATAATAAAAATACTTAAACCAATAATTTAAAACAAGTGTAGAGTTGATTTCTTTAGAATTGATAAGAATCTTTCAAATGAGAGATCCACTCTCTTCTCTCTTATTTTTAGTTATTTAATATATTTTTATAAGAGCTCAATAAGAGCTTGCCAATGCTACTGCTCTAGTCTCCTGTCTATTTTCACTCTTTCAACATTTTTAATCTTCCTCCAGCCAGTAATGATCTCATTTGTTCTCGGAACATATCAACCCTCGGTTAAGTTGTTAATATATTCACTTATATATTTAAGTAACCACACACAAAAACACAAGTAACGGTTTCGATAGCTCAACTAGCATATTACCTAACTATCCAAAAATAGAGAGTCGGAAAGGTCCCAAGTTAGAACACTACCAAGTTAGAACACTAAGTTAGCTTGCTATGATTTTTGTCTCGAAGAGATTAACTTAACAAATTATATCCACATATATCAAAAATAAAAAATGTAAAATGACTCAGTATTCTTCTATATTACGTTATTACATTTTTCTCATGAAAACAATTTTGGAGAAAGAAAAGGTTTGGAAAAACAGTTTTTTTTTTTTTTTTTGAAACTGGATTGGAAACACAGTTTAACATAAAAATTAAAAAAATATATAATATTTTAGCGGTAAGATTGTGGATTTGTGACTTGTTTATATGGTACTGCATACCACAAATGACGCGTACGATGGTTAATTAGCAATAAGAGTCTTAGAACATGTTTAATGAGGATTTTTAGGGTAAGGTTCTTATCGGAATATAAGAAACCGTCTCTTAACTTTTAACTAAAAAAATTAAGAGCCGGCTCTTAAAAGTTAAGAGACGGTTTCTTATATTCCGCTAAAAACCTCACCTTAAAAATCCCCACTAAACATGCTCTTATACATACACTATATAAAGAACTTTATGTTTAATTATGTGAATATGTAATTAGCGACCGATTTAACAAGCCTCTTGTTTTCTTCTGTCCGTCTATGATTCTGCCACATGAGAAAGAGCTAATGTTGATTGATGTTGTGATTTGAAGATGTATCGAGAAATCAGAAGTGCATATTACTGAGGAGCTGTAAGAGCATTGCTTGTCTACGAACGACGTCACAAGTGTAAACCGAGTTTCCAAGCGCACCGAAACCACCACAACCCCTGGCAACTTCATGTTGTATTCAATATTGGAACCATCACATTATGCAGAGAAAATCAAAGATCAAACAGAGAAGGTAATCTAGTTGCCAGCGTTTAAAGCTAGCTTATTACCGAGTAAAGACCATCACCTTTATGGGTTAAAAGCTACAGAATGTGCCCGCGGTTACTTAACTCAGCCATCTGTTTCTTCATTACCGAACAGGCGAACACCGTGTTAACGGTGCTTCAATATTATTGCATTGCTTATTGAAACGAACAGCGTATTCGTGTAAGATGAAAATAATAGCGCATTAGGACCCTATATTATATTTTGTTTTAAAATAAGACCCTATGTTATATTTTGTTTTAAAATAAGACCCTATATTATTTAGTATCATCAAACTATATAGTAATATGGATTTTGAAACACTTGCAAAAGTGAACAAGTGAAAAAGAATTGAGTTATAGATAAGAACTGTAGAAAAGTAGGCTCAGGGAATCTACACAATGACATCTTCCAAGGAATCCATGAGAAGAGTGAGATGTCTTACTTCTTCCGGCCCTTGTGTTAGTTTTGATAAAATACATATGAGTTCATGTCTAAATTAGATTATTTGATCCTTTCATAGTGTTTCTTTTAATCAGAAACAGAGTTTTATACAAAAGAATCTCATAAAAACTTCTAGAGTGTCCTTTTTTTAATTCAGAATCTACAGCATTGGAACCCTAAAGCAATCGGTTTTTGTTTCTTTGGAGACAAGTCATCTGGTGTAGGCATCAGGACAGGGCTTCCCATCCACTCAACTCCCAATCTGCATAAAAAAATTCAATTCAGGGAACTCAATTTCTCAACAAGACAAACAAAAGAACGTTAAACCCTTTTCTGTTGCTATTTAAACTCACATGGGAAATGCAAACGATCCCCTTCCTTCATCTGAGTGATTAGACCCGCTAGATTTATCAGAGGCATCAGTATCTTCTTCTTCCTCGTTCCTCTGCAACAAATGAAATAACATAAATAAAAATAGCAAATTCACATATTTAAATTTGAAACAATATAACCAATAAAAGAGTTTGCCTAATGGATAGAACTCTTAAATTATCTAATAGGGTATCTAAGAGGTCATACGTTCAAGTCCTGTTAGAAGGTCTTTCCAGAGGAGAATGAATTTAAAATGGTTTGGGTCTGGCCCTATTGGATGTATGGACTTGCTTACGAAAACACACTAGTCATTCAGAAAACAAAAACCAGGAACATCTTAAAGAAATTATTACCAGATCATGAACACCACAAGAGACATTTTCAGTTTCTTGGCATGTAGTCTTATCGCTCTGATGATCTTGTTCTGTCCCTTTAGTCTCCAGAGAGTTATTCTTCTCTTCTTTGCCTACCCCTTGGTCTCCATAAATAAGCTGTTTTAAAAGAAAAAGCAATATAAATTAAAAGTTTGTGTAAGACATTAAATTGATGCGGTAAAAGATTTTAAGAAACAATGCACCCGACAACGAACCTTACGATGTACCGTTCTCGGTGACTTTTCAGATGACACTTCCACCTCTTTTCTCTTTTCTTTCCCTTCTTTCACAACGTCGAAACCTCCATCTTCACGGTCGAAGCAGAAGACAATGAAGCCAGGTTCTTCTGAGGCCGGTGGCTGCGGCAAGCTCAACCGCCGGTTATGAGACGACGATGTCGGAGAAACGCTGCTGCTGCTTCTCAGATGATGATGACGTGTACCTGGTGGGCTTAGACTGAGCTTCCTCTCTGACCTCTTCTTCTTAATCTTCCTCTTTGTCCTCCTGAACATTAGAGTGTTGTTGTTCGTTGTGTTACTGTTGTTATTAACTCCATCCTCCTCTACGTCTGAAACATACATTCAGTGAGATAATTTAAACACGAGTTACAAAAAGTGAAAGTAGCAGTTATAGAATAAAGCGGAAGACCTATAGGAATCTTGCAAGCCAAGAAACAGGCAGCCCAGTCTTTGACTCTCCAAGTGACAAGTTTTGGTATTGTCCATTGTGAAGCCATGGCTGTCTTCTTTGTGGGGAAAGAAAATTTCTCTTGGATCTTTTTTCACGAGAAAATGGTTTTTTTTTTGTGTTTTTGGCTTTACCAAGAAAATAAATTCAGAAGGAATGAAGAGAGATTTATTATGAGGGAGAAGAATGATTTGAAATTTGAAAAAAAATATTGGGAGACAATAAATAGATTGCCATGAATAAGGGAAGGGGGTTACAATGTGTAACTCATGAATGCATTTAATACTATGGGAATAAAAGACAATAACTTCTTTTTTTTAGGAAATATAATAATTGGGAATAAATGCTATCAGAGTTAATATACACTGCAGAAAGAAATTCAATTTTCTTCATTTCTCATTTTAAATCTGTAGATTTATTTCGTTCAATTCCCGTGTGCAAAAAGACCGCATAAGGCATGGAACGGTGGCTAGAGACTTGGATGAGTTTTCTGATAAGAAGAATGTACATAGGGATGGACATTTTACCTGATATCCGAATCCAAACCCGAACTCGATCCAAAAAATTCAACTGAAGTAATAAAATATCCCAATAGATACTGAATTTGGAGAGATTGGACATCCGAACTCGTACGGTTAATATCTAAACCCAAATACATATCTGAAGTTAACCGAATATATATATATATATATTATATACTGTACATGGTTCAAAATCATATATTATATATATATAATTGTAGATAAAGTGATTTGCTATTCAATTAAAATGCATGTTAAGCTTCTTGTTTCATGCACTAACAAAAGTTGCATTCATATTCTCAAAACAATAATTAAACTAATGTTTTCTATTTTCAAAATTTTATTTCCAAACCTATTAATCGTTTAACCTATTAATATTTTTTTAAAAACAATCAGTTAAGCTAATTGTAAAATTTTAAGTATAAGAAACTTGAATAATGAAATTTTTACTTAAAAAAAAAACTTAAATATCCGAACCGACCGAAATAACCGAATCCAAACAAAAAATACTCAAACCTGGGCAGATATGTAAAAATACTCGAAAGGAGTCTAGACTCCTATACTGAAATATCCAAAAATCTGAGATACCGAGCAAAATCTGAATACTCAAACGTCAATGCCTATATTGAATACTCAAACGTCCATGCCTATATGTACATTAGATTACTTCTTTGTACGCGCTACTACAAGTAGAGCTGGGTATTTAATTATTTACTTGTGGATATTGCCTCGTTTGACCTATTGCAGGGTGGGTGGGGGTCGGCCAATTCAAAAAATTTAATATGCGAGTGCAAGTGCGGGTCGAGTTGGTTTTAAGCGGGATGATTGCGGGTCTGCCGAATTTGAATCAGAGATACCCGCTAATCTGTAAAAAATGTAAAAAAAACATTTTCGTAAAAAATATATAAAATATTATAAAATTATATAATTTTAATTAAAATATATAGTTTTAGTTAATATTTTACAAAAATAATTAAAATATATTTAAAATAATTATTTTTAAAAAATTTATATTATCCATAGGTTCTACATGTTACCACAAATCTGAGCGGGACGGGTGCGGATATGCGATATTTTTTTGCAGATCATGCGGGTGAAATTTTGAGTCAAAAAAATGAATCGATCCGTGGATTAGCGGGTGGTTGATCATCCGTGAACGCAGCTCTAACTACAAGTGCAACGGTTTGTTTCATGAGCATGCAGAAAAATAAAACAAAAATTCGTGAGCCAGTTAGGCCTTAGGGACCGTGGGATCGGATCATATGGAGATGTGAATTTGGACTTAAAATTGATGGGCTGAAATGATTGGGTTATTAGATATTGACTTGGACGAGATAGTCCGGCAAATTGGTAGGTTTTAAGATGAAGTTACTTGGCTAGGTACTTTGATTCCAGAAAATATATGATTTTTTTTGTTGTAAATTCGTAAGTGATTAAAAAAGCTATTTTCGCTAGTAACTTTCATAAATATATACAATCAAGTTTCTATAAATTATGTATCATGTTGAAAATAGGCTGTTATATTAAAAATATCTTGATACAAATACAATGTGTTCATTATTATAAAAATATAATAATACAATGTCTTCTTAGGAACAATAACCTAAAACTTAGAAAGAACTATGCAAAATTTTGGGTAAAAAATATTAGTTCATTTACAAAAAAAAAAAAAATTAGTAAACATTTTTTTCCTGGCCGACAATCTTATTTCATTGATTCAGATGAGAATTATAATATTATCATACACATTTTGAAATATAAATTACATAAGTAAAATATGGTTCTCTATATTATAAACTATTGGACCCTTGGGAAAAATATTTTATTATGCATTTTAGTTAAATTTTTTTGAGCAACAAGAAATTGGATCCCTTTTGTCATTATTTTTTATTTTATTTTTTTTGTTTTGAAACACCCTTTATTCATTAAATTTACAGAATTTCACGGTGGCCCCAAATGGACTGTTTGACCTCCCTCTTGTGCCGGCACTGATTATAAACAATATAAAATATATGATCTTTTTAAGAACATTTGATTCACTAACTTTTTGTTATATCTGTTTACAATCCATTTCATTCGAATGCAAATGTTGGTTAATAATACAGTGAAACCTCTATAAATTAATAATGTTGGGACTGTTGGGATTATGTAAGTCCATGTCCAACTCTTTATTATCCGATTAGTACGATATTATCCACTCTACCAAGAATGGCCCCATTTGGATTTCGATTTCCTTCCCAAAGGCGCCGTCTTAATTAGAGTTGGACTTCTCTTTATATATTGACACTTTGTCTAATTCTCCAATGAGACTTAGTTTGCTATCTCACATTCTCCCCCTCAAACTAAGGATCACATTCATCTTGTGTCCCACAACTGACTTCCAGGATCTTCTGACTTGATCTCTGCCACGCATACCTCCCATTCATCACTCGAAGGATATTTTGGTCTTCTTGCAGATTTCTCGTCAAACCGCTCTGATACCAATTGTTGGAATTATGTAAGTCCATGTCCAACTCTTTATTATCCGATTAGTACGATATTGTCCACTCTCAAATTCAAAAAACCAAGATGGATTTACTTTTGGTTTCCTTCCCAAAAGGCCTCGTACTAATTAGAGTTGGACTTCTCTTTATATATTAGACACTTCTTGTCTAATTCTCCAATGTGAGACTTAGTTTGCTATCTCACAGGGACTACACCAAAACTAAATTTTTTATTAATTTATAGAGATTATTAATTTATCGAGATACTAATTGAACCAAAAACTCAATTTGGGACTATCAGATTATATTAATTTATAGAGATATTAATTTATAGATTATTAATTTAAAGAGGTTATACTTGTATAGTTATTTTGTGTTTATTTCCTTATGTATACATGTTTTAAGTACAAATTTATTCATCAAAGTTTGTTGTAATTTGGTTTGTAAATAAATAATTACGTGTTAAATAATAATAGTATTTTAACTATTACTTATGAAAATTAAATGTTCCTCTCTATTGTTTGTAAATGATAGTATTTTAATATAACGTATTTCTACATTTGTTACTTTTATTTCATTTTTTTTCTTGAAATTTTTGATAGTGTATCTTGGAATCCGTTAAATCATTAGTTTTACAAGTAATAAAACTATAAACTAAAGTTTACAGAAAATAGCGTAGGGTTCTCTTCACAAATTAAGTGCAAAGAGCTCTCATCGGCAATGTTGATCTTCATCTGGAATAGCTTCTCCTACAAGCAGAAATTCGTTTTTTTCAGGTATTAACAATGCAGATATGTAATACAACAGTCACTTTGCGTTGGAGATTAAGGATTTATGTAAAATCATAATTAATAAGTTTTAAGACAAACGTATTTTTGAAATCCTATTTTGATGATTCTATTTAAAAAAAGTAAGATTCAGTTTAGATTTTAAGAAAATTAATTTGTGGAAATAGGATAAAACGTGACAATGGTAGTGAAAAGAGAATACGACAAAGATTCATGAATAAGAATTAAAAAAAAATATGAATAGTGGAAAAGAATATAAAATACACAAAACAGCTCATTTAAGAATAAAATAGTCCAAAATTTGAGAATAATATAACCTAATCATGAACATGAAAATATATAGAGTTTTTAGGAAATATTAGATTATAGAAAGAAGTTATGGAATTTACCCTTGTTTAAAAAGGTTATCTACCCTAGTTTCTCTAAGATGATTGAGTTGACTAACCCACAGGGCCGCCGGCCCAGAGGACAAGCCACCCAAACCGTGGATTAGGCATCCAAATTAATAGGGCATATTTTTTAAAAAATTTTTTAGTAGTATCTATAAATAAATAAAAAATTTGTAGGATTTTCTATTAAAATATTACTTATTAGGCATTTTGGTTAGAATAAAATTTGTTTAAACTTTCAACAATATTTATAAATTGGTTAAAAATTAAATATATTAATACATTTCTATTTTTCTTTTAGGATTTAATATATAATAAATTATCAACAGAAGAGAGCTTAAGGATTGATTAATTTAACACGGATCAAGATCTAGCTCTAATTTCCCTTTAATTCAGATTTGAACAATTCCAAAAGTAGAAAAAAACTTGTATATTTATTTTTGATTTAAGAAAGCTAAAGATGCAAGTGAAGATATTTTAAGGGCATTATGTTTGAATCTGGAAGTTTCTTTGAGGGATTGTACGTATTCATATATAATTGACAAAGAATTGTTTAATGAACTAAATTTTTTTTGAGAATCAATGTCCGAGAAAGTTCGAAAACCTATTGAAGTACTCGATTTTTTTTTGAAAAAAATGTAAGATTGTCATCAATACACATATATTGCTAATCGCATAATGTCGACTATTCTGGTGTAGTCGCCACAGCTGAAAGATGTTTTTCGAAGTTGATGTTGATAAAGATTTATTTGCAGTCTATCATGTCACAAGAAAAATTATAATGGATTGTATATGTTATCAATTGAAACGGTTATGGTTGAAAGACTTGACTATATGATTCTAATGAATTTATTTTGTAGAAAAAATATAAGAAGAACTATATTTCAACAATAAGTGTACGTTATATTATTTTTTTATAAGTGGGCTATATTATTTTTTTTAATAAAAATTTAAGCTGTTTTTGCACTGTTTTGCGATAATAAAATATGTACAATGGCATAGTTTAAAATTTTGATTGGGGCAGTACAAAAGGTTAATTCGGCACTGCTAACCCATACCATATGAAATATAAATATAACTTTTCTCTTTTTGTTCAGAGGATGACATGGGCTGACTGAGAGTTTAACAGCTATGGTTTTATTTGTTTATTTGTTGTTTTAAAAAAAAAAAATCTTTTCGGGTTTATTTGTTGTTTTTTAAGAAAAGCAATTTCGGTTTGTAACTGCAACTTGCAGCAGTGATCAAGTATTGCTATCTCTTATTGTTCGTTTACTGGTGGTTATTTGGTGTGCCGATCGTAATTCACGTCGATGAAAAATGTAACAAATTTTTTTAAAATGTAACACTTCAAAGCAAAATGTAAAACTTCAAATTATTATTCATATAGATTACTGACTGATATCATACTTTCCAGGATCGAGATATCTGTCATGGCACACTACGAGCATTAAGTTCTTAAATTAATAAATTATTGGTAGTATAAATATATCGAAAACACAAATGTTCTGTAATGTAATTTGTCTTATTAAGATCAATAATTAAAATGCTGCAATTTTTTAATTCTTCATTTGCCAGACTGCTATATTCCCGGAAACGTGAATCTCGTATACTCTATAATATTCCACGAAAGCAAAGGTAACGTCCAGTCTACTCCCACTGCCTTTTTGGGCAGATTCACGTGAATGCGTGATCTTTGTAGATTTTTTATTTTTGTAGAGTTTATAATCTCTTTTCTACCACAGCGCTAAACACTAATCTATATGAATAATTAGGGTCGGCTCGGGCTACGCCCGGGATTTTGAATTAAATTTAAATTTTGATTATATATTTAGTATGTTTCTTTTATTTATAAAATTATTTTAAATTATTCATTGATTTTTTTTATCGCATTTTAAACAATTAGGATTGTCTGGTACGTAAGTTTATATAATATTTTTTATATCAATAAATGAGACACTACTTGAATTGAGACAAAGAATGTGAAGCATACTTTGCTTAATCCATTTTTTTCACAAATTCTCTTATTTTAATCTTATAGTCATAGCTTTCGCAAAGACTACTACTTTCAAACTTTACTCGATGAATCCTTATCTTAAAGCTTCTATCCCAATGATTGGAATCAATGGTGTAATAATTGTCAATTATTTTTTGAACGTCTTCGCGGTCGGAGAGACTGATGAATTAATAGCTATTCATATACCTGTCATCATTATTGCTTTTAAATTTTTCAGTTTTACTTTTATGAAAATTAAAAGTAAGTCGACAGAGTTTAAAGATCATTTATAAAATATAAAATTGAAATCAAGCTTGTTTTTGCTTTTGTGCGGTTGTTTGTATATGTACATGGTGTACAGAAACATTATTTTTTATTAGTTTAATAGTTGCCTGCAATTGCATTCATCTATCATCATCTTAAACTTTGATTCATTAGGTGCAACTGCAACGCCTTTTTCTAGCTATTTTAGCAGTACTATATTCATGTAACTTTATACGAATTGTGCTGCAAGTACAGTATAATGTGACACGATAATAACATGAAGAAGTTCACACTCAATATATGTAAAGGTTAGTTTTCTAGCTTTTATCAACCAAGCAGCTATGACCAGTAAGTAGAAAGATTAAACCGTTTTAACCAAGGAAAATAAAAATTAACGACAGTCAAATTTGTTCAGCATCAAAAGTGGAAAAAGGAATATATGTGCATTTGTAATTAGCTATACTTTGTCTTCTTGTTGATAAACCTTATCGAGACATTTGAATCTCATTTTTAGCTGAAGTTCTCTGAATTTGCCTCCTCAAACAGGATGCAGTATGTGTGGTTTTCACAAAAAAGTGGGGGTCATTAAAATTAATTTAAGTAAACTCAGAGGTGGACATTTGAAGGAATTTAGGTCGATGATCTTAGTTTTGGTTAGGTTATGCTCCAATAGTATTGGTTAAAGAGTGCTGCGTAAGATGCATTAGTTGCTTCTTATACATGGAAGAGAAAATGAGTTTGTTGGGAACTATCGTTGTATAAGTCTAGGTTCTTTAAGTGAAAGTGGGCCACTATAAGCAAATATGAATATAATCATGGAAGTGGTTTGTGAAATTACTTAAGGAAAAAGAAACAAAAGAACCGACCACATGATTCATGACTTATTGGAACTTTAGTTGTTCAAGATGC
Organism: Brassica carinata; assembly: GCA_016771965.1. Classification (NCBI taxonomy): domain Eukaryota; kingdom Viridiplantae; phylum Streptophyta; class Magnoliopsida; order Brassicales; family Brassicaceae; genus Brassica; species Brassica carinata. The sequence continues at coordinate 47,960,317 of CM028690.1, forward strand.
AGGAAGTAAAAACAAAATCTAAAATTCAAAATAACTCTGAAAGTGATTCAGCTATCAGTCACTCAGGGTATAGAACCACTCGTTCCGGGACTTCTTAAAAGCTGCGGCTTTCTCTTCAGCTAGCTCATCCTCTCCAGACTCCAGTGTCACCGTCAACATCAGGGTCCTGAGTAGGCACATTCTCGTGTGACATTCGCATTAGTTGCGTCGCTTCTAGTGTTCAGGCAGGGAGTGCTCAAAGCGGTGGTGTTTTCTTTATAACTGCAGCACCAGGCATGTATCATCACCAAGATTGTCACTCCCCCACTGAGAAACTGCAAGTTCAGACAATAATCAACAAATTTAAACCATTATCACACTACATAATATAGTAGTTTTAAGAACATCAAACAATAGGGATATCTGGCCCCTTTGATAGAGGCTAGACGCGTCATTGTATAGTGACCTATCCTGGAGGATGATATTGCTAAAATGGTTTTAGTAAAATCTATGTGAACTTATGATATGAATACATGAGCAGAAATGTATTGAAATCAACAAAACTTGACCGCAATACCATTCTGAAATTAGCAACATAGAGATAATTTTTACCTCTTAACAAATTTTGGGTTAATATTTGTCGCAACAACCACCTTTTGTTCAACACCAGAGCTTAGTAATACTGTGTCTAGGTCCGCAGCAAGGCCATCAAAAACACCGAGGCAGACAGGCTTGTCCCTGAAATGGTTGGAAAGAGGTATCTTATCATACACTAAACTTGTCACCAACATTTATGTTGCACGTTAACAGTTTATGGAAGCAGGAGATTATAAAATACTTATCTCATCAAGCATTATGGTTTCCATGCAGCGTTTAGTGCTCTGCGTGTCTTCGTGGTACATGGTTTTGTTGCCCCTAATTTTTCCAATGATATCTGTTAATCAAGATAAGCATAAACGCTACTTATTAGTGAAATGAATAATTATTATATGGTGTGCTTGTGGTGAATGTTTAGCTATTAAAACCTGACAAAAGAGTGTTGGTATTTGCAAGTGATATTTGCCAAAAGCACCAAATTTACATGCTCATGCTTGCATAAAATGTTGCAACTACAAAAGAGGTGTAACTGAGAAGCGTAAGAGTACGTTAATTCATAACCAATTCGTTGTCTGAATCAATCAATAGAATATATACCTGATTAAGGAGTTGTCTAACTCTTTCTGGGAACGCTCCAGCATCTGTTTATGTCACTCCGATCTACAATCATGTTACCTCCATAGAAGGCTACACGCCCGAGTTCGAAGAGCTCGGTTTCTGGAGAACAATAATTGGAATTGATAAGATTTATAAGATACTGCTCAAGTACAACTCTGTATCTTCTTGTTAAGGGAGTCAATGAAAATGGGTACATAAACTACAAATAAGGATATAAAGATTCAACCTTTTAGATTTCTAGAGTTGTCGAACTCGAATCAAATGCAGGAGGAGCTATTTCCACCATGTCAGAATCCATTGACGACCTTCCTGAAGTTTGATTCTGTATGCTTCACAAAAAAATGCAAAAGTGATGTAAAGTTATAAGTCGGAATACTGACCTATTTATACTTGCAAATACGCCGACTCACAGATGTAAAATTATAAGTTGGACTGTTTAAGAGATAGGGATGAAGATGAAGATCAGGAGACGCCATAGAACGAAGAAGAGAAACGAACCCTAAAGTTTAATTTCTTTGCGTTAGGGGTCACTCTATTGGGCCATCTGATTTCTCAGCCCAAAAATACTTCAGAAAGACGTGTTACGAAATAAACCCAAAGAAAATCGTTTTCAAGTTAATGAAGCGCAGCGTATTGCGGAGATGGGACACGTGTCTTCCCCTCATGCAATGAATTTGTGACCTGGATGCACATGTGGCACAACCTGGATACTACCATGCATAACTTGTTGTGACGGATCGGATGCACTCCTGGGTCAGATGCTCTACTAGAGCCAGACCGGATGCTCGTACTGGAGGCCAGACGCTCAACTAGAGCCAAACGTCTGTCACCAGATGTCCAATCCCTCGCTTAGTATGATATTGTCCGTTTTGGGCCTAAGCTTTCACGGATTTGTTCTTGGGTCGTTACTTCCAAAAGGCCTCATACTAAGTGGAATTGGACCAATTATATATATTAGACCTTTTTTGTCTAATATCCGATGTGGGATTTGGATTGCCTTTTTATTTATTCTGACAATTCTCCCCTCAAACCAAGGACCATAAAACCTTGGCTCTGATACCAATCTGTTGTGACGGACCAGATTCACTCTTGGGTCAGATGCTCTACTAGAGCCAGACCGGATAACCGTGCTGGAGGCCAGAGACTGAAATTGTTCCTTCCAGTAAACTTGTCGATCTTCATGTTCATCCCAGACATCTTCTCACCAGATTCAACCCGAAGCTCTGATACCAGTTTGTTGTTACGGATGTGAGAAGATATAGATTAATAGATAGATGAACAGAAGAGAAAAACACAGAGATTTAACGTGGTTCACCTCTAGGGTTACGTCCACGGGCAAAGAGAGTAATTTATTGATGGAGGCAAGTTTTTCAGAGTACAATTCGTGCTACATAATGCTACATAATAGGGTAAAACCCTAAGGATATATATATGAAAATATTTAATGAAACTTTCCATATTTCTCGGATTGGTCTGAGTATCGATCGATACTTCGGTATGTGCGTCGATCCATACTACGGTATCGGCGTCGATCGATCCATGACGCCTGGATCGCCCGATTTATGCCAACTCACAGATTCAAGGCATATTTCAACATAAATTAATGATCTCGAATGCTGTGTTAAGCAGTATGCAGATACTCTATGAATTAGTGTTTAGCGCTGTGGTAGAAAAGCGATTATAAACTCTACAGAAAAAAAAATCTACAAAGATCACGCATTCACGTTGATCTGCCCAAAAAAGCAATGGGAGTAGACTGGACGACTTTTATAGTATTTAGTTACGGATTACGGGATTAGACATTATGTGCATGTCATAATTTTAAATTATTATTGTCGACTCCACCGGTTTATGATCAAACCAAAACCGTATAGATGGAAATGGTACAGTGACTGCCCGTGACAGGCACATATACCTTGGCCTACACGTAGATTTCTTTGGAGATATCTTTAATCTATTGAAGGGTCTAGATTAATATCTAAAGAAAGATGTAGTCTACGAATAAAATTTTTCTCCGGATATATAAATGGGCCCAAAAATATGGATTCATATTCGTATAGGTGTCTAGAAGTAATGTGATTTAGTTTCGTCTAGCAGGTGAATCGAACCTAAAATGTGTCTCTATCTTAATTTTTCAAATAATCAACATTATCGAATCAGATGTCATATAATAGCGTTTATATATTTGTAAATTTAAGACAAATTAAAAATATAAGTTAACCATCCAACTTGAAGTTATTCGTTATTTATCCTCATAAAAATAATTTTTTTTGTTATAACAAGTAAACAATACTTACATCTCAAAAATTATATGTTTTCTCATTTTTGTGTTCATAATATAAACTTTTTTTATTTTTTAAATTACTCCCATGTAGTTAGCAAACAATACAAAAAACTCACGTCGTAAAAGTATTATTTAGCAAATAGTTTTATATACTTTAAAATACTTGCAAATAATAAAAAATATTTTAAAGATATAAATAATAACGCAGAACAAGTAATTTTCAAATAACTCATTTAAAAAGATTTCACAATAACAAATCATTGTTTTTAATAAATCAAATACAAATCCAAAATTTTATTATTTGTATAAGGTAAATCAAATATTAACTATATTGAAAATACCAAATATTTGGCTTGAGTGAATCAGGAGTTCTAATTCAGTGTTTTGTAATTTATTTAATTACATAACGTATATTTGTGGTGGAGAGGACGTCTATTATTTTACCCCTACCTTACTGTTACATTATCAGAAGATTCATATGTTCATATATGGTAAAGAAAATTTAAGAAATAATTAAAAATGACGCTTGAGTTTCAGATCCTGTAGCGTTTAAAATGGGGAGTTACATTTTTTTTTCTCAGTATTGTTCACACTTATGTATGTTCATCTTGAAGACTTAGAGTAGAAGATTGGATGGAATTTGTGGAGTCGAATATAAAATATTAACCATTTCTGTTAGATGGAGAATCAAGCAAAGGAACCAACCACTAATGGCCTGCCTAGCGTACCTTTACTCCGGCCACTAACTCTGCTTTGGTAAGATCTGATGCGGCTTGGTTGAAGGACCTCAGAGTTGCAGGGCAGGGATTTACGATAGATCAGAACGGAACTTGCACCAACTGGACCAGCTTTAATCGTCACGTGAATTCTGCTCTGATAGCTGAAGGTCTAGCTCTCCGAGAAACAATGTTTAGATGTATGGAGCAGGGAGTCTAACGCATACATAATCAGACTCAGCTCAACGCATTAAGATAATCACCGATGGAAACTCCATCTCCGAACTGTATGGGATTGTCGCAGACATACTCTCTAGTCTTGTGCATCTCTGTTTGAGTCCATCTCTTTCAGATGGATCTCTCGTAGTACAAACAAAAAGGCTGACTTGCTAGCAAAGCAAGCCCTCTCCCTTGAACCTCATGTTGTAAGCTATTCATTCACGTCTTGATATGAATCAAAATTATAGATACCCAGAAAACGCTTAGTTAAAAATATTTACTCTTTTTCTTTCACTAATATTTAGAAAAACGCTTACCAAACTCTTAGAGCATGTGGGACTTACATTAGTGTCATTTGCCAGGAAGAACACATGTTGAGTGCCCATGGCCTCGTACTTCCTGCGCTTTGCTTCAGAAAGCTCAGGTAAAGTAGGTCGGATGCTATACTTGGGCGAGTATCACTTCTGGAAAAATGACTCTAGAAGGAATTGGTAATCAGTCAGAGCAACTGCACGTCCTAAGGGAGTAGACTGCAGGGATAAAATGATCAGCCAAAATAGTTTTCAACTTACAAGGATAAATGATTAGATGTATGAGTGTTTGGGTATAATGGCGCTAATTTCCCAGTATTTTTTATCTATAAAGTTAGTTACAAACAACATTAGGTGAAATTTTTTAAAATGCTTAAAAAAAAACTTTTGAAGCTTTTGATAATAGAGAAACAATTGTGCAAGAGATCTGTTGGTTTTATTATCCCGTACCATATGCAATAAAAATCAGTATTCTAAATTTCGGGGAGTGTGCCAGAAATTCATTATGGAGTTCGAGATTCAACCGAATTAAAATCAAAATTATATGAGAAATCTGGATTTAAGATTCAGTTCATACATTTTTTTGTCAGCTTTCATACAATTTTTTTAGTCCCGTAAAGAGTACTTAATTTGGATATCTCAAACATAAGTCGGTTCAAATTTAAATCAGATAGAACAGACTGGTCTTTTGGAGAAAAATCTGCACTGTAATATTAGATATGTTTATACAAGAGCTGGCTGGATTGACCGCATAAAAATAAATAAATTGGAATTGTAAACGAGTTTCGATTCATTAAATATTTAGAGCATTTTTAACCCATAGTTATTTTTGACTTCAAATGCTATAGTGGAAAAAAAACTTACTCTGACTCACTTTTATTTCTTTTTTTAAAAAATAGAGATTATTTTCTTCCCTTCTATATTTAAAGGAAGAAATAACATTTCTCTATAATAGAGACATATTTTTTATTTGTAAATTTAACTTTTTACTTCAATAATTATAATCAAAAATAAATATTTCTTTTGGTGAAATACACTATATCTTATTATAGAAAGTCTTGTTTTTAGTTACATAATAGTTTTTTATAAAAAAAATTGGTTTAAATAGTATCATAATTTTATGAAATGTTAAAATTAATTAGGTTAATTTTCAATTTTCATAAATAAAAGGTATTATTTACAAAACTAAAAAGAATATAACAAGAATCTTCATTTTTAGAGGATAAAAATAGAAGAATACATTGTAGACAAATCCATCTTTGTAGTATAGTTTTCCTATTTTAGAGGTAAAAAAGATTAATTACGATAAATAAAAAAGATTAATCACGATAAATAATTTTTCATTGTTAACTTATTACAACACCCCATTATTTCGTCACTTGGCGGTACACCAACCAGAAATAACTTTTCATTATTAATTTATTACAACACCCCATATCAAATAGAAAAACCAACGTGTAATTGATTTCACTCTTGACTTGTTCAGACAAAGACACAACTTAACGAACTCACAAACTTCTGTAAATCATCTTCTTCGTTCCAAGAATCAAGAAACTCCATTTTATCACTTACGTTAACCTCCGGCGAACCCTTAACCCCTCCGGCGACGGCACTTTCGCAGCTTAAAATACCCTTTAACTCTTCCATAAGGCCAACATTATCGACATCCATATACATATCGGAGATCTCTTCGTTACTAAAGAACTCAGTAAAACCATCAGAGAAAGAACAGTTGTCGGAGAAACCGGAAGATGTCGACGTTTTGTTGAGCAATGTAGTGGTCGAGTTCTCAACCTCGCCAGAGTTTTGTGAAACGTTGGCGATGATTGTGGAGTTTCCTATGATGATTCCGGTTACAACATCCCGGTTTAAGTCAACCGCGTATTTGCTCGCGACGCGGTTAAGAACCCGTGCGGAACCGGATGAACCGAACTTATGGGTTTCTGGTCCTAAACCGGTTGAAATTATCGGTTTGTGAGTGGTTGGATCGATACCTTTTTGTTTTAAACGCTTTTTAAGATTAGTGTTCCAATAGTTTTTAATTTCGTTGTCGGTTCTTCCAGCCAAATGAGTTGCTATTGCGGCCCACCTTCAATAATTAACACCACATGAAATATATAAATATTATACTCCATAAATAGATTGAATACTTATCTTATATAGTTTTTTTTTGGCTTTAACTTTGGTGCACTTATATTATATAGTTCTTAATTACTAATTAACTAATACAAAAAATAATAAGGCAAAGGAAAATATTCTTACTTGTTACCCTTAAGAGCATGAAGTTTGATAATAGTGTCGTCTTCTTCAGGAGTAAACTCTCCTCTCTTGATATCGGGTCTTAAGTAATTAGCCCATCTTAGTCTACAGCTCTTCCCACATCTCTTCAACCCTATATACATTATGTACACACATTGTAACAAATACATATACAACTGAGAAATAATCAGCTATTACTTTTAATTATACTAAATTTGAAATAATTACCAGCCTTTTCTGGGAGAGTACGCCATCCACCTTCACCATGTCGTTGAATATAAGCAATAAGCTTTTGATCTTCTTCAGAAGTCCAGGCTCCTTTCTTTATTCCTTCTTCTTTGCAACATGGGGTTCTCACCATCTCTGATTCTTGATTTTATTTCTTTCTTTATTGTTATAAAAACTAATTGAAACCCTAGCTAGAGACCTTTTGAAAGGAAGTAATACTCTATAATCCACTCTTTTCTTAAGTGAGATTAGCAAAAAAACAGATTGATGAAATGGTTGACTAAGAGAATTTAATAGATCGTTTGATCAAAACCAAAAGACACCTAAAGATTGTACTCACTGAGACACTTTTTTGACGAGGAACACGTGAACGTGTTATCATTATATATCGGATTTCTAAAAGAAGACCAACCGTTTTACTTTTACTCTCTCGCACTGATTATATAGTATGTAGGGATGCTGTTATATAGTAGAACTAAAAGAGAGAGCTAAAGAGACGTACAGCATATGATTAAGACTTAGTTGACGCGTAGGAGGAATTAAAAATTACTAGTGAGTCCACTGAGTCATCGTAGTGCAGTGCAATATCTAATATAATAATTGGATGGGTCGAGCATCTGTCAGACATCGTTGTCACACAGAGTTGCATACTGATAATACTGTTCTGATTCTCTTGTCCGTATTATTTTGTTTCTTCAGAGAAAAGGAACATTGAGATTAGCCCTTTCTCAAAAAAAAAAGAACATTGAGATTTGGGTAGAAGGTTGTATTAATTTCTTGGAGATATAATGGTCAACAAACGTGTGCAACAATGTTCAGAAAAAAATATTATGAACACAACAAATATCAATAAGGCTATTTTTTTTATTAGTCAAAAGGCTATTTTATTACTTACTCCGCTTTAAACAAAAATATTTCAGAAAATACTTTTTGCATTTTCAATACATTTTATTAGGTAATAATTATAAATTGTAAATTTCAGAGTAATTAATTGTGTTTATAGAATTTTGATTAACTAAAAATTGTAGAAGTAGTTAATCATAAAAAGAATACATTTATAAACAAAATTTAATATATTTTTAATATATACGAAAACTCCAAAACATACATTTTTGAAACAAAAGGAGTATATTTTTTCTCTTCTACAAAATATTAGTGTTACTACTTCTACTATCATTAAAATATAAATATGCTAAATCATAGCTCATATGTTTTATTCACTGCCCAATTAGATGATTTGATTTAAAGAATTTTAATAGAAAGATCTATGAGTAACTATCCTATTTCAAATTTTTTGTCAAACTGTACATCTATATATAAATAAAAATGCAAATGTCATATTTTACCTAAAACCTTGTTGTTCACATTTTTTTTCTGAAACTGAATTTGATAATGATATATAAGAAATTTTCAAAAAACAATTTCGTAAAAATATCATTTTGACATATTTCACGCAGATTAAAAAATATAAATATATTATACCGTTATTTAATGTATAATTATTTAAATAAAAATAATTTAAATAAAATTGTATTTATTATTTAAATAGTAAAAATATATTTAATAGAAAAATTATGTCAGATGTATAGAATAACAATCTTTTCGAAATAAAAATAATGCTAGAATGGTATTCTTTATTAAACAAAAACTGAACAAAATAAAAACACAACCATGAAGATTTTATGTGGTATGATGATTTGGCTCGCTTCAACACAATAATCTAAACTTGATCAACTCACATTGTTGTTGATGATAAGCTTGAAAATATTACAACTTCATCCACATTTTTAGAGTTATTTGGGTTGTTTAATATATTTGATTTATGATATGTTATCTAGAGAAATGGTTTGAAATACTAAATTAAATATTATTTTTCAAAAACACACCAATCAAAACTATTATAATATTTAGGTTTAGAGTTTAGTGATTATTAATTAGATTTTAGTATTCGGATTCCCCCATGTATCTATTCTATTTTTGCTATTTAATTCTCGTATATTAAACTGATACAATAAAAACATATATTATGTTCCATATGTCTTTTTGAGCAAAAAAAGGACATACGGAACACAATATGTCTTTTTTATATAACCCAGTGTAATAAAAACTGGTAATTCAGCGTTATGAAAAAAAAGTTCCGTATCCCCTTAGTATTAAAATAGGAACATTATAACAAAGTAACCTTATCATCATGTGTTTATAACAACAATGCCATTTCCTATGTGACATTACCTTAACTCTTCTCAGCCCCTTTAACTAATAGCCCTCCTTTAACTAGAATAATTACATGCATTGCCATTGTTATGGAACAACCTTTTTTAGTCACTCAAAACATTGTTACATTATTTTGTTATTTTCTTGGCCAAAGCATATGATCTATCATGTGATCGTAATTTGTCTAAAGGTCCATCATCTCCACCGCGCAGAAAATGGTCTATCAAGTAAATCATATATTTGTATAGCCTTATAAGTCTTATATATTTTTATATATATAGTTATGTAAATATAAGCAAATAATCAACATATAAGCAAATAGTCATATATAGTTATATATAACTGCTTTATTTATATGGTCGAGTCTTATATATTTGTAGTTAATTAATATTAAGATTATGGTCGAGTCTTATATATTTGTAGTTAAGTAATATTAAGATTATATGGTCGAGTCTTATATATTTGTAATATTAAGTAATATTAAGATTATGGTCGAGTCTTATATATTTGTAGTTAAGTAATATATATTTGTAGTTAAGTAACTTTAAGATTATATGGTCGAGTCTTATATATTTGTAATATTAAGTAATAATGTAATATTACGATCAAAGTACTACTTCGTAATGGTATCAAAAAGGAATTTGTTTGTCTTGATTCAGATAAATATGGAAGTTTTGACCCGGACAATTACATCACAAAGACGTGATTTACTCAAACTTCCATTCTATCAGTTACTAAACTACAAATATATATTACTTAACTACAAATATATAAGACTCGACCATAATCTTAATATTACTTAATATTACAAATATATAAGACTCGACCATATAATCTTAATATTACTTAACTACAAATATATATTACTTAACTACAAATATATAAGACTCGACCATATAAATAGGGCAGTTATATATAACTATATATGACTATTTGCTTATATGTTGATTATTTGCTTATATTTACATATTGATTATTTGATGATTACTCAAAGACGTGATTTTATTTTGATGTTTTTGATTATGAGAAGTCAAATTTGAGATGAATATAATCAAAGGTAACTGGTTAAAGGCTCTATTTCGCCATGCAATTTTTTGGAAACTGGTTAATAAATCACGGCAATTACGTTATTAATGAAAGGTAAGATATTCTCTCTTCGGTTTTGATTACCTTTTTTGAGATGTTTTGATTAACGTAATTACTTGCTCTTTTTTAGAATTCCAACTTCGGTGTATTTTTTCGTGTTACGTTTAAGGCAAGTAATACCAAAACAACACGTTTCGGGTTATCACCTAGATTAATTACTTGCTCTTTTTTCGTGTTATGTTTTAAGGCAAGTAATACCACGTTCATAGATATACAAAGGGCAAGTATAATACGAAGATTATAATCATTGATTTAAAATTATCGATTTGATTTTGTAAGTTCAAATCTAAAGATTGCACGTTCATAAGTATATATATATACCAACCCTAACATTCACACCTCCTCATCGCAGTCTTTTCTTTCTTACCAATATCAAAACTCTTCCTTTCAAGCAAAAAAAATGGCCGGTATGAACACGGTTGCTGATTTGAAACCTTTTAAGACGATGTGGAGAGTGAGGGTGAGCATCATTCGATTGTGGAAGCAGTACTCGGCTGCTGGTGGCCTAACCATTGAGATGGTTCTCATTGATTCGAATGTAAGTTCACGTCTTTTTTTTTCAGTATGCTTGGTGAATTTATATGACCCACATGTTCTCTACTTTTAAAATAATCGTGAACTTTGTTTACTGATTTTCAGGGAGACAAGATTCATGCAAGTGTTCAGAAAGAATTGGTGAACCAATTCGATAGCTTCCTTGCGCAAGGGAGAACACTGATTTTCACCAACTTCTCTCTGAATCATGCGTGTGGATCATACCGGACCACAAGCCATCTATACAAGATCAGCTTTCTGTCAACAACTCGTGTGAGAAGTGAGAATTCTTTGCCCATTGTTTTATCAGTTTTTAAATTATCTTACTTTTATATTTTATTATTACATTGTCTTTGTTTTTTTTTTGTCTTATGAAACCAATAATTTGATTGCGAGTCTTTCGGTATAATTTGATTGAAAACGAAAGAGTCATTAGTATTCTATTACGGGTGAGTTGCGAATTTTTTCCAACTATGACTAACATAACTATGAACAAAAAATAGACACACACTGCATATGTCTCTCAGAACAAAAAGAGACCATTTTATCACCAAAATTTTTATACAAAAGAGTTAAGCCATCTATCTATAATTTAAAAATTACAACCTACGTTAGTCTATTCACTACGCGTAGGACGCGGGTCATCACCTAGTGTCTATTAATTGGGTCGGATAAAGAAAATATAACCATAGCATACCAGATATCGTTTGGGATAATATATAGTAATGATAATGGATTAATGAAAGAAATATAGAGTAAAGAGTAGTAGTCTAGTTATTAGCTAGTTATGATTAAAATATATAATTTAAATTCTCCTTTTAAGTGAAAGTAAAATACTAGACTCATAGTTTTACTTTTTAATAATTTTTCCTATAAACATGATTTCCCAAATCAGCTGTGCTCGTGAATCATGTGCTTTGCTGTGGCCTTATGCACCTCATATTTTTTGAGAATGTGGTCCAATCAGAACAAAATCTTATAATATTTAAAAGTTGTAGCAGCTAAATGAGGCTAACCAAATATTTTATTTTAAAAAAAACATTTTATTTAACAACGTAGCAAACACTAATACATTGACCATACCTGTAATGTTTATGTTTTTAAAAAAAAAATTGAATGCCCTTTTCAAGAAAAAACACTAATAGATTGATAATAAAATAGATATCATAATATTATTATATATAAAATTCAATTATAGACTAATCATCATGATATACAGTACAATATATAATAAATCTAGATAATCGATTTTTAAATTAGCTGAATCAAAATTTCTGTTTACCTACTTTAATAACATTTTAAAGAAAATTTACATCCATCTTAAATTTTGACAAAAACAAAATTCTGCAACGCCATATTTGTATAAGATTTTTCTCTTAGATATCTCAATTTAGTGAACGTAAAACAAGAAGTTATCATTCGCATTAAGCAAAACATGTGTGAATTATTATCAAGTACACACCCATTACAACATAGTTGAAGTCACCAACGTATCACTTTTATTCAGTTGCAAAACCTAAATACAGAGTTCATTAAGTTGAGGATTGTTTTATAATAGTTAAAATGTTTCTAAGAGTAATAAATTATAAAGAATTGATTTTTTTTTTGTAATAATCTATAGATGATTTGGATTTATGAATAACCTCATAACATACTATTTATTCTTGTGATAAAGCCAAAACATACCTCCATTGGCATCTCAATTATTTTGATTTTTTAACTGATTTTAGATATTATGCTTTCAAGCCACTCCACTTGCTTAGGTGTGAAGTCCTCTTTCTCATTTTGAATAGTAATTAAACATGAAGCATATTAAATTTAATAACCACACAAATTAGTTGGTAGGATATGTCTAGGACTTGTGTAATCTTGCAATTTTTTAGGGGATGTATTAAATCTGAAATTTGAAGTGATTTGATTTTTAGTGAGTTTTTAGATGATTGTAAGAGAATTTGAGATTTGGTATAATTTTTGTTAAATAACTCTAGAATCTCATCTAAAACCATGGGATTTGAATTTTTATTTTTATAACTAAGAAAACACTCTAAAGACACCTAAAACACTCTGAAATCTTCAACTTAAATTTTGTTCAATAACAGTGGATTTTAGAGTATTTTATGAAATGACAAGTTCAATAACACCGGATTTTAAAGTGATTTTTAAAATCCATGTTTGAATAACAGTGAATTTATCATTTTAAGACAAATCACCTCAAATACTTAGTTAAATACACCCCCCTTAGTTTATTGTTAGACGACAATGCGATTTGTACGAGTAGGATAGATTTATGCTTTCACAATGAAAAGTATATACTCCTCAAACATATTTGAAAAAAAAACAATAAGATACTATTATTATGATCTTTTGATTTAGATTTTCATTTTATTTTTTTAATTCTTTTCAGAATCACAAATTTTCATTTTCAAGCCAAAATTATAAAATCCCGTATGAAATCACACGATACAAGTCCTAAAATAGTCTCACGCATTTGCAGCTTAGTTGTAAAACTTAGATTTTATATTTTTGCATAGTTAGAATTTTGTGATTAAATCGTAATGTTAATACGTAATCTTGAAATCAAAACTATATTATGTAATTATGAGAACAATTTTATAACCTATAGAAATTTGACAAAAAAAAAAAACTATGCTCAAACTTGTCATGATGATGCTCTTGATTTAGCATTTTATGGTAAGACCTTCAAACACTATAATTATCTCATTCCACAACAGAGAAAAATATATCTTTTAACCCTTAGTATTAGAGATGGACACCATATCCTGAAGTTCTAGCATATCAGGATCGTGATCCAAGTTTAAGAACCTTAATGAATGTATCACTGTCACCATTCGCATCTCTAATGCCATAAGACAATGGAAACTTCTTCTTCCAACATAATCTATCTCTTCCAAGCACCACTGCTCCACAGAAACAGTCACTGAGACAAGTTGCTTTACACCTTTCTTCATCATAGTTTGAGTACCTCTTGTAATCTCCTGACGGCCAATTCGTCATTTTCAAAGTCACAAACTCGTAACGATCTTCATATTGGTGCGCCGTTGCGGTTTGGTTACTCTCTGGTCCACAAGTTTGCATCTCAAAATCAGGTTTACAATCACCATACTCGTCATTTGGATCCACCAACAAAAACCTCTCGGGGCATTCACATTTTGGCCTATGGTTATCTCCTAAAATGCAGATATTGTTAAACCCACAAGCTAGATTCCCAAGCTCATTAGCATCAAGAGACGGTCCAAATCTCTTTGCACAAATATTCTCAGGTTCAGACCAAGCCAGAGACCATCCATTATTACTATTATTAACCCCATGCCTCTTGGGATGATAGTACTGAGCCAAAACCCCGTCAAAATGTAGAACTGCACGATGATAAAAATCTTTAGACGGTACTGGATCTTTCTTGTTGACATAGAATCTTGTTGTATTGTCTCTCATTACTACATACATGTAGCCTGTCTCGTTGAAAACCAATCGATTCCCGGGATTATGAGGATCTTTGGTATTACTTGAGTAGTACGAAAAGTATACATCTGTTTCTGCTAGCGTCTCGCTGTTGAGAGTAAGAATCTGAAGATCTCCATCTTCACCTAAACGTAGCCTGAATCTTCCTTTCTGGAAGCTAGTCTCTTTCCGACGAGATGAGATATTCCCTCCAGGTACAATACTCTGCATCATCATCAACATACACCCGTACACATGTGATGTTTATACTTAACAATAACACATGAATAGAATAACATAAACTTTTAGCTCAAGTACTCTGAGATTACGTTTGGGTTTACATAGTAAAATATAAATTTCATACCTATAAAAATATATATATTCTGTGTATAAAAATATAAGAACATATTTTGTTTTGGTTATAAAAATATTTTTTTACACTATTCATATTTTCATTAAAAATATCTGTAAAAGGCATAACAGACACCAATCAATGCATGCAACAAACAGAAGGAGAACCTTATGTAACCAAGTAATTTACTTAAGTTGGGTTACGGTAATAGCTTCGTTTATAAAGCATACTGTCGTGAGCAAACACTTAAACAGAAAACACGATTGAGGGGAAAACCGTTATAAGGTTTATATATTGATTATGTGAATAAATAATTTACAATCATTTATACTTGTATTTATACAGTTTTAAAATTCTCTATTTCTTTTCTCTTTAAAATAAATTTTCCAACTGAAAAAATGGTATTTTCTAATTTTAAGATGCATATCATACTGGTGTCTTGATATTTAAGTCATTTACAGAATTAAGACATGCATGCTTATAAAAAGATCAATGTAAAACAAACTCAAGAGTAAGCAAAACTATGATGTCACAGTTGAGGTCTATGCTTTATTAAAACTATCTGGATTCATATCTCTATAAGCTTACTTGAGTAGGTAACAGAGTGTCGGTGGGATTAGCGAAGCTAGACCATAAAACCACACCGGGATCTTCGCTTAACAGACCGAAATCTCCAGCGTCTGTTATGAGCCCTCGAGAAACAGAGCCTCTAGTCTGAGGAAGTGAAGAACTCCAGAGCTGCTGACCTCCTGGGCCAGTGAGGACAAGACCACGATCTGCGGTTAATGTGACCTTCGAACCATCAGGGACAAGACCGGTGGTTGTGTTGATCCCTTGTGCGTGCCACACAATCGTCTTGTCAGGAATCTTGTCGAACCATATGGAGAGAGTGAAACCATCGTTTGGTTGAATCTTGCGGAACCCAAATGCAAAGTCACCAGAAGAGGAAAGCCATGAACTGGAGAACTGTTTGGACTCTGAAGCGGTCAGAGATTCTCCGACGGGAACAGATCCGCTGATGATGTTATGAGACAAAGAGACAAGTACTTGTAGTTGCAAAACAAGAACAACTTGGAGTATCCAACAAGAGATAACACCCATTTTGCTTAAGCAAAGATGTAGAGATGATAAGAGTGTTTGTTTGTTTGTTTGTGTGGTGATATGTTTGTTACCATTCAAACGTAGAAGAAGGGATAAGATGACTTTAGGGCGTTTTAATTTATTTCTAAAAGTCAACGAAACAGACTTTGAATTATTGAAAAGTATTCCACATACAAATGTCTATTTATTCAAACACATGACACTGGACTAGAAGAGAAGGTACTATAAGGAAAAGGGTTTGGAGGATCATGGACTTGAGCCACTCCTTCAAGCATCTGCGTAACATGTCTCATGTTAGGTCTCATTCTTGAATCTTCTTGTATACACCATATCCCTATTTTCACATATCTCTCTACTGTCTCCATGTCGTCAATGGCCTCTGAATCGTCTTGGATCAGATCGTCCAACCTCCTATTTTGGTAACAATAGTATGCCCAATCAATGAGAATCACGTTATCGTCAAGATCGACGGCTTTCTTGCAGCACACGGTTTCCAAAAGCATTACTCCGTAGCTATAGACATCTACTTTGGATGTGATGGGACTGTTCCTGAACCACTCAGGTGCAACATACCCTTTTGTTCCGCGGATGTTCGTGAGTGTATGTGTTTGGTCCATCATCAGAAGCTTTGCTAGACCGAAATCCGAGATTCGAGGGCTGTAATACTCATCGAGAAGTATGTTTTGTGGTTTTATGTCACAGTGTATTATCTGCTCGCTGCATTCTTCATGTAGATACAAGATTCCACGAGCAATCCCATTTGCTATTCTTCTTCTATTTTCCCAGCTCGGTCTCGGACGCCTGAAGAGAAAATCGGCTAGTGTCCCGTGCGGTATGAACTCGTAGACAATCATACGGGTTTGCCCTTCGTTGCAGAAGCCAATTAGCCTCACTAGGTTCTTGTGGTGGATCTGACCAATCACTTTAACCTCATTCTTGAACTCTCTCTCATTTTCTTGAGCAACACGGTCTAGTTTCTTGACAGCCACGGCAACTTCAGAATCATCACAAAGTTTTAAAAATCCTTTGTAAACTATCCCAAATGCTCCTCTTCCAAGCTCTTCCATGAAATCTCCAGTAGCTGCCAAGAGCTCTCCGTATGTAAAGACTCTCAGATTCAACTCAACTGCAGTAGCTACACCGATATCTCCACCTTGATTAGGTTTCTTCTTCGCCTTCTTACTCATTCGGTACAACGCAAGGAATATGAAATTCACAAAAGCTGAAGTTCCAAGCAAAACAGAGCAAGCGATGATTACCAAGTCCCTGTCTTTCCCTCTCTCTCTAGCACTTGGAGCATCCGTGACTACGCCTTTTAAAACCTTAATGAGTGTATAGCTATTACGTGAATCATAATTATTACCATTAGGAGATCTCTGACCAAAAGACAATGGAAACTTCTTGGCCCAACATACTCTATCGTTACCAAAAACAACAGCAGCACAGAAACAATCGTCAAGACAAGCCTTCCTACAACTTTCTTCATCATAGTCATTGTACCTCTGGTAATCCCCGTACGGCCAGTTCGTGCGGTCAACACGAATAAACTCATAAGTATTGTTATTACTTGGTCCACAAGTCTGCATCTCGAAATCCGCCTTGCAGTCACCATACTCGTCACTAGAATCCAATAATGAGAACCTCTCAGGACACTGACATTTTGGTCTTTGCGTATCTTCCAAACTACATATACTGTTAAACCCACAAGCAACATTCCCGACGGCTATACTGGGTTGGTTAATCCGACATATATTCTCCGGCACAGCCCAAACTAACTCCCACCCATTACTCCCTCCCTCTTTGGAATGAAAATATTGAGCGAAAACTCCATCGAAATGTAGAACGGCACGGAGGTAGACATCTCTAGAAGAATCAACGTCTTTGATAGAGACTCTTGTTGAGTTGTCGCTTAGAAGAACATACATGTTGCCTGACTGGTTGAAAACTAGTCGAGTCCCAGGATTAGGTCCTGTTGTGCCGGTTTGATAGTACTGAAAGTATACATCTCTTTCGGCTAGTGTCTTGGAGTTGAGAACTAGTAGCTGAAGGTTTCCGTCATCACCTAGACGTAGCCTGAATTTTCCTTTTTTGAAACTTGTCTCCGTCAGGCGAGATGAAACATTTTTTCCAATCTCTATACTCTGCATAACGAATCAGTGCTTAAACCACTACCCTGACATGATGTGTTTTGGTTATTTGAAGTTTTGTTTTGTTTTGCATTCGTTGGAATACAAAGTTTAGATGAAAAAAAATTATATTTTAATATTTTAAAATATATTTTTAATATTTTAAAATGTATTTTTTTGATCTACAGAACAGAGTTCGGATTATTTTTTATCACAGATTAGGATATTTGGTTATATCTGAAAATATCCTAACGAACCTACAAAAATACACAAAGGATAATATAATAGACCTCTAAAATGAAGAATTTGAAAATCTAAAATATCATAACCAAATCCGAAAATACCTAAATGTGTAATCTATACTATTATTTGCGGAGTGATTTTTCGCAATCAAACTCTCACGTTAAAAGTTAGAATGGTTAATTCGTTTATACAATTACTGAATAAATGATAGAAAAAGCTAAAATAAAAACGAATTTCAAATCTATTTGATTAGATAAATGATTGAATTAATAATAATAAGAATTATTAAAAATCTAAAATATATATTTTAAATAAAAAGATAATTCTTATATATATATATTATGTTGTTATCAAAATCTATATTATAATAAAAAATTAAAAATCCAAAAAAAAAAACATAACTAAATATTAATCAAATAAAACTTTTGATTTTATAAGATTTATTTATTAATAATTAATAGTGAATATAATATACAAAAAAATCAAAAAAAATATAGTACTTAAGAAATTTAAAATGAAAATATAAATAATAATTTATTAATATAATATTTTAATTAAAAATAAATTTATTAATAAATAATTATAAAATGTTTACTTTTAATGGAAATACTCGAAATCTGAAATTACCAAACCAAATCTGAACCAAATTCCGAACGCTCACCCTTACTAATTACCGTAAACTACCTTTCCCTCTTGCAGTCACCAATGAGAATATGGACTCACCTGACTAGGCAACAGAGTGTCGGTGGGATGATCAAAGGTTGACCACAAAGCCACGGTGGAATCTTGGCTGAACAGACCGAACTCTCCAGCATCGGTTATGAGCCCTCGAGAAACAGAGCCACCACTCGAAGGAAGTGAAGAACTCCAATGCTGTTGACCTCGAGGGCCAGTGAGAACCAAACCGCCATCTGCGGTTAGTGTAACCTTCGAACCAGCAGGGACAAGACCGGTGGTTGTGTTGACCGCTTGAGCGTGCCAGACGATGGTTTTGTCGGGAATCTTGTCGAACCATATGGAGAGAGTGAAACCATCGTTTGGTCTGATCTTGCGGAACCCTAAAGAAAAGTCACCGGAAGGGGATCGCCATGAACTAGAGAATTGTTGGGACTCTGAAGCTGTAAGAGATTCTCCGACAAGAACGGATCCGTTGATGATGTCTTGAGATAAAACGATATGTGTTTGTAGTTGCAGAAGAAGAAAAATATGGATTATCGACCAAGAAAAGCATCCCATTTTGCTTAACGAATGATGTTGAGATTATGTGTGTGTTTACATATAGAGTTAGGTTTAAGTTGATTAGTTCGTTACTACCGAACGTATAAAACGGGCTAAGAAGACTTATTGAATGTTTTATTTCTCTAGTCAATGATCAGTTAATAGTCTTTTCCTCCATACAATTATGCATGTGGTCTACAGTCATTTACCGTGTATGATTACAGAGTACAAGTTTGGTTGTATGTTTATTGTGATATGACTTTTCTTTCCTTTCGTTTGCCTTTAGGATGGCAAAAATGATATAATTGTTTTATTTATTTTGTAAATTGAGGAAACTAATATTTATGCTTTATATTGTTAGTTCAACTGAAAAAATTATCAACTATAGAATTAACTAACGTTTAAACAATAATATATATATATATATATATTTTAGGTTTGAAGTTGAAAAATTATGGGTTTTGATTGGAAGAATCTACAAGCACACTTATCACCAATCACTTTTTTGATAATTTTATTTTCAAAGCTAAATGCGAATCCCAAAATAAAAATTAATGTTTTCTAATAACAATCGGTTATTTTGTAATACGATTGCTAAAGTTTGATTGTTTTCTATATTTATTTGTACAAACTTTTTCTTTTTCTCAGGGATCATAATAATCATCTGTGACATACTGTACCCTGCGGTTACAACTTTAAAGGGCACCATAACGAGTTGATTTACAATGAAAGTAGATTTGATAAAATATTTGAATATAAGAAAATGATTAGTGGGATCACTTAGGATGAAGTTTTAAAGAAGCATTTCGTATCTTTTAACTAAGAAAAACAAAAAAAACGTCTCCTAAATAGAAGATATAAGAAACGTCTCTTAGTCGAATAATGTTAAATCATGCTCTAAGAAACCCCAAATGGATCTCTCCTATTAATCATGTTCTAATAATTCTGTAAAATCATAAACCTACCGAGAACATTTACGAATAATATGATATTGATATACTGCTTTTTCACGAATTTAAGCCACAATAAAAGGAAAAGTATCAGTACATCATTCATCAGAAATCATCACAACGATATGAACCTTTGTATGTTCTTGACATTGTAATTCCGCCATTTCAAACATATATCAGTATTAATAGAGCGTTAAGTCACCGAAAATGCTGATGATTTTACTCATTCGCAGTAGGACGTAACATCCAAGCTGGAAGAAGAGAGTTTGGTTCAATCAACGACGATGCACCGCCGTTCTCTCCCCCAACTCTCTCCACAAGGCCATCTCTGCCCATTTAATGGTTAATGAATCAGAACTTTTCATAGCTAGAGATGTATATTACAGAATTAATCATACTCTAAATGTAATTTAGAATACTACTCAGAGAGGGAGAGAGAGGAAACCTGGAGGATGTTACGCAGTACTGGGGCTGAAGAACTGATGAATTGTTGGAGCATTGGATTAACTGTCCTTCTTGCTGACCCGTGTTCTTCTCCCTCTCCTTAATCTATCATTATTATCAATTTTAGTCGTTGTTTAATACTACAGATGTAGGAATTGTATGTTTCTTTTCATATTTACTATAACAATATAATTAAGTTATATGTTCTATACAGGTATAAACATAACCACTCTGAAGGTTACAAGTATAATTACAAGTACAGTTAAATATAATATCGAAAAGTTAATAAAAGCAATAGATATTTATATGTTTTATCAAGGTTCTAAATATTAGGTCAACTAATCGACCAAACTGTATAATATTATTTTACAACTAACTAGATAATGTATATCCAATTAATTCAAATTTTAATATTTTTTTTTAATGTCAGTCTACAATGTTTAATTAGTCTTAAATTTTAAATTAACCAGAAGATATCATTTATGTTTTTTATTACAATGCAACATAAATAATGGTTTGGTACTTGCAAAATTTTTTTATTCTACCATCAAACCACATATATGAAAAGTATCATAATAACCTAATAAAGTTTTCACTAATACTTTAAAATAACACAAAAGATAAATCTACGTAATAAACTATAACTATCAATTATCAGTGAAACTTATGAATTCAAATCCCTCTTCATCAAAGTCATAATTGCATTTTAAATGATTTTTCTCTTCACGGGAGTTCACAGTGACACATATTAACAAAATATACATAAATTAAAAGCATACTTCTATGTAACTAAAAATTTATAAGCTAAAATAATAAATTACATATATCTAGTAAAATCTGGCTTTTTAATTATACAGCGAGAGATTGTATTTTTTAGACTCATATTTTTGATTGGTAAGACGATTCAGTGACATAAAAAAAAAGAAACTTTATTTTAAAAATAATAAATATAAAACATTAAACGATCTAATCTTATTAAAGTAAATATTAGATAAATAAAATTATAAAATTATTTAAAAATTTCATAATACTCATTAATAATAATTATCCCTGAATATAATAAAATATTTATTACATAATCACTAAATGATTAAATTTATTAAATAATCACTAAAATGCTTAAAAATTAACAATTGAAAAGGTTATTTATTAATCTAATGATTCAAACTAAATCATGGAATATGACAAATAAGCTTAAATAATAAAACATGTTAAATAAGCAAAATAACCTAATATCTTGGAGAATATGACAAAAAAAAAAACTAAAATAACCATCTAAAAATTATTTTAAAATATGAAAAATAAATAAAATCACTAATTAAAATTATAAAGAACATGAAAAATAAATAGATAACCTAATTATAGAAAATATGAAAAATAAGAAAAACTAAATTTATTAAAAGCATAGCAAATTAGAAAATTATCTAAAATTATGAAAATACAACAATTAAACAAAATCACCTAAAACTATGGAAAACCTGACAAGTAAACAAAATCACTTCATAAATAATAGTATAAGTCGGCGTTTAGTTGGATGTATCAAAAAGTACAAACGATTGTACTGATAATGCCTTTATAGTTAAGTTTTCAGCATTGGTATTTATTAGAAACATTAATAATAAATAATGAATCATTTTCTAATGCTACAAGGGTAGGCATGGTCATTCTTACCCTAATCCGAAGTACCTCTCTAAATCTGAACAAAAAAAAAATCAAAATCCGATCTAAACCGTTTTACAAAAATATCTCAACGGAACTTCTGAGCTTAGTACTTTGGATTTTGGGTATCTTTCGAACCAAAACAAAATCCAAACTAGGAACCGATGATATCTGAATTAGTTAAATATATTAATATTTTTATATGTTTAGGTAATTTAGATATTTATAGTATTCTAAAGATTTTTGTAGTTTGTTTTACATATTGTTTTGATAATTTTTAGTTAGTTTAGATAGTTTAACTAATTTTTAATTTGATTTGTTAATAATTTATTTATTTTGAATTTTTTGTAAATTTTCAGGTTATAGAAAAATATTTTTGGACGATTGCAAACATTGATTACAGTTCGATCCGAACAAACTGAACCAAATCCACTCCAGTAATTAGTAAAATCCGAATAGGACTTAAGATCATAATACCAAAAAATGAAATCCAAATCAACTGAACCGAATCTGATGGAATCCCGAACACCCAGGTCAATGCAAGGGTAGGTACTAAAAACACTACTAATAACCACTTCTATTTCTAACATATTAGTAACCCTTACAAGAAATATAGTAACCACTACTAAGTACTAACATACAATACAGTTTTACATGTATATATATCATTATCATTATTTCTGATATTATAATAGTAAGATAAAAGTTGTAGAGAATTATATAGTAAATCTGTATTATTAAAAGTGAAGTACCTTTTGGAATTGTTTAGAAACATAGATAACATTATAAACGAGAATTGTTTGGAAACATGGATAGTAATATAAAAAAGAAGTGCTTCCTTTTAGTACCTCCTCTTATTTAAACATTTAGCTATTGCATTTACAATAAATTAAGTACTTCTTCTTGTATTTCTTTTTATTTACTGATTATGTCACTGCATTTAAAATCAATTTAAATTAATTAATTACAATTTCAAAGCTTATCTAACCAAATCAATAATCATATATTGACCAGTATTTATATTGTACGAATATTAACTAAATCACTTGTATTAAAGGGATATAACCTTTTCCTATATATAAAACAAAGAAAACTACAATAAATTTTATGTAGCAATTTATGGTTGTTGTTTCTTTTTGGTGAAAATAAAAACACAAACTGAAATATAAAGTATATATTATATAAAATAATTTTTATATAATGTATTACCTTATTTAGTTTAGTCAAATATAAAAACTTCCGGAGTTCAATTTTTTTTTTAAAAATAAAATATCATTAAACTAATATTAATTCACAGAAAACTAATGCAATTTTTTTTAAAAAAGTAGTTGTTATTTTAAAATAAATTAACAAAAAAGCAACAGGTTAATATATGAATATTACAATTACATCAAATTGCATCAAATTACAAAATTTTAATATAATATTATGTACAAATAAAAAAAATTATTATCAAACATCTATATCATAAAATAATATAATCTACTCTATATGTAAATTACAAAATATAAAAATTACATGGAATTTTTTTATAAAACCAGAGTTTATAAATTTAAGTTGAATACAATTTAAATCAAACATCTGCGCGGAGGCACGAGTCAAGTTCTAGTTAAAATTTTAGTGACATATGTTCATATATATTCTTATGTTAAAACTGTAGTTAAAATAATCTTTAGAAGTTTGTGACAAAAAAAATATTTAGATGTGAACTTGTGTGAGATATTGATATAACATATTATTGTAAAACATTTCATTTTTTAACTTTTAGTCCCGTTTTAATCCAAACAAAATCATTTAACTGAAAATTGTACTAACCTTTTTGAGAAGCGTATTATTGTGATCTTGCAAGGCCTTATCCTGATACATTTAAATAAAATAAAGTACTTTTTTATTATTATTCTTTTCTTGTGGAACACAAATAAAATAAGCAAGTACTATATAAAAAAATGAATTGTTTTGATGATGTAACTAATTGAGTCACTTTACCTTCTTCTGGAGCGCTGATATGGATTCGAACATAGCTTGGTTCTGCAATATTATCAATTCATTAAACAAAAGATTTCAGCTCAGATTCATAGCCAAAACTAACTTTCCGATCTAAATATTTACATTCACATGTAGATGTATTAACGTTCTCAGATTACCTTTCTTGACCTAATGCTCTTGATAGCAGCGTCGAGCTGATGCTCCAAGCTTTGAAGCTCCTTTAGGCTCAAGGAATCAAGATCTTCCCCCATAAAATTCCTGCACATTCTCAATTTTCTGATTACTGATAATGTAACCAATGTGCTTGTAATTATGTTACCTCACTACCTATGTGATATTACGCCTAAGCTTTAGTATCAATTTTCCTAACAGAAAATGAACATTAATTGTGAGGATCCAAGACACAAATAGCAAGTTCCCCCTTAACTTATGTGTTATGTATTAGGATTTCTTACGATTATAGGACTTAGGAAGCAAGTTGAATACATTAGAAGCTTACGTTTAATTGCGATATGATTAAAGCACAGATTGCTTTGTTCTCTTAATCATTATGCATACTACATATGTATTTATAATATACCTTTTATTCTTCTCAAGTACCTCAACTCTTGCCTTCAGCTTAGCATGCTCTAGAACCCAATTTTCCTACAACATTAATTGATATATGATAGTCACTAGTTACTAGAAAAAATATACAGAATTGGGCAAGACTTATGAACATAAATATCTAGAAGAAACAAAGCTTAAAACTTACACTCTGCGAAATGTCTCGGCCAACAAGTTGTTTGTCTGAATATAAATAGCGATCATAGCGTTCAAGTATCCTTTCCATGCTATATTTCAGAAAAATAAAATCAAAAGTCAAAATATACTTCATTAGTTTGATGTCTAGCAGATTATATATTTCAGACGCGTTGTAATTTGTTACAAAGTGTTAGCCAAAAGCTTACATTTTTTTGGTATGCTGACAAAGGATAGCTAAAAGTTAGCATATAACACAAAAATGTATATAAAACCTGGTTTTGGTGAGTCCAAAAAACATCATAGAAAACATACGTACAAATTCAATGTCAAGATTGAGTTTCTCTCCTGACTCGGTTATCTAAGCAAACGGTATGATATATATGTATATGATAGTACAAACAATTATATGTACACTTTTACAAAAAAAAGCCATAAGGTCACTTACAAAATGCATTTATATCAGTACGAACTTGCATATATGTTGAACATTATGCTATTGTTGTCCATTGGATTATAGCATGCACATCCTTGTAATGCTTATTCCATTGTTTCAAATCAACCTTTCTTTCAAGTTAATATATGTTATAAAGAAAAGTATTATACAAGTAATATACATATATTATCGTACGTGTCTGTGTGCACGTCCTTCCATACATCAAAAGAGGCCATCAAATCGTGAGTCTGTATACTAAGTATCATAATTTCATGCTCTTTTCATTTGGGTAAAGCAAGGAAAAAATAAACATAAACGGCTTTTCATGCGTCCGTACGTAAAATCCCCAAAAAAACCCTAATTTCTCGAGCCACTTCTTAGGGAACAAACAAATCTACAGTAGATATGCGACACACAGAGACAAGATTTGGATTTATTTTCAAGGCTGACGACGATCTCGATTGAGACGTACGAATAGAATACAAAATCTTAGTAAAAATCAAGAAAGCACAGATCGGATAAGATCGATGTGAATATATAATATAATATATGGTTTATGAATGAAATCAAAGGATAATACCTGGAGTCAGTCGAATATTCGAAGAGTTTGCCTTTGGAAGAGAAGACAACGAGAGCAACCTCAGCATCACAGAGAACAGAGATCTCATGAGCTTTCTTGAGCAAACCAGACCTTCTCTTTGAAAAAGTAACTTGCCTATTGATCTTGTTCTCTATCCTCTTCAGCTGAACCCTACCCCTTCCCATCTCTCTATCTTCTCTCTCTCCTTTAAACTTCAAGAACAAGAGAGAGAAACGACAACCCTGAAATGACCAAAGTATATATCTCTCTTTCTTTCCTATATCTCTCTGGGTATCTTTTGTGTTATAATTATTGTTTTTATTTATTTATTTTCTGTGGACTTTTGTTGGGTTTCGCGTGAGTTTACAGTGGCGTAAACGTGTGAATAGTGACATAAGTGATGTGGTATAAATACGGTACGTTGATGTGAATACATAGACGATGATATTTGTGGAAAAGAAAATAGAGAGAAAAAGCCACAGAAAGAGTGGAAGAGACCAGAGTGGGGATAAAGTTAAGGGCTGTTTGGTAAATAAACCATATGATGTATTGTCGAGTGCTCATAGGTTGTTCACTTC
Organism: Brassica carinata; assembly: GCA_016771965.1. Taxonomy (NCBI): domain Eukaryota; kingdom Viridiplantae; phylum Streptophyta; class Magnoliopsida; order Brassicales; family Brassicaceae; genus Brassica; species Brassica carinata. Next base: position 47,987,295 of record CM028690.1, read on the forward strand.
TGTAGTATTAATAACTTGTTCGTTAGTTTTGTGCCTCCCCTTTGGCTAACGTTGTTTCCGTACCGTACGGTCTTTTTCTTGCCATTGCTTTTAAGGTTTTTGAAGAAAGCCATTGCTTTTTTAAGGTTAAGAAAATAAGATCAAGAACTGAAATCTTAATGGGTATTAAAGGAAAAAAAATAATGTAATTCCTTATATTTTCCTTGCAGTAAAATTATATATGTCAGTTCCACGACGTTTCAATTGCAAATTTTGTTTTTGTCAAAAATGTAAATTCTGTTTAGTAATATAAATTTTGTTTAGTAATTATAAATTTTGCTTTCATGGAGAAACGCACATGATTTTATCTATTTTAGCAACACTTTGCGTTGAGTACAGTTGTCGCTCATGTTTTTTTTCAACATTTTGGCATTGCATTTGCAAACACGGAAAATAAAACAATTTTACTATCATCATAAAATTAATTATAACTTTGAATTTTGGAGTTTTGTCCTCTAAAGTTAGATACAAGAAAATCGTTGATATGAGTTTATTTTTTGATAAGTATATGATTATATCGTATGTTGATCATGATATTGAGTCTCTTTCTGTAATTTACAAAAGTGGAAATTAGGCTGAACTGAACCAACAGAAGTTTAAACATAATTAAACGGAAAATATGAAATTTTCTCGAGGCTATCTACTACAAATAATTCAATTGATATATTTACAAATTCTCTTTTGACTGAAAAGTAGACTATATATGGGAAGCGAATCTTAAACGTATGATACTCCCAATGTAGGAAAAGTCTCCATGCTATTTACCATTTTCTTATGCTCCTTTAAATAGTTAGGTCTGGTATCAGTAGTAAGACCTATAAGATATGAATAGTAGATTTTCAAAAGAAAAAAAAATAGGTAAAGATCTTAGTGATTAATTGGTAATGCATTATAGTAGTCACTGCACAACTACTCTGTTACTTCATGTCGACTACAGTCTTCAAGCAAATTTTTTTTTGAATATATCTTCAAGCAAATTGACCGCAGCATCAGGGACTCTATCCTCGCCCGCTCCAACCGCAACAAATTCAGGAACCTACTCTCTAGTGGGTTTACATTTGAGTAGTTCCAATTCTTTTTGATGCTCCTTCTCTGTTATTGTTAGCCTTTCCCACTTTTTTGGAGGCCTTTTGTAACTTCTAGCTCCGCCGAATCCGTTCCAGTTTATGGTAAATAAAATTCACATTTTATCAAAAAAAAAAAAAATTGTAGGATTAACATGTAACGCAACAGTTATCTTCTTTATCTTTTGTTTTTCTTTATCAAACACTAGATTTATCTTATTAACAAATAATTGTGTCTGAAGATTCAACTGTATTCTTTGTGGTTATTGAATAGGGAACGTGTTCCGATAAGAAGTTAACAAACCAACATTCATGTCGGTCCCGTGACTAGTATATGTCTGACTTCTGCGTGATATGTATGCACACCATAATGGATCCAATGTGATCGATAACTGAATGAATATCAAATTATGTAAGAATTGATAACTGATCCAAGGAATCACTTTAATTATTTTACATTACTTGCAGACTTAAATTTTGCTTTTTAGGTCCTTCTATAGTTGGTATTTTATTGTTTGATCAGAAACAATTACCATTTCTGCCAACCGTCTTTAGAAATAATATTAATCTGCAAATGGTACCGCCTTGAGAGGAAATTTAGGATTGGCATAGGCAAATACTCGCTCAAATCAAATGTATATAAAAGTATTATTGCCTATATAGTATATACCAAAACTGGACCACATGAACAAAAAGAAATGGACCACATTTGGGTGTTGATGAGCCCTAAACATCTAAATGGGTGGGTAGTACGTAAACATATTTGCATTCTCTGAATCGTTATTAACATAAATTTGGTTCTCTCGTTAGTACGATATATGTTTGCCCTCTTAGATCAAAACTCTGGATCTTTTTCTCTTCTCATACCTTATGTTAAGTCAACATCTCAAGAGCGCATATATTATATCGCACGTTGTCTTGTCAAACCTAAACACCAATATATAGTGGACATAAACCCCAAATTGTCCATAACTAATATTTATATCAAATCATCTTTTTGTGAAATTTGAAATTTTAGACATCAATCGTTAAAAGATTGTAATTTTTTACGAATATATGTCAACTTAGGACCATTTTAACATCACGCCTTGTCTTCGTTTTTTGGTGTGTGTGTGTGTGACCACCCTCAGTACATGATATTTAGTGCGCATATTGTATGGTAATAAATGAAGTTTCTACGCCAGAGTATATTGATATTAAAAAAGTTTACTCCATCTGTCCCATTTTAATTGGTGTTTTAGGTTTTTGCACAAATATTAAGAAAATACAAATTTTATGTATTAGTATTAAATTGAACTAATTCAACCAATAAAAAAAAAGATGTAGTATTTTGTAGTTGGTCAAAATTTTCAAACAACAATAAATTGTATTTAGGATAAAGAGAACATCAATTAAAATGGGACAAAAGAAAAACCCTAAAAACTATTTAAAATGGGACAGAGGGAGTATTTCATTATAAGGGCTTTTCATCATAATTACAACCTTTTATCTATAGACATATGTGATATTATTATAGACATGATATTATGTTTTTTTGAAGAAAATAAGCTACACATTCTTTTTCATTCCTTTCAATGCAAAGAAAAACTTCACATACTTCAATATTTCTTGCTTTGTTTGCTTTTATGGAGGGTTGATAATTTTTAGGGTTTAGATGCAAATACGGAATCGACAGCGCACACAGACTTTTCTAAAGCAACTTCTTACTTTGTCTTATTTTGGATTAGATTCTCCGCCACACAACTAATCAAAGTCCCTCATATACGAGTCCATTATCTCTTCCAATTTATTTCTTCTTTAATAACATTGTGACGCCGAATAGATTCTCAATCCAATAATTATATTTTGAAAGTTATACAGCTAAGACAAAAACATTTTGTTATTTTCCTAAAAATCTGATTGAATTTATTTCATTACAAATAATACTTTTAATACAAGAAAGAAAACGTCAAGAAAGATGAAATAGACGTTTTGTAGCGGACTATACAATCTTGTGGTCTTACTAGCACCAATCCTAACCGCAAACTGATCTGCTACCCTCACGGATTTAGGGCTTGACTGGTTTCCCGCTATTATCTCTAGCTAGTTTAAGTATTCAGAAGCCGTTTTGAAACAATCACAGAAAACGTTCCAAATCGCTTCAAATCGCTTCGAACCTCTTAAATTCAGTAAAACTGGCTCCAGTTTCAATATAATAAGGACGGCTAATGAGGTTAATTTTTTTCTTAAAAAAAAATAAAAATAAAACTAAAAATATTCAATAAAAATTTTAAATTGAAATAATATAAATTTTTAAAATGTATACATATTGTATTTTAATTTATATTATAAAACTTTAAAACAAATATTTTCTATAATTTTTTTTAAAAAATATTATTATGATTTTGTAAATATAATTTGTATATTTATTATAACATTATGATTTTTAATATTTTTATAATTATATAAAATGTAAATATTGTTAATTTATTATTTAACAGCTGTTGCATTTGGTTAATATTTTTATAATTATATAAAATATAAATATTGTTAATTTATTATTTAACAGCTGTTGCATTTGGTAGTTTACCAATCATAAATGTTTCGTAAATGCACTAATTTCTAACCGCTGTACATGTCGTACAAATCTCTAGAAACCGTTTAAAAACGCAACCATCCGCATCTGCAAACTCCTGCAACTGCACCTCAACCGCTGTGGTTACATCAGGTCTAAATCTGCTTGAATCCATTATTCGCAATATGAAACATGTCTTAGATTCTTCTTAGAAGAAAATTGGGCCTATTGGAGGCCCATAAGTTCTTTTTGCTAGCAAATGTTCTCGAATGTTTAGGCCCATTTACTATAAGACTGAAAATATTCCTAAGGAATAAGGATGTTGAAATATGTATGACTCTCAATTTTCTAGGTTTTATCATCTTCAAGATTTAAAATTTTGATATGTTTTTAAATGAAAAATCATGTGTGAATAAAAGAAATAATTCATATCAAATTTTGATATTAGTTTTCATTACTAAACTCTTTAAGATCACATCATCGTATAAAATATATAAAGAAATATCATTATCATCTTTTCTCTCATTCTACAAGTACAGAACCCAATAAATACGAACATAAAGAAACTAAAAACAAAACAAAGGAAAACAAGTAAGTTGAAAACTATATTACATATAAAAATTATGAAAAGATTAATCATTTTCAGGAAACAAAAGAATCATAAATAGCGTGTACACCACTCCACTGTTTAAAACAGACCAGCCGCGGCCTAACCCTAACCGAACCAGACACAGGATCGTTTGTCAGTGGCAAAACCGTCAATCTGAAACTCACGTGGAGAAGAAGAAGAAGACAAGAAGAACAGGGAGGAGCACGGAGGCGAAGACAGAGACTTCTGGCCGGAAACCACCGTTAGGAAGAAAAGGGTAAGTGTCAGGAGGTGGCATAACACAATTATCTCCATTAAAGTAGATCCTACGAGGAAAAGCCCATCCTTTCTCAAACGAGAAGGTTGCTTGATCCTTACGGAACAGAATCTCTGACTGCACATTCCCAAGAGGCCCTGCTTCTGATAAGAAATCATTATAGAACTTCACACCCCACAACATGGCCGTATCATCTGCAAAAACACATAAAAAAAAGATTAATCTTTACGATCACGACAGAGAGAGGGAAGATAAGTAAGAGTGTGTGTGTGCGTGTGTTTACTTAGTCCTGCGTAAGGAGTGAGAGATTTGTAGTTGAAGCTGAAAATCTGAGTGATGTTGTCGAAATTTGGATGTTGTGCCACCATGTTCCACTGTGAGTAGTTTAAACGGTAGTTGAAGTTCGTGATTGTGATCTTCACTCGCCAATACTCTTTGTAGTTCTGCTTCACGTGCCAATGCACTCGGATGGGACACAAGTGTCTCGTGCATTGCACCAGTGGTGGTAAGATAGTTCCTTTCTTGGTGGGTGGTGACACAACAGACGCCAAGTGCGGTGTATCAGGGCTGTTTCATTACCAAACAGAGAAAAGGTTTAGACTTTGTGATTGAAAACAGAACCAGAAGACACAAAGTTTGAAACTTTACTCACTCGAGACAGGCACCGGACTCTGTTCTGTTGTTTTGGCATCCGCAAGCGCAAGTTGGACATCCAACAATGGTTTCGTTGTAGAAAGAAGACAAAGAAACGCAGCAAGTGGGTGTTCTTTGAGCAAGGAACTGCGAGTATGTGCATGTAATGTTCCATGTCACTGCAGCAAGTTAAAAACAAGACGGTCTATTAGATTAAAGACAATGCTAACATCTCTGTTTCTGTTGGAGAAAAGATCCTATGGAGAGTTTCGGAGGGACTTGAACCACTACACTTATCGCCAATTGGTTAAGTTAACCAAGTCTATCGAAACTCTCGATGTGGGATCTTTTCTCCAAAAGTTTCTAAAAAAGTCATGTGTGGTTCTTACTCATAGCCTGAGTGGTTCTGCGTGTGTCGGTGGTGACAAACTTGGTTGGTCTCACAATCTTAGCTGGACCACAAGTGTAGCCTGGACCAGGGCCCATGAGAGTGAAGTTTCTCGGCACGCGGACGGTTTTGTTTGTAGTTCCAGCTGCACCAACACTGATCTGGAAGGAGCTAGCTGCATTACCAGGGTCTTGAACCCATGAGTTCAAGACACCGCCTTTGCAGCAATTAGCAATCTGCTGGTTGTAAGGAGTCCCGGGAAGCAAATCCACAACCGTTGGATCTTTCTTACAACAATGTGGTATGTTTCCTTTGTACTTTGAACAATCACCTGTTAAAAAACATATGGTCACAAATCATGTCCCCTTCTTAACAACCAGAACATAGATAAATGGTACTACTATATGTTAACCTTGTTCGGTTGTTTGCGCACCGACCATACTCCATATGACTTCCTTCTTTGCCCATTTCCAACCTAATGTCCATCCAGGAGATGGAATGTGTCTGTATTTCTGGAAGTTGAACATTGTAACCACGGCCTAGATTGAACATGTAAACATATTATTAGCACGAAAAACCTATAAACAAGGCCAGCTTTTTTCTTCTTGGATATTGAACTTACAACATAGCCATCAGGAGTCCAGCTCATGACATCCCATTTCATTGTAATGTTACCTTCTGGATCAAGCGCATCATATGCTTCTGCAAAAAGAATTATATACAAAAAAAGGTTAGAACTTTGCTCATTACTAGTAGCTTCTGGAAACCAGAGACAGAGACCAAACTGTTTGCATAACTGACAAAAGCATGCATCATCAAGTTATGTACTTGTTATAGAAAGTTTCTATTTTTAGATCAATGAAACTTGAAGCTTTGTTTTTCTTTCCTGATATAAGCAGAATTGAATGATAACATCGGAAGCAACTAATATGGGAATTAAAGTCTTAACTTCATGATCCGAGCTTTTCATTAACTGAATAAAGATCTAAGCATTGATGAAGATGACAGTTATGTTACACAATTGAAATTATCTCAATCCAGTTTTAGACTAGAGGATTTCATCAGATCTCCCTCTGAGATGAAGAAACAGAGCCAAAGTAAGCAGATCGATGTGATAAAGAGAATAAGAAGTCACCTGTTGAAGTAAAATACGAGGAAGAAATCAAGAAGACGATCAATACAGCCAAGAAACTCAATCTGGAGATTACAGAGGTGGATCTGGAGAATAAAGACTCCATTTCTGCTCAGACCAGAACCAGAGACAGAGATTGTTCCAGATCCCTTAGATGGGTCTGGTTTGAATTAAGAACCAAACAATCTCAGAGGAATATATGCTTTTCTTGAAGGGAGAAGTGGACTTATAGAGAGAGAGAGAGATAGCAGCAAGATTTTTAAGCTGCGCAAATGCGAAGGAGAAGCACAGAAAGATATGGGAGCTGGCTGGCTAGTGGCTGTTTTTCTTTGAGCCTGGAATAGTGACTTGACGCTTCTACCCTTCTATCATTTGTACGGAGTAGTAGCTAACTTCAAATGATTTTTTTTTTATTTTTGTTAACACCACTTCAAATGATTTCAAACACGAGAAGTCGTTGGTTTCACAGTAGATTATATTTTATAGACTGATAACGTTTTCTACTTTGAAAATACGATTGTTTTTGTAGAAAAAGATTCACATGTAATAGAAACATTATCAGTCTATAAAATATAAGTTTGAAGTAATAGAAACTTAAATAAGACTTTTTGTTAAAAAAAAAAAAACTTAAATAAGACTATGTAGGTTAAGTAAGTACAAGAATTTCTTGAATTACTTGGTTCAAAACTCTTATAACCCAAAAAAAAATCTCTGAAAGCTGGTATATAAATGATAGAGGGGCTTTAGTGTAATTGTCATATGGTTTTTGTTAAACACCAGAAGATATTATCGAAGACGACAGCTTTAAGAGGGAACGTGGGCCATTGACAGTGTTTTAGGCTGTCGGTGGAGAGAAAAAATGGAATATGTGAGACAATTTTACTATTATTCAATTATTTTGGGTCCATGAACATATATTTACTTAGGAGTGGAACGGATAGGGTATCTGAAGTATTTTGAGGTATCCGGATCCAGATCTTTATCCGGTAGATCCATGATTTTACTATTCTTATCCGGATCCGGGGTTCTCTGGTATCCGGATGTCTTCTAAAAATTGTAATATTCGACGGATATCCGGCCGGATTTGGAACCTTAAAATAATTTAAAAAATAATATTAAATTATATAAAATATTAACAATAATTTAAAAATAAAAATGTATATAATATTTTTAATTATTTTTATGTATGCTATTACAAATTTTATATAAAATATATATATACTATTATAAAAATGAAAATATAATAAATAAAATTAGTTTTTATATATAGGTATTACTATTTTTAAAACAATTATTAATAAAAATTACAGATCCGGATATCCGGACTAAAAAATTTAAATATTCGGATCCAGGTCCGGTTTGGACGGATCCAAGATTTTACTATCGGATTCATCCCTCCGGATATTCGGATTTTTGAAGCGGATCCGGATCGAATCTCGGATCGAATCCAGATCTCGGATAATAAGTCTCAGGCCTATATTTACTTGCGTTTTCCAAAATTTAAGACTGTATAATGGTAATATGTAAATTCTGAAGTGATAATCCATAGGTGTTTACTAGATTAATATATTTACAATCTTGGTATTTATATTGCACATACTAGTTTTGTTACAAAAGAAATATGTTTAGATGGATTAAAATAAGAACAAAACTTAGGTTTACTCCTGGAGAATCTTTAAATTCATCATATTCTTTTGGAATCAATCAAACTATTATGTAGATAATTAAATAAAAATATTATATTAAAAAAAATAGTTTTAAAAACTGTCAATATTAACGACGATAATGCTGCTATCTAAACCCTAAACCTTAAATCTTAAATTCTAAACTCTGGATTCTAAATCTAAACCTAAATTATAGATCCTAAATCCATATTATATACCCTAAACCCAAAAACCTAGACCACAAATCCAAACCATATATTCTAAACACAAATCCTATTCCTGAACTCAAACCCTATACCCTAAACAAAACTCTGGGTTTAGGGTTTATGGTTTGGACTTAAGGTATAGGACTTGTAGTCCAAAGTTTTGTTTAGAGTTTGGGTTTAGGATTTATGATTTAGGTTTAAGGTACAAGATTTGGGTTTAAGGTATAGGGTTTGGGTTTAGGGTATAAGGTTTGGGTTTAGAATTTAAGGTTTAGGTTTATGGTCTGGGTTTTGGATTTAGGATATACAGTTTGGGTTTAGAGTCTAGGATTTGGGTCTAGAGTATAAGATTTGGATTTTTAGGATTTAGAGTCTAGGTTTAGAATATAAGATTTAGGTTTTAGATAACGGTGTTAGCATCGTTAAAATTAGTGTTTTTTATTTTTTAGCTATTTTTAATTAATATAATATTTTATTTAATTATCTACGTTGCAGTTTGATTGGTTCTAGAGGGCGTGGTAATTTAAAAGTTCATTATAAGGGGTAAATCTAATTTTTTTTCTTAAAATAAATGGAGTTGGTATTAGTGAAAATATCGACATTTTAATAAAATGTGTCAGCCAATATATCATTTTAGATGTTATCCTAACAAACCACGATATATGTTTAGATTTCACAAAACGAAATGATTCTAGCCCTACAACCTTTTTTTTTTTGTGACCGACTGTAACGATGATACACAATTGACCTTTACATATTTTCTCCAACACGATCTTCACGTTAACCCGTTAAGGACCTTGAGGTCTCGAAACTGGTCATTCCATGTATAAAATATAATAGAGGGTTAGTAAACCATCTTTGTCAATACGTGGAAACGATGAGACTACCACTCCATGTTATTAAATCCAATATTATAACGTACACTGCCAAGTCTTGGCTTATTTTTTTGTTGTTAGTATGATTCATTAGTTATCAACTTATCATTAATTAATCTGTTTATTTGTATCGTATTACGCGGAAAGTAAAAGTTCATTATTGCCGACACTATCAACTGTCAAGAAACTACATAATGTACCAATTTGTTGACAAAAAATACTAATCACCTTACTCCCAGAATATACCAGAACCAGATAAACTTCTTTTAGTTTGGTTGAGTTGATTTGAAAAAGAAAGTTAAAGATGATTAGAATTATCCTCTTCCAGTAAAGATGATTAGAAATGTCATTTAAAAAAGATGATAAGAATAATTATTGTCGGTAGACAAGCCAAATATCCGAAATAAAGTACTAAAAATATCTTATTATATAAAGTTTGATTCTTCAAAGTTACTAATTAATATGATTGTGACACATGTCAAATATATACTATATATTATGACATGTATTAAATAAAAATTTTCCTATAAAAAAACTTAAAACAAAAGAATTTTAAAAGTTAGTATTAGTTTTCCTTTTTCAAAAAACTGTAAAAGATCAAAATATTTCCATATAAATAACTATTTAGTAGATAGTATTTCTTTTCTGCACGTGGGTTTACAAATATAAAATATTATTTTAAGATTAATTTCCTTCCAAATTAAATATTTAAAACTATTTATAAAAAATATTTCATAGTATTTCATGTTAAGAAAATACCAAACCAAAGAGAATCGTAAAAGAATTATTTTGCAAGGTTATAAAAATATTAGTTTAAAAAATTAAATAATCAATACTTTTATTTTATTTGTAGTATTCCTTTTTTAAGGAATCTTATTTGCAAGGTCAAATAAAAATATGGGTTGAAAATAATTACAAAATCATTGGACATTGGTTTGATATAAAGAATCTTATTATATAAAACTTAGTTATTCAAAGTTACTAATTAACATGATTGTAACACATGTCAAATATATACTTTAGATTATGACATGTGTTAAGTAAAAATTTTCCTATCAAAACTTAAAACAAAATAATTTTAAAAGTTAGTATTAGTTTTCCTTTTTCAAGAAACTGTAAAAGATCAAAATATTTTCATATAAATAACTATTTAGTGTGGGTTTACAAATATAAAAATTTATTTTAAGATTAATTTCCTTGCAAATTAAATCTTTAAAACTATTTATAAAAAATATTTCATAGTATCTATACTATTAAAACTGAAGTACTTTTGTGATTTGTTTGGAAACATGGATAGCATTTTGTTTTAAAAAAATATTTGTTTGGAAACATGGATAAAGATGGAAAGTACACGGTTAAATCGGGATATCAGGTGGAAAGGGTCTATCCTGATACGATCAATTTACACCCGGAATATGGACCTACGGTCGCACTGCTCAAGGCAAATTGTTGGAAGGTACGATGTCCACCAAAGATGAAACATTTTTTGTGGCAGTTAGTTTCTGGATGTATATCGGTAAAGAAAAATTTAAGATCGCGGGGGATCCAAGGAGACCTTTGTTGTAGTAGATGTGGAGCTCCTGAAGAATCTATTAATCATGTTTTCTTTGATTGCCCATCGGCGGTGCAGGTTTGGGCACTCTCTCGGATTCCATCAAATCCAAATACTTTCCCCTTACAGTCGCTTTTTGCAAATATGGATCATCTGTTCTGGAGGATAAACCCCAAAATGGACGATCATATTTTTGCATGGATTCTGTGGTATATTTGGAAGGCCCGAAACAACAAGGTTTTTAGTAATTTGGATGTGGATCCTAGAGATACGCTGAAGCTTGCGTATGGAGTCCAAATTGTGGGCGAAGCCAGATTTCAAAAGCACATGCTCATAACCAGATTAGTACAGAATTGTGAGAGATCTCCGGTGATTCTAGGAAGGTGGTGTTTTCTTGATGGGTCTTGGAAAGCCCAAGAGGTTTTATCGGTCAAGGATGGTATAGTGCGTTGGAGGGTTTTGATGGTCCGATGGGAGCAAGGAATACCGAGCTAGTCACCACCACTCCATTCGGAAATAGAGGCACTTATTTGGGCTATGGAATGTATGAGGAATTTACGCCAATTTAAGGTTACGCTTGCAAATGCACTGTTCTCAACCGGTGAAGATGGTGTCGGAACCGGAGGAATGGCCAGCGTTGCTACTTATTTGGAGGACATAAGAATTCTGAGGGAAAGTTTTCACCATTCGGAGATTCTCCATATATCTCGGACGCACAATAAAAGGGCGGATAGCCTTGCACGCAGGTCAAGAAACAACCAACCTTTGTCGCCTATATGGATGCAGAGCTACCCGAGTGGTTTACGAGTTCAGATGAGTCTGTTTTTATCTTGATGACAAAAAAAACAACTTAAAAAAAGAGATTTGTTCGGAAACATGGATAGCAGTATTAAAAAAAATAAAGTTGTTTGGAAACATGGATGACAGTATATTAAGAAAAAAAGTTATGGGTTTATGTTATTAGTCCATTATATTATGAAAAACTATTTATCTCGGCCAATTTTAAAATATACGAAAGTGAGTCACTCTAATTACCTAAAACATCTTTTGTCTAAAATAATCATAAAAATATTTAAACTTTATATACATATTTCAAATCAAAATAATGATTTAAAGTTGATTTATATCAAAAATTGATTCAAAAATATACATATATTCAAAAATTGATTTTTACTAAAATATTTTCTAATAACCATTATTAAAATAATTATTTTCAATATATATATAATAAAAATACAATACAAACTTAAATTATGGTTCTAATATTTCACATTAAGTTTTACAAATATAATATATGTGATTATTTATATGATGGTTCGTATAAAATACTATTAATTATATGATTACTTATATGATGGTACATATAGAATACGATTAATTATATGACGACACACATATGATATATAATAGAGACTAGGGATGGGCGTTTGGATACCCATTCGGATTCGGTTCGGGTTTGTTTGGGTTTGGGTTACTGGGATCAAAGATTTCAGTCCATTCAGATATTTTGGTTCTGGCTCAATTTAGATCTTTGCGGATTCGGATAACTTATTTTAATTATTTTAAAAAATTTAAAATTCAGTATATACTTTAAATTTCTCAAACAAAATAATATATTACATAAAAATTTGAATAACGTATGTCCGAATACCTAAACTTAATATATAAATTTGTTTGGTTTAAATATTTGGATAGAGAATCAATAATTGTTTTAAGTATTTTTGGTGTTTTGAGTATTCTTTAACTATTTTAACTATTTTGGATATTTACTTTTGATTATTTGTATATATTTTCTAGTATTTAAATCAACTTAGAAGTATCATATATATTCTAGATGTTTTTATATACACTAAATCTAATAATAATTAATATATATAAGTATATAAATTTATTAATACTTCGGTTCGGATCGAATTCAGTTTTCGGTTCTCTATATACCAAAATTTTGAATAATTCGATATTTAATCAATTTTGGTTCGGGTTTGAAACTACTTTTTCGGATCGGTATCGGTTCGGTTCGGTTCTTTGGATTCGAATTTTTTGCCCAGTCCTAATATTAACATGAAAAAAAAAATAGCAACATATTTTTGAAAAATACAGCCGCGCGGACGCACAGATCAAAGTCTAGTTTCATGTTAAGAAAATACCAAACCAAAGAGAATTGTAAAAGAATGCTTTTGCAAGGTGATAAAAATATTGGTTTAAAAAAAAATAATCTATACTTTTATTTTATTTGTAGTATTCCTTTTTTAAGGAATCTTATTTGCAAGGTTAAATAAAAATATGGGTTGAAAATAATTACAAAATCAGTAGACATTGGTTTGATATAAAGAATTTCCTTATAAGCAAAATTTTTTACAAGATTATATTTTCTTATGAATATTTAATAGTGATTTTATTATAAATATAAAATTATTACAATTATTGGATATTTATTTTCCCTTTTACAAAATCATAAACTTAAAATATTTATACAATTTTTTCCTTAGTTTTTAAGGTTTCTAATTAATATGATCATGAGACACATGAAAATAAATATTTTAATTTGTGACACATGTCAAAAAATTCATAAATATATATAAAAATTAATAAAAAAATTTGATAGTAGTATTCCTTTTATAATCCTAATTTTGTTTTAAAATATATATGAAAGTATTTCTTTTTAAAGAAATCTTAACTTTCCTTTTTAAAATACTGAAAAATAAAATTATAAAATAAAAACAGTAGTTTAATTTTTTTAAAGAACTATGAAATCCTACAAGAAAATATTTAATAAAATTTGTTTCTTATAATGATTTTCCTTATAAAATCAATTATTGGATATCTATTTTCCTTTTAACAAAATCATAAACTTAAAATATTTCTTATTATATAAACCTTGATTTTTAAATTTTTTAATTAACATAATCATGAGTTCGTGACACAACGCAATAAATATTCTAAAATTGTGACATGTATTAAAAATTAATAAATATATAAGATCTTCTTCAAATTAATAAATGATGCAGTCCTGTTTTTTTATCCACATAGACAACCATCTATCGAAAACCTATCGAAAACCTTTTAAAAGGATCAAAACCAAGTCTCAGAAAGGTCAACCAACTGTGAATTAGAGACATTATCTTCCAAAACAATTCAAAATCAGAGACATTATCAGATACATTTTCCTTTTTTAAAATCCTGAAAAATAAAATTATAAAAGTAAACAGTAATTTAATTTTTTTAAAGAAATATAAAATCTTAAAAAACAAGAAACTATTTAATAGAAAAATTCGTATCAATATTTAATAATGATTTTCCTTATAAAATACAATTATTGAATTTTTTGTTTTCCTTTTAACAAAATCATAAACTTAAAAGCTTCATATATTTTTTCTTATATATAAACCTTGGTTTTTAAAGTTTTAATTAATATAATCATGAGTTCATGACACATAGCAATAAATATTCTAAAATAGTGACATGTATTAAAAATTCATAAATATATACAATTTAATAAAAACATTTGATAGTTGTTTTCCCTTTTAAATTCTATAAAAATTGTTAAACAAATATGAAAGTTTTCCTTTTATTTTTAAGAAATCCCAATTTTCCTTTTTAATGTCCTTAAAGGATAATTAAAAAAAAAATAGTAGTTTAAAAGTTTTCTCGAAAATTTATAAAATCCTAAAGTACAAGAATTTATTTTTAAAAAATAACTTTAAAGAAAACAAATTATAAAACAATTAGTTTTCCTATTCAAAACATCATAAACGAAAGAGAACTGTAAAAATAATCTTCCTATAAATAACTAATTTTCTGTGGAAGTTCTCTTGGTCAAATAGTTTGACTAAGAGTTAATGTTTTAAAAACTATAATGTTTGAGTTTCGAATTCGAATCAGTTTATTGGAGAGAAAACTTACAAGAGATTTTCAACATTTTGGAAACAGTACCGTCTAACGTGGATTTTATATAACGACACATGATAGTTTAATCGGACGTTAATCCTCATAAAGTAGGTAAAAGTATTGGCTATAGAACTCTCTATGTAACATTTTTCATAGTTAGTAATAAAATTATGGGATAATTTGTCAAAAAACCAAGGAAAAGAAGGAAACTAGAGAAGTACCAAAAATAGAGAAACATGGATATGGGTTGACTACGTGGAGAGTATGATTTGTCGAGATTACCCTTATTGTCAATAGATCTTCCTATGATATAGGGTGTTGACAAAGTACGATTATGATCTGCCAAAATATACGTAAGTACAAGAGAAGATATAGAAAAGATATTTCATTAGATTTCTGAGATACAGAGAACATTAATGAGCTCTGCTGCAGGTTAACCTTCTCCACTCACACTGTCTGACACATTCGGCGTCCAAGAGAAAAAGGAGTGAATCCAGCTAAGAGATTTACATCGAAAACGCCCACAGCTTGGGTAAAGAGAAACTTGTACTGTTGAGAAAGCTTTGGGCGTCTATAAGAACTGCTGTCTGGTCTATTTATCTGAGGAAAAACACAGAGACAATTGTAGAGATTCAATCTGAAGAAAGGTTAGCTTCTTCTTTTTTAGTTTTTCCGACAGTTATGTCTAACAGTTATTTGAAGGCAGGCCAATTTAATAGTTCGGTTATGTTTCTCAGTTTGTCTAGCATTTTTGTCTGTGCTGAGTGAATTCCCATTAATGTTCAGTTGAAGCATTGATATCCAATTATTTTGCAGCATTTATGTCTCATGATTGTTTGTAAATTAAGCATAATTTTTGTGAGTAAGATACGCAGAGGTCCATGTTGCTGAATTCATTTTTCTGATTTTGTCTTTCACAAAGGACATGGGGAGAATGTTAGCATTATGTGGCGTGGAGAGTGGAGGAAGAATGATTCTCAGTACTGGCATTTCGTTCCGGAGCAAACCGATTCCGGTTTGACTTTGTACTTGGAGGAGGGTGAGGGCTACACGAGTGTTGAGATGATTGTGAGAAAACATTACGGGATTGGTGCGAGCACTCCCATGGTTATTACGTACGGCTTGCCAGACTGGATGGTTTTCCCGAGTGGTCATACTCCGCCTCTTACCATAGGGAATTCAACCGAGCTGGTTGAGTTGATGGCGTCGAGGCCTTGGATGGTGGAGTTCACCTTGTTTGTGACGTTGGGGGCGAAAGGTGTTGCTGAGTACTATTTCAACCGCCGCTCGCCTTTTTACATCGGTTCCTCATTTTTTGTTGTTGACCACACCCAAGATGCATTTGCAAGAGCATCTTACGAGAGTGAGTAATTACTATGGAGTATATTACAAATTTTGTTATAATATTATATCAGTGGGCTAACATGCTGGGTGTTGTTAAATCATTGTCTCGGAGTTGGTGTTTGGGAAGAGGATGGTGGCAAATGAGGAAGTGATGAAGGAAATCTTTGGTGAGGAAGAAATGGTGGTGTTTTACCGAGTTGCAATGGAGATGGAGTTGGCTGAAAGGGAGAAGATGAGTCATTTGGCCGAGCAGGGAGTGTAAGACCCCGACCCGGCCTCTCAGGCCGCGGTCGATGCCTCACGTCGCTCGGTACATACCCTGACCGAACCTCTAAAAATTTTGCCCTTTATTTA
Organism: Brassica carinata; assembly: GCA_016771965.1. Lineage (NCBI taxonomy): Eukaryota > Viridiplantae > Streptophyta > Magnoliopsida > Brassicales > Brassicaceae > Brassica > Brassica carinata. Next base: position 48,003,854 of record CM028690.1, read on the forward strand.
AAACATCGCCCATAGGCGAGGGCTAACTCAGATCCTAGCTCAAGACCACCTTAGTCATTTCCTAGCTTAGATCCTTTCAACTTATGCACAGCGGAATATTATCTACCAACCATTGGTCTAAAACCAATCTAACACTTTTCTGGTCAGATCACCTAAGCTACTGGTCGAGTAAACCAACTGCCGGTAGCTCCAAGGTCGATCCCGAACCTGAACCAAGTCATACCAAATGCGAGGTTCCATTCACCTAACCATTCTATCTAGATCTATGCAAGATTGATAGATCATACCTTTGCCACATCCACGGAGCTTGTTAGCTCATTGTCCAACCTGACTTAGCTGCTTTAGCTAGCTCATCCAGCTAGTGAGCTAAACCACTTCACTTGAGGTTCCATCTACTCTCCTCTAGCTGATAAAGCTGCAGGTAGCTTTGCCTAGCTCCCGCCCACTCATCCAACTCTCCATATACCTGCATAAACTCTTCCCTTTGGTACTTAGTCATTCAGCCAACCATCCCCACTGCATCAAGTACCTTCGGAAGTCTTCAGCAAAAACGACCTCAAGCAAACATGCTCTAAAAATTAATTAAAATTCATGAAAAATACTGATAATTCCCTACTAAGAGGAATCCACAATCAGATTGATCAGAACCGCCTAATTCACATAGAATTTGGCCAAATCCGCTAAACCGCCATAACTGACCACCATCTAACCGCCTGATAAATCCAATCAAATCACATGATAAATCATGATAAATCCTCACTAAGAGGAATCCATGGTCGGATCCCATCAATTCCATCCAGAACTATGAGATCCGGACCTAGCTGCCCAACCAAGGCCATGGAGAGTTCCATCAACCGCCAAGGCCTGGTTTAGTACCATCATGTCTCAGGCGGTACTCCCTATAACCAAGTCCTTTCATGGACTAACAAGACCCATCAGATCCTAAGTCAATCAACCAACCACCCCACATGACTCAGAACCGATGAGTCTTCACACTTCCTAACCGCCATGGAACCATGTCCCATCAACCTGATTAGTGTTGCTCTTACCACCGTGCATCCTTTGATCAATCAGATCAGACACCTTGATCCACCATCCAGGGATCAGGTCGTCCATCCTTGCCCATGATCAGATCACACACAGCCTTCCTTGTTTAAACACACTAAGACAATACTTGTTGTCCATACCAACAAGTACTAGCCTTACTCCTCTCCTTTGCTTGCTGTTGGATCCAAACGAATTGGACCTTGCACTCCACATGGTTCCTCTTATACTAGGACCCCCATGTGTCTCATCAATGGGTCGGATCCATGGTTCACACCATGATCAAACTCAACATCAAACTATGATCCATCATGAATCACTTTCCAATGAACATCATCTAACTATCACCCCACATGGATGAAGTAGATCAACAATGATCCGCCCCTCCTCTTAGGGTCCTGGATCCTTAGTTTACATCACAATATATTGTCTTCAAGGGGCGTGCCTTACCTTGGCTTAATAGCACCACAAGAGACATAAACATAAACAGGAAAGTAAGTATCAAATTTGTTACCTTATACTTGATCTTATTAGATCATGTGCCTCCTCTTATTAGGTTCGGCCATGCTCCTCCAGAGCATGCCTCCATCAAGCCCTTATCACATACTTACAGTAATGATAAGATCCATTCAGTGGTCGTGCCTCTCTTCTATACCATGGAACTCCCATGGAACCAGTTTCTGACTCATCCACCTTTGAGGCTGTGTTGGCCTTTGGGAGTGGAGTCTGTCCTTCTCCCTACTCCTCTGACCATTTACGTGTGTTCCCAGGACACAGAGGAAGCCTTAGATGTGTTCATCCATGATCAAACACCACCAAAAGTCGTGCATCACTTCCCCTTCAGTGCCCATGAAACTGCCTTTCTACACACATCTGCCTTCAAGGCGGTCTTATCCCTTAGAATTTAGATCCGGCCACCTATCTTCTCTCCAGGCTATTTGCGTGTCTTCTATGGATGTAGAGGAAGCCCATGGCGTGGCAAACAACAATCAAAACTCACCAGAGGGTCGTTCATAACCCTCCCCATGATTGTCCACCAAAACTGCCTCTTTGCTGCCTTTGATTGCATCTCTATCTTGGATTGTTGAATCCGACCATCTCCATGTTTTTCTCTGGTTTTCTTTGTGTTTCAGGGTGGAAAATGAATGCCTGGCGTGCCTGCAAAGGCACGGACTTGTCCTCATATTTATAGAAGAAGGAATGGTTACTTAACCATTGCATCCCTTCGTTTCATTTCTGGCCATTGATTTCATCAATGGTCCAGATCACACCCATTCGCCTATGGCAGTTATCTGGACGTCCTGGGCTTGTACAACCACTCCTGGACATGTCCAATACAAGCCCAAACCGAATGCCAAGCCACTGGCCCAACCCCAGAGCCCACCGCCCATCGCCACATATGGTTGCCCGTGATGGCCCAGCCATCGCCCGACCCGCCCAACTGTCCGAGACCAACACTCAGTCAAGCTGAGTTGAGCTGATCCCCAGCTGACCCAGCTGAGTGAGCTAGTCCATCCAGCTCAGGGAGCTGACACACTCTACTTGAGCTCCAAGTGAGCTCCGCCCACCTGGTCGAGCTTCTTGCTCGCATCCCCACCTGTGAATCACTTTGTACAGCTTGATATCTTTATCTTATTCAATCCTCTAAGTCCCTTGGTCTATTTCCAGACCTAGACTTAGTTCTCCCATGATCCATTCTGATCATGCACTACATCACAGCTTAACCTAGCTGATCGAAGCCCCAGACTCGCCCAGCTATCAAAACACCACCAACTTCTTTAAGCTTGTCTCCATCCTATTTTGTTAAGTCTCAGCTGTCTGGTTCCTTAACCACGTTCTTGGATCATGACACACTGGTCTTTAGATCATATGACCTGTCTGGTGCGTCTCCACGCACAATGGTCCAACCAGACGATCCTACTCGTGATCGGGACATGACAAGTCTCCCCACTTGATAAGGATTCGCCCTCGAATCCAGTGATTCTGACATCTTGTCTCATTGACAAAATGTTCCAACCGATCTCTTTGCATCCGAACATGGAGCATGCTCGATTGGTTCTTTCTAACCAATTTGTGGCATCTCCTCCTTGTTCCTTCTCACTGATCACATTTTTGATCAGCATATCGACATGTCTCCCCACTTGGACGGAACACTCTTGAATCCGAACCAAGTTGTCCCATGCACTCTTAAGGATTCATGATCCCAGCCACATCGCATCGATCATCCCTTAACCGACCACAGCCTTTTCCAGCTTGGCCATATTGTGATCTTAGTCCATACTAGACTAAACCACCTTAACTTGACACTTGTCCATCACCGACTCTGTCATAATTGATCCTGGTCCTTTTAGACGTGATCATATCCCGCCCTGGTCCACTCAGAACTCAACCGCAGATCCCACCATAGGTCCATCTCCTAATAGGACATTCCTGATCTTTGTCCCTTACCGGACTTGATCATATTGCAGTTCTGGTCCACTCCAGACTCAACCGCCTTACCCCAACCATAGGTCAATCTCCCACTTGGTTGTAATGCATCTTCATCCCTCACTGAAATTGATCGCCTTTATCCCAACCCTAAGTCAATCTCAGACTTTGTTGTAATGCACCCAGGTCCCTGACGGGTCGACTTCAGCTCGGCCATCTCGGCAGAGCTATACACAAGGAACTTTGGATCTTTGGGGCCGTCCCTGGTCCAGATCTACTATGAACGGGTCAGCCCTACCGGGGAATGCCCTCAGAACTAAACTCATCATGGACTCTCAACCAGCGGAATCCCATCCGGTCATCACCCCTACGACCTCCTTAGTGGCGCTTGTGGCCAAATAAGCTTCACAACCCTTCCTCAGCATCCAATCCACATGGATTGCTGACACCACTAAGCATCCAGAGGTCGGACATATACCTTGAACCTGATCGGAATTCACACCAACTCTCGAACTACACGCCCCGTGACAGTCCAGAGTGGCCCGATACTTTCCAAGCCAGTCCATACCTAATATCACCTCGTGATTCTTTAGCGGACAACAACCAGATCCACAGGCATTACCCTGTCCAGATCAATACTCAGATCCGCAGCATTACCCCGACCGTGATCAATACTCAGATCCAGGCATTACCCCGACCGTGATCAATACTCAGATCCGCAGGCATTACCCCGACCGTGATCATCACAGGATGTCCTTCACCAAACCTAGTGAACTCATTCTCTGCCCACCGCCGTTCACTATGCAAGGACAGCCCACCGCTCCCATCTGAACAACCATTTTCCCATCATTAAGTACTTAGATGAGTTGGATCTTGATTGATCACACATTTGGAAAACGCCCCATACCATTCTCCAAAGCATCACACTTCTGTGAACGCCCCATACCATTCACAAAAGTGTTTATAGTATACCTCAATCCTCATCATACTAAGCAACTTAACATCGTGTTTCCAATTCCTCTTGGAATTGATCAATCCCATTCACTCAATCTTAAGGAATCCTACCTTGACTTACACTGAGTCCAAACTGATCCATCTGATCACAAGCCCACTCATGTACTAGCCAGGTAACGCTCCCCTAGACCAACATGAAGACTGCATATGCTCACTTGTTTTGAACGCCACCAAGGAATGACACTAACCCTACAAGAGTGCTGCACGCTTTTCAACCTAAGCCACTCTCTGGTCCATGTCACTTCCTGGTCCATGTCGCCCTTACAAAGATCTTGCATTGCATCCATCGTCCAATCCGTGATATTACTTCCAAATAACAAGATACACCAACCTTTCGTTTCCAGGTTCTTGCCCTTGAGAGTGCATCTTGGCTAAGCCGGCTCATCTTGGAACTTCCCGCTCACAAGCATGACACCCAATCTTACCTCAACTCTCACTTGGCTCACCACGCTAAGGTTCCAGGTCATCTCAATTTTCAGAAATAATTTGGTTTGAACCTACTATCTCTCGAGCAGTGAGTTGAGCTGAGTTGTGAACCAACCAGCTCCTCCACTCACCTGCCTCTACAAAGTACACACTACCCGAGATGCTTACTTCCCATCGAAGCTATGTGCTCCAAAGACACTCGTGTAGTCCACTTTCCAGTTGCAACTCAGCTCATCCCATCCAAACATCAGTAGGATTGAGCTGACCTACAGGCAATCCAGCTCCATTGTTAACCTTCTCCAGTTGAGTTGGCAACAAAACTGGCGAGTATTTCATCAAGATCCACTTGTCCGATGTTTGGGTGAACAACCACAACCCAACAATCCTAGAATCAAGCATGCTCGATACCAACTTAAGACCCGACCGGCCTCTCGTCAGCGTCGGATGCTCACGCCGCCGGTCCATACCCTGACCGAACCTCTAAAAATTTTGCCCTTTATTTAAAACATCGCCCATGTAGGGCTAACTCGTGATCCTAGCTCAAGACTACCTTAGTCATTTCTAGCTTAGATCCTTTCAACTTATGCACAGCGAATATTATCTACCAACCATTGGTCTAAAACCAATCTAACACTTTTCTGGTCAGATCACCTAAGCTACTGGTCAAGAACACAACCGCCAGCCTAGCTCCAAGGTCGATCCCGAACCTGACCAAGTCATACCAAATGCAGGTTCCATTCACCTAACCATTCTATCTAGATCTATGCAAGATTGATAGATCATACCTTTGCCACATCCACGGAGCTTGTTAGCTCATTGTCCAACCTGACTTATCTGCTTAGCTAGCTCATCCAGCTAGCCGAGCTAAACCACTTCACTCGAGGTTCCATCTACTCTCCTCTAGCTGATAAAGCTGCAGGTAGCTTTGCCTAGCTCCCCGCCCACTCATCCAACTCTCCATATACCTGCATAAACTCTTCCCTTTGGTACTTAGTCATTCAGCCAACCATCCCCACGCACTCAAGTACCTTCGGAAGTCTTCACCGCAAAACGACCTCAAGCAAACATGCTCTAAAAAATTAATTAAAATTCATGAAAATACTGATAATTCCCTACTAAGAGGAATTCACAATCAGATTGATCAGAACCGCCTAATTCACATAGAATTTGGCCAACCGCTAAACCGCCATAACCGACCACCATCTAACCGCCTGATAAATCCAATCAAATCACATGATAAATCATGATAAATCCTCACTAAGAGGAATCCATGGTCGGATCCCATCAATTCCATCCAGAACTATGAGATCCGACCTAGCTGCCCAACCAAGGCCATGGAGAGTTCCACTGAACCGCCAAGGCCTGGTTTAGTACCATCATGTCTCAGGCGTGTACTCCCCTATAACCAAGTCCTTTCATGGACTAACAAGGCCCATCAGATCCTAAGTCAATCAACCAACCACCCCACATGACTCAGAACTGATGAGTCTTCACACTTCCTAACCGCCATGGAACCATGTCCCATCAACCTGATTAGTGTTGCTCTTACCACCGTGCATCCTTTGATCAATCAGATCAGACACCTTGATCCACCATCCAGGGATCAGGTCGTCCATCCTTGCCCATGATCAGATCACACACAGCCTTCCTTGTTTAAACACACAAGACAATACTTGTTGTCCACACCAACAAGTACTAGCCTTACTCCTCTCCTTTGCTTGCTGTTGGATCCAAACGAATTGGACCTTGCACTCCACATGGTTCCTCTTATACTAGGACCCCCATGTGTCTCATCAATGGGTCGGATCCATGGTTCACACCATGATCAAACTCAACATCAAACTATGATCCATCATGAATCACTTTCCAATGAACATCATCTAACTATCACCCCACATGGATGAAGTAGATCAACAATGATCCGCCTCCTCTTAGGGTCCTGGATCCTTAGTTTACATCACAATATATTGTCTTCAAGGGGCGTGCCTTACCTTGGCTTAATAGCACCACAAGAGACATAAACATAAACAGGAAAGTAAGTATCAAATTTGTTACCTTATACTTGATCTTATTAAATCATGTGCCTCCTCTTATTAGGTTCGGCCATGCTCCTCCAGAGCATGCCTCCATCAAGCCCTTATCACATACTTACAGTAATGATAAGATCCATTCAGTGGTCGTGCCTCTCTTCTATACCATGGAACTCCCATGGAACCAGCCAGACTGCATCCACCTTTGAGGCTGTGTTGGCCTTTGGGAGTGGAGTCTGTCCTTCTCCCTACTCCTCTGACCATTTACGTGTGTTCCCAGGACACAGAGGAAGCCTTAGATGTGTTCATCCATGATCAAACACCACCCAAAGGTCGTGCATCACTTCCCCCTTCAGTGCCCATGAAACTGCCTTTCTACACACATCTGCCTTCAAGGCGTCTTAGCCCTTAGAATTTAGATCCGGCCACCTATCTTCTCTCCAGGCTATTTGCGTGTCTTCTATGGATGTAGAGGAAGCCCATGGCGTGGCAAACAACAATCAAAACTCACCAGAGGGTCGTTCATAACCCTCCCCATGATTGTCCACCAAAACTGCCTCTTTGCTGCCTTTGATTGCATCTCTGTCTTGGATTGTTGAATCCGACCATCTCCATGTTTTTCTGGTTTTCTTTGTGTTTCAGGGTGGAAAATGAATGCCTGGCGTGCCTGCAAAGGCACGGACTTGTCCTCATATTTATAGAAGAAGGAATGGTTACTTCTAACCATTGCATCCCTTCGGTTTCATTTCTGGCCATTGATTTCATCAATGGTCCAGATCACACCCATTCGCCTATGGCAGTTATCTGGACGTCCTGGGCTTGTACAACCACTCCTGGACATGTCCAATACAAGCCCAAACCGAATGCCTGCCACTGGCCCAACCCCGAGCCCACCGCCCATCGCCACATATGGGTTGCCCGCATGGCCCAGCCATCGTCCGGACCCGGCCCAACTGTCCGAGACCCGAACACTCAGTCAAGCTGAGTTGAGCTGATCCCCAGCTGACCCAGCTGAGTGAGCTAGTCCATCCAGCTCAGGGAGCTGACACACTCTACTTGAGCTCCAAGTGAGCTCCGTCCAGCTGGTCGAGCTTCTTGCTGCATCCCCACTGTGAATCACTTTGTACAGCTTGATATCTTTATCTTATTCAATCCTCTAAGTCCCTTGGTCTATTTCCAGACCTAGACTTAGTTCTCCCATGATCCATTCTGATCATGCACTACATCACAGCTTAACCTAGCTGATCGAGCTTCGCCCAGACCTCGTCCAGCTATCGAAACACTCGACCAACTTCTTTAAGCTTGTCTCCATCCTATTTTGGTTAAGTCTCAGCTGTCTGGTTCCCTTAACCACGTTCTTGGATCATGACACACTGGTCTTTAGATCATATGACCTGTCTGGTGCGTCTCCACGCACAATGGTCCAACCATACGATCCTACTCAGGATCGGGGACATGACAGGGAGGACCGGGAATTGAAGTCATTCGACTTGACGATGACTCTGAGATGGAGGAAGCCAGCAGAGTTGGGCGTATGGATTCAACTATCGGGGGTCTTCAGAGTAAGTGTCTCTATCCGAGACATTGTTATAGCCGGCTAAATAGACGTTTGTGTTGGTCGGTTAATAAATATATTAGTCGCATTAGTAAAAATGTAAGCATGGTAAACATATAAGAAAGCTGCACAATGTATGCATGATCCCGGTTACGTTGTCATGTGTCCAAATAAATTGATTGATCAGCTGTTAATTAACATTTTACATTTATAATCCATGGGTTTAAGTGTATGAAGATTAGTTAGACATAAAACTTGTTAACAAGGACAACAAAAAATAAATAAGGTTACAACTTGTTTTGGTCGAATAATCTCATGATAATAAGCACTAAGTTTTTTCCTCTTTATGCTCAGTGGGACAAGGCTCGGTTGATAAAGGAAAGAGCATCTGTCGGGACTTCGGTAGGTCAGAACAAAGCACCAGCCGTGTTGTGGGGCGTTGGGATAGATTTTCTAGCTTACCACAGGATTTGCAGCGTGATCGTGCTGCTGCATTGGAGGCAAGTGAGAATGCGTTTTGGGAGGGTGTTTTGCATGAGGAGACAAAGTCCCCAAAGTCCCCCGATGATTTAACTGACATAGATGAAGATGTTCATCACGGAGATGGACCTGTGGTGCAGAGAGGGCTGTTGAGATAATGGATGATGATGGTTCATCTTCAACAAACAACACTGGGTTGATTGGCTCAAATTGGTTCAAACGCAGCAACAGGCCGTGGATGTGGGGTGCTGTCGGGACTGCAGTGGGTGTGGGGATAAAGGTATGACACCAGTTTCATTCTGTATTAGTTTGACTATTTTATTTAGCTAGATTTTTTGATACATATACTTGGTTCTTACGATGCAGAGGGAGTCGACGATGCAGAGGGAGTCATAAAACATAACCGCTAGCCTCTCAACTTCACTACCAATAGCCTCGGGTGTAATGCATTTGCAGACGTCGACACCTGCGACAGCGTGAGCTTGCAGAAGAAGAACAGCCGACACGGCAGAGTCAGCAGGACTTGTATTTTGGGGAATACTACGAGGTCTCTCGATGGGCAAGGCTCTTGCGTCTTTGTGCACTATCTGCTTACCCCCTTGTTTCAGAAGGTATGGCAACATCTGAGCAATGGGACTAACCTCTTTCACCATCATGCTGTCAGTCCTGAGTGCAATGTTGCAGTCCATCACAACAATTGACCAGCTTGAGCTGTCAACGCAAACCCCCACCCAATGTTTCTTGTCGAGATTGAAGGGAAAATAGAAACGCTCCGCCTCAGGATTACTTAGGAAACACTCAAGAATGTTGCCGGGGAAACGGAAGGTATCTTTCTTGGGACACTTAGAAAACTTGGGGAACAGTTTTGATAGCTGTGAAACAAACTGAGTGTCCAAGAAGACGGGGTGGTTTGACTGGTTTGCGGGTGAGTTGAGCGTGAACTGTGATCTAATGTGGCCCATAAGAATGTCAACCACCTGTTTTTGAAAAAAAAGATTGGTCAACTGCCAGCATCACGAATGCTAATGAGCATATAGACAAACCTTCGGCTGTGGGGGCTTTGATCTTTGAACAAGCTCGTATAGGTCATTGCTCTCTAGTGTTGACTGGCCAATGCATATTGTACTAAAAGAACATGCAGAGGAGATTTTGTTACACAGTTAACGAATAACTTAGCTGCTAAGTTTGTTTGATGACGGAGATATATCTTATTAGACGTATAACAAATAGATTAATGGTCATTCAGGTGAAACTTACAATGGAGACTTCAGTTTATCGAGGAGAGCAGACAACTTAGCAGAGTAGTCAATATTCCCGCCTGTATTGTTGGGATCTACAAGTGCTACACGAGCGCGATTGAGAAGACGCCATCACATTCATACTGTCCTACCGAGACTTGGGTATGGCTTTGAGTCTCTTGCTTTTACGGCAGCCGACCACCTGATCATCCTGCTCGCAAATTTCACTTCCGCGCGTTTTCCGCATAGTTTCCCCTCAGTGACTTTCTCCTCGGGATGATGACGTTCCTCCTGGGTTAACTCAGGAACCGAAATTCACACCGTCAATTTCTGATAAAGACTTGTGGAGGAAAACCAAGTTAACCCGATCTTCCTTGAAGGTCCCGGATATCTGCTGGGCCGCACACGACACAATCAATAAAAATAGAAGTTGCGAAAATAGAAATCGTAAAAGATGGCGGAAGAAAGATCTTATTTCTGAATTGGCGTTTTGGCGTGAACAACAGGTTAGAAGTAAACTACAAGAGCTGTCGCTAGTCCGGTCAGCCTAAGTCTATCCTAGTTAGTCGCGGCTTCGCTAGTGAAAACAGAAAAGAATGCTTAAATCGCTCTAAGTGCTAAGTGCTTTCGAAAATTTGTGATCTGGTTTGCTTCTTGCTCAAAGCTCTCCTATATACTCCTCCTATGACGGTCTATCTTCGCGGGCTGAGTTGGGCTTTTCCATTTTAGTCCATCTTTGTGTTTATCGGAAACTTGACATTTATCTCAGGAAATCTTGACATTTATCTTCGGAAACTTGACATTTATCTCTTATGTGAGGATAAGGATAAACCGTCATAGTTATCCTTCCTTTTCGGAAAATCGTGCGTGGACCGTTTAGGCGTTTTACGGTTTTGAAGGACCGTCTTTGAAGGTCTCGGTGTTTCGAAGGAACCTCAATTCCTTGTTTAGTCGAGGAAGTGGCGTTTAGTAACCGTGATCATGCCAAACTGCGTAGATTGATCCAACAAGCTAAGATGGGATCGAACCGACACGATAGGAACAAGACGGGCGAGGGCGTGGACCGGCGCCAGGCCGACCCGTCGCGGCGAGGTGCCGCCGGCGCCAGGCGAATGCCGCCGGCGCCAGGCGGCCAGCGTGGCGAGTGCCGCCGGCGCCAGGCGGCCAGCGTGGCGAGTGCCGCCGGCGCCAGGCGGCCAGCGTGGCGAGTGCCGCCGGCGCCGAGCCAACCAGCGTCCAGCGTGCCGCCGGCGCCAGGCGGCCAGCGTGGCGAGTGCCGCCGGCGCCAGGCGGCCAGCGTCGAGTGCCGCCGGCGCCAGGCGGCCAGCGTGGCGAGTGCCGCCGGCGCCAGGCGGCCAGCGTGGCGAGTGCCGCCGGCGCCAGGCGGCCAGCGTGGCGAGTGCCGCCGGCGCCAGGCGGCCAGCGTCGAGTGCCGCCGGCGCCGAGCCAACCAGCGTCCAGCGTGCCGCCGGCGCCAGGCGAATGCCGCCGGCTGAGCCAGCCAGCGTCCAGCGTGCCGCCGGCGCCAGGCCGACCAGCGTCCAGCGTGCCGCCGGCGCCAGGCGAATGCCGCCGGCGCCGAGCCAACCAGCGTCGAGTGCCGCCGGCGCCAGGCGGCCAGCGTCGAGTGCCGCCGGCGCCAGGCGAATGCCGCCGGCATGAGCCAGCCAGCGTCCAGCGTGCCGCCGGCGCCAGGCGGCCAGCGTCGAGTGCCGCCCGGCCTGAGCCAGCCAGCGTCCAGCGTGCCGCCGGCGCCAGGCGAATGCCGCCGGCGCCGAGCCAGCCAGCGTCCAGCGTGCCGCCGGCGCCAGGCGAATTCGCTGTCTGCGGCCGGCTAAAATGGTAAGCCGCCGGCCAGCCAGTTAGCCGCTGGCGCTTAGCGTCTGCCCTGTCAGCCGGGCGCTTAGAAGTCGGTAGCCGCCGGCTACAGTTAGCCCCGGCTGCCCCGCTGGCACGCCGGGCGCTTAGGAAGCTGCCGCTAGTTAGTTCGCTGCCCCGCTGTGGTCACGGGCTGGCCGTTTGAAGCCGCTGGCGCCAGCGTTACCAGGGCCCCGCTGTGGCCGGCGCCAGGTTGGTGCCGCCATGCCAGGTTAGCTCAGGTCGCCGGCTGCCAGTCGGTGTCGCTGGCGCCAGCTCACGCCCCGCTGTTGCTGGTGCCGTGCCGCCTTGCCGTTGGTTCGCTCGATCTTTCCTTCGCTGGCCGTTTCATGGAAATCTCGAAGTTTTGGGAGGGTCTCAGTCGTAGATCTCGAGATAATTGTTCCAACGAGATTCGCGAGTATCGGATTTTGAGATGGACTTAGATCTTCGTGACTTCCGCTTCGAGGGGAGAGCAATGTGGTTCGAAGTTTTAGATATGTTTAAAGATGAATCTTTAAAACAATCGGAAGGTTTTACTGAAGACTCATTGTAGATCTCGATAATCCGCACATGGATTTCGCGGACCGGATGCTGTCATTGCCGAGATCGCGAGACGATCGCTTTGATGGCCAGACCCGCCGCTGGTGCCAGATGGGGTGGACGAGCCTTTCGTGAGTTTTATCGAGCGACCCACCGCTTGGATTTGATCGCCGCTATTTTCTTCGAGGACTTTCGGTGACGATTTGTCTATTGACCGATTTTGACCTCAACAAGTACTTCAGCCTAGCTAGGAACCGTAGAGCCTGCGGGTCCCAAATTACATGTATACCGGAAAGTGTGTGAGATGTAATCGTCTCCAAAATCGGGTAAATAGTGATTTTACCTCCTTTATATGGAGTAAGAAATCTCTTTCTTACTTCATCACAAGGTTTTACTCTCTCTCTCAAGAATCCTTTCTCTCTTTAAGAACAATGTCTTCAAGATCCTCAAAGAGAGACTCTTCTTCCCATTCATCCTCGGATGACTCTCCTGCTCATGTATTGGTAAAGCAGAGGAGTCGGTCGAGGAGGAAAAGAGGAATGCGATACCGAGCCCTTGTAGGTTCGCCTCTATACTGCCGAGATCCCTGTTCAAGAGGCCTCCGAGGCAGCCTGGTGCTCCTTTTGCGCCGAAGCTGGCCAGAAATATCTCGTTCTTCGAGATTTTTACCGGTTCTGAAGAGTCAAATTTGGATTCCGTTGGTAACGAGTGCAAGGAATCCTCCGCAAGATTTCTTTACATGTTACTAAGCTTTTACGCATCGCCGTATGTGGTTCCCAATTCACGGTGCCATTGTTCGCGGCGCTTCACCGCTTGAACTTTCGATCAGCCAACTCAGCGTTCCTGCCTTGGAGAGTTGGCTTGGCGTACTAATTGCTAGCTACGAACTCGGGATCGATCTTGGTCCCGATGATTTTGAAGGTCTTTGGGGTACTCGGCCGACGGGGAGTGATGGTTACTATTCCATGCTGCCTAAGAAGGATATGGCCGTGATTCGGGACTACTCAATCCCAAATCGTGGCAGGGCGTTTTTCTTTGTTCAAATAGATGGCGAGTCTGTCGAGGAGAGCTGCCTCCATCTATTTCCGCTGGCATGGAATTTTAACCGAGGTAATATGACGAAAATTCTGTTATCTATCTCACTTTTTCGGAAGTGCGTGTCTTTGACAAAATTTTCGTTTTGTTGGGAACAACCCTACCGCGCATTTGCCTGGTAATGTTTTCGTCAAGAGAGATCTTCTTCGTCAAAGGCCGTCTTTCTGGAAATCCTTCACCCTCGAGCGAATCCGAGATGCGGTTAACCTTTATCGGTCCCGGTTCGTTCACAGACGACGCCGATCCCGCTATCGCGGGTTCCTTCTCGAGGCGCAGACAGAGGTCTCGTAAGGGGAAGGAAATCGACGATGGGGAAGGCTCGAAAACCCTTCACCGCTGGAAGAAAACCTAGTTTTGTTACAACGGAAAAGATGGAGCCAGCGGTTTTCCACCTATCAACTTCTTTGATGGCCTTCCTCCGAGTTTACTACCGATGAGTCGCTGGAGGATGAGGAGAAACAACGGTTTTTGCCGAGGGCTCCCAACGGTCAACGAGGTTTGGCCCTTCGAACTTCTTTAACCTTGCGTTTGAATCCGTATATGAGCATGCTTGCTGATCTTGAGTTTCATGCAGGACTAAGAGTGTTTAGCTTAGGCGCTGACTCGAAGCTCGCGAAATCCAGGATTGCTAACTTCAAGACCACGAAGCGAGCGAGCTTTTCCGTTCCGCCAAGAGGTGAAGGCACAGAACGCTGGCAAGTTGAGCTTCACGCGGCTCTCGTGACGGGCGAAAGGAGAGGAAGGAGGATGGTCGCGAGCGAGGTGGCAAGACGGGCGAATCGTTTGCGCTGAGTTTCAATGCTTTAAAGAAGCTCAGAGTTTGTTGGTGATTTCATGAGTGCGAGGTTCGGTCGTAAATCTTTACAAGTCTCAACCCGATTTCTTTCGATTCGAGATTGCTGAAATGAAGGATTTCATGGCCGAGTGTGCTCATGCTGAGTCCTTGGTTCCTCCGGTAGAAGAAAGAGTCCGAGACTATGGGAACCAATCGAGGTTTCCGAGGATACGTGGAGGTCGGAGCTGATGAGAATACCGAGAATGGTGGGAATGCTCGAGGTGTGAATGAAGAAGTGGACCAGCCTGCTAGTTCATTTGGGATTTCTGCATCCGATTTCTCAACGCGACTTCCTTTTGTGAATTGAATTTTCTGGCCGTATGTGCCGCTTTTAGTAATTTTATCCTGCGACCGCTGGAGGTTGCATTCTTATGTTTTCGGACTGGCCGTTGGTGGCTTTGAATCCCGCCGTTTTTGGCGGTTTTATGAATATGAAAATTTGCGAGATTTCGCCTTTTGTTTTGATTTATACTTTCGCCAAGTGTAGAGGGAAGGATGCGAGTAGTCACTTCAGATCCTAACTCTTTTTGTCGCTTGGTCCAGATGTTACTTTTAGCGAGCGCTTTTAGGTGTAAGCGATAAGAGACATGTTTTGGGATCTCGTGATACGATACTATGTCTGTGAGATGTCAAGATCCAGCAAGACTGGGTTTAGGCAAGACCTAGGTTTACTCTCAGCGAGGTCTGGCGATGACTGATCGGCTTCGTTTGCCTGTTAGTGATTTCTTCCTGATTCTTTCGTTTAAAGTCCGCGACTAGTCGCCGCTTATATGACTTGTGTTAAAAGAATCGAGCTATCTTCGAATATATCCGAGACTTAAACCAAAATTTTGGGTTTCTTGTATAGCTATGATATCCTTGTCGGATGTAAGAGGACCTTTGTAGGTCTGACTACGATTTTGTATTGAGTGAACGCTTATGAGCGTCCGGTCGGGCCAATCGACGGCGCGGAGTTTATTTTAAGTCGCTGGTGGACTGTCTTTTGCGGATAATACGAGTTTAGTTATCTTTTAAGAAGGCGACGCCTCGCTTCTTTGAAGATATGATTTTCGCTTTGAAGCCGCTGATGCTTAAGTAAGTATAAAAGATAGAAAGAATTTTATTAAAAATTTCGAAGTTTAAAGTACGATGCGGATTCTCGCTTTTTGTGGGAGTATAGGAGTATCGACCCAGTCCCCCTTTTGGTGAGGGGATAGCTGAACTCGCCGGTTTCGACGAGCTGCCTACGATCCTCTTCGAGGATCAAGCCATCTCGTAGTTCTGATAGTTGCTGCGGACGCTTTACTCCTCGCGGCGCCGCCGTTCGATCGCTGGTCGGATCAGTGGTGTGTGCGGGGTCGAGCTGTCCGGTCTACGGCGTGGATTCGAGGCTTTGTCGCTTCTTGAATCGCTGCCTGTTCGACGATTTTGGATCATCTTTCCTCGAGTCTTCGGAATGTTGTGTGATTCCTTTGCTCGCTTCGGGTTGGCCCAGGGCGCTCCATCTTTTCGCAGTTTAAACTCGCTAGTAACGTAGAGTCTCGACTGCTTCGACTACCCCGATGGCTGCGGTTCCGCCGAGTCGGGAACTTGATACCTAGGTGATATGTGGACGGTACTGCCTTCATGGAGTTGATCCAAGGGGTTCCCATGATGGCGTTGTAGATGGTCGGGTTGTCGCATACTGCAAACTCGACGATCTTTGTAAATTCCTTTGCCATGACCGGGAGTTTTATTTTTCCGAGGGTCATGGTAGTGACGCCCAAAACCCCGCAAAGGTTTTGGCTCGTGGATGACTTCCCAAGTGGGATCTTCATCCTGTATAGGGTGTCGCGAAGATGACGTTGACCGTGCTTCCAGATCGACGGAGAATGCGCCGACTTCGAGATCCTGGATGACCAGGTCGATACCAAAGGGTCGCAGCGTGAGGTTTGTCGATTCCGACGGTCTCGTGTTCCTCAGCATCGTGTGGTTAGGAACATCGCTGTCCGGGAACCAGTTGGAACTGGTCTCTCGCTACCGTAGGCTTTATCGACGGACGAGTCCTGGTAGAACTGTGATCCTCCGATGATCATGTTTACCCTCTGGCGATGTTGTTGTTTCCTTGGTCGCCCTGTCTTCTTCCGCTTTTCCCCTGATTGGTTTTCGGTCGCGGTCTTCGGAGGAGTTTATTTTAAGTCGCGGTGGACTGTCTTTTCATGGATAATGAAGTTTAGTTATCTTTTAGAAGTTGGCGACGCTCGCCGCTTCTTTTGAAGATATGATTTTCGCTTTTCCGGCGCTGATGCTTAAGTAAGTATAAAAGATAGAAAGAATTTTATTAAAAATTTCGAAGTTTAAAGCATGCGCGGATTCTCGCTTTTTGTGGGAGTATAGAGTATACGCGACTCCAGTCCCCCTTTTGGTGAGGGGATAGCTGAACTGCTGGGTTTCGACGAAGCTGCCACGCTCTCTTCGAGGATCAAGCCATCTCGTAGTTCTGATAGTTGCTGCGGACGCTTTACTCCCGTGCGTCGCCGTTCGATCGTGCTGGTCGGATCAGTGGTGTGTGCGGGGTCGAGCTGTCCGTCCTACGGCGGTGGATTCAGAGGCTTTGTCGCCTTCTTGAATCGCTGCCTGTTCGGACGATTTTGGATCATCTTTCCTCGAGTCTTCGGAATGTTGTGATTCCTTTGCTCGCTTCGGTTGGCCGCGGGCTGCCCGATCTTTTCAGTTTAAACTCGGCTAGGTAACAGTCTCGATCCGCTTCGACTACCCCAGATGGCTGGGCGTTCCGCCGAGTCGGAACTTGATACCTAGGTGATATGTGGACGGTACTGCCTTCATGGAGTTGATCCAAGGGGTTCCTATGATGGCGCTAGATGGCCGGGTTGTCGACTACGCAAACTCGACGATCTTTGTAAATTCCGCCATGACCGAGTTTTATTTTTCCGAGGGTCATGGTAGTGGACGCCCAAAACCCCGCCAAAGGTTTTGGCTCGTGGATGACTTCCCAAGTGGGATCTTCATCCCGTATAGGGTGTCCTGAAGATGACGTTGACCGTGTTTCCAAGATCACGGTGAATGCGGCCGACTTCGAGACCGATGACCAGGTCGATTACCAAAGGGTCGCAGTGAGGTTTGTCGATTCGACGGTCTCGTGTTCCTCGAAGCCATCGTGTGGTTAGGAACATCGCTGTCCGGGAACCAGTTGGAACTGGTCTCGCCGCCTGTAGGCTTTATTGACGGTGACGAGTCCTGGTAACTGCGGATCCTCCGATGATCATGTTTACCCTCCGGGCGACCG
The DNA here is from genome assembly GCA_016771965.1 of Brassica carinata. Taxonomy (NCBI): domain Eukaryota; kingdom Viridiplantae; phylum Streptophyta; class Magnoliopsida; order Brassicales; family Brassicaceae; genus Brassica; species Brassica carinata. Next base: position 48,021,663 of record CM028690.1, read on the forward strand.
TTGTTGTTCCTTGGTCGTCCTGCTTTCTTCCGCTTCCCCGATTGGTTTTCGTCGCAGCGGTCTTCGGAGGTAGTTTTGTTAGTCTTTGGCGGTCGGAATCCAGAGCAAGTCCTTTATACTCTTGACTTTTGATAGTTCGCCGGTGAGGAGTTTTGCGGCGAGCCGGGCCGAACCTTGCAGTTCGCGAGTGGCTCGGTCTCGTGGAACTCGCAGTAGGAGTTATCCTTGTACTGGTTCCTGGTCCAGGTGTTTCCGAGGTTTTGCCCTGCTCCGAAGTTGATGGCGAAGTTATGCTCGCCTTGGACGCCTTCCCCTTCGTGATGGACGATTTGTCGCTACGAGGGTTTCTTCTTGACGCGGGTTTTCTGGGTCCGTGCTTCTGCGATAGAAGCTTCATCTCTTCTTCCATGATGATGAAGTCTGTTGCCTTGTGGAGAGTATCCTGGATTGTCCGCGCTTTTCCAGTAGTATCCACTTTCGAACTTCGACTTGTACCCAGAGAGTTTTTCTCAGGGCGTCGATTGCGACATTGTCGCTGATGCCCGTTACTCTGGCCATCACCAGTTTGAACCTTCGCATGAAGTCGCGGAGTGACTCGTCTTCCTTCTCGAAGCTAGACTCCATAGATCCACGCCGACGCTTCTATCCATGAACATGGAGTACTGTTTGAGAAACGCCGAGGCCAGTTGGCGGAAGCTTCCGATGGAGTTCCTTTTGAGCCGGGAGAACCACTCGAGCGCAGCACCTTGAGGTGCTCGACGAAGAGAAGACAATGACCTGCGCCCGCTCAAGGCCCGAGTTTGCACCTACCCATTGCGATCTGGAAGGACTGCAGGTGCGACTTAGGATCCGGCTGCATCGCCATAGATCGGATTTTGATCTTCCCTGGTCTGAGATGCGTTTCCGTGATCCGAGTGGTGAACGGTGTTTTCCGTGCTTCCTCGAGAAGTCTATCGATCTCGGGGGCGGAACTGGTCGCCTGATGGATCTGCGATTTTACCGCTTTCACTTCAGCCACGGTCTTTTTGAGAGATTCACGGAGATCATGGATCTCGCTATTGCCGCCGGCGTTCCTCCGAACCTGTCGACGCTGGTCGCGATAGATCCGAAGTTTGATCTTCCGCGAAGTTCTTCCCGCTCCATCCAGTAGAGTTCTTCTTCCTTTTCTGTCATGGGCCTATCGAAGGATACCGCCGCCGAGCGGACTGGCTTCGGTTCTCTCGGGTGGATGTCACGTCTTCATCGGAAGGATCCGATCGACGCTGACATCTAGATCGACGCGCCGACGCCGCTTCTTTGTTTCCCCGCAGCCGGAGTGGAAGGTCCTGCGAGGTCGTTTGCTGTCCTCTGAGCCGCTTCTCGGAGTGGGCTCTTTCGGGCATCTTTCTCGGCTTCGAGATCCGGTCGAAGTCTCTCGCCGCTGCCTTGGTGGATCCGCCGCTGCAACTTGCTCCTCGCAGTTAAGGTATCGACCTGTTTTGAAGCGAGGTTATCAGCTTGTCTCGTTGTTCCGCCCGCCGGGCGGAAGTAAACAGTTCCTTCATCTGCTTGAGCGCCAGTGTTTGCATCAGCAGTGATCGTGGACGCGTCTCCCGCTGGAGTCTTTCAGCGTTAGGCCGACGGTGTGCCGCCTAGCTGGCTGATCCTTGGTGGCGTCGGCTGACATGATCGAGCGTGCAGTTGCGATAGATAGATCCGTAACCCTCCTTCTAGCCAAAGCTGGGAACCGAAATTCACACCGCCAATTTCTCGATAAAGACTTGTGGAGGAAAACCAAGTTAACCCGATCTTCCTGAAGGTCCCGGATATCTGCTGGGCCGCATAACGACACAATCAATAAAAATAGAAGTTGCGAAAATAGAAATCGAAAAGATGAGCGGAAGAAAGATCTTATTTCTGAATTCGCTTTGAGCGCGGAACAACAGGTTAGAAGTAAACTACAAGAGCTGTCGCTAGTCCGGTCGCCTAAGTCTATCCTAGTTGAGTCGCAGCTCGCTAGTGAAAACAAAAGAATGCTTAAATCGCTCTAAGTGCTAAGTGCTCAAAATTTGTGATCTGGTTTGCTTCTTGCTCAAAGCTCTCCTTATATACTCCTCCTATGACGGTCTATCTTCTCGCTGGCTGAGTTGGGCTTTTTCCATTTTCGTCCATCTTTGTGTTTATCGGGAAACTTGACATTTATCTCCGGAAATCTTGACATTTATCTTCTCGAAACTTGACATTTATCTCTTATGTGAGGATAAGGATAAACCGTCATAGTTATCCTTCCTTTTCGAAAATCGTGACGCGGACCGCTTAGGCGCTTTTACGGTTTTTCGAAGGACCGCCTTTGAAGGTCTCGGTGTTTCCGGCGAACCTCAATTCCTTGTTTAGTCGAGGAAGTGGCGCTTGAGTAACCGTGATCATGCCAAACTTCGTGGATTGATCCGAACAAGCTAAGATGGGATCGAACCGACACGATAGAACAAGACCGACGAGGGCCGTGGACCGACGCCAGTCGATTCGCGACGTGGAAGGCCGGGCGCCAGGTTGGTGCCGCCGGGCGCAAAGCTGCCCGCTGCGTGATTCGGTGCCGCCGGGCGCCAGTCGGCGTCGCTGGCGCAGGTCGCATCTGCGGCGACGTGGTGCCGCCGGCGCCAGCCAACCCGCTGCCTGCCAGGCCGGCGCTAAAGCCGGGTGCCGCTGGCGCCAGGTGCCGTTCGTCCGGTGCCGCCGGGCGCTAAGCCGCCCGCTGCCCCGGTGCCGCCGTAGCCAGTTTGGTGCACGGGCGCCAGGCCGCCCGCTGATGGAGCCGCCGGGCGCTAAAGCCAACTGCCGTCTGCCGTGCCGCTGGCGCCAGCCGATTCGCTGCCTCAAGGTAACGGGCGCCAGTCGGTGCCGCCCGCTAAAGCCAGCCCGCGCCCCGGTGTGCGGCAAGCCGACTCAATTCGCTGGCGTATGCCGCCGGCGCCAGTCGGTAAGCCGCCGTGCCAGCAAAGCCATTCGGCTGCCTGTGCCGCCAGCGCCAGCCGCCCGCTCTGGTGTGCCGCCGCCAAAGTCCGTTAGCGCCAAATTCGCCCCGCCTGCCAGTACGGCGCCAGGTTGGTGCCGCCAGGCCAGCCAGCGCCCCGCGTGTATGCCGCCGGCGCCAGGTCGGTGCCACGGCGCCAGGCCAGCCTCGCCCCGGTGGCCGGGCGCCAGGCCGGTGCCGCCAGTCAGGCCCGCTGCGTTGCCGGTGCCAGGCCGCCTTGCCGCTGTTGGTTCGCTCGATCTTTCCTTCGCCGGCCGCTTATGGAAATCTCGAAGTTTTGGGAGGGTTCTAGTCGTAGATCTCGATAATTGTTCCAACGAGATTCTGCGAGTATCGGATTTTGAGATGGACTTAGATCTTCAGACTTTCCGCTCTTCGGGATGAGAGCAATGTGGTTCGAAGTTTTAGATATGTTTAAAGATGAATCTTTAAAACAACTGAAGGTTTTACTGAAGACTCATTGTAGATCTCGGATAATCCACATGGATTTCAAGGGACCAGATGCTATCATTGCCCGAGATCGCGAGACGATCGCTTTGATGGGCGCCAGACCTCGCCGTTGGTGCCGGATGGGAGTGGACGAGCCTTTCGTGGAGTTTTATCGGTTTACCGACCCCGCTTGGATTTGATCGCCGCTTTTTCTTCGAGGACTTTCGTGACGATTTCGCTATTGACCGATTTTGACCCCAACATAACCCTGTGGAGAAGGTTGGTTTAGAAATAGTAACGCAGGTCCGATTCGCAATATAAATTGAACTCGTTAAGAGAGTAACAATATTGGACTTTTGCTGCATGAAACGCCGTCATTATACCGTGAGTAGTGAGCTTTGACTAGTATCAGAAACATTGCCCTCTTGGTCCAGGGAGTGTCAACAACAAACGACGGGTGGGTTGAATGCAACCTATGAGGCGGAAATGAATCAAAAAGACATGAAAAAGTACCAAACTTGTTGACATGTTATCTGGCTAAAATAATAAGTGGCATGGTTATTGGGAGACTTACATCGACAACAATTGCATTTGCTTGGTTTGATAATTGGAGAGGGTGGGCGGGTTCATCAGTGTCCATCTCCTCGCCGCTGTCAGGCATTGACTGATCTTCGGTGGGGACCTCGGCTGAATCACTTGATCTCCATTAACTCGCAGGCTAAAAATTATAAAGAATGATGGGTGGGTTAACCGGCTAATAAAATATTTGGCAGGGTAGTGTGGAACTTACATCATCTGTTACCAATGTGGTTGGCTTATGGAGAATAGTATCGCCGGCAGTGAAGCTGATTCGGCGAGTCCATTCCATCTTGACGCCGTGCGCGGTCTGGCCTTCGGTGGACATGACTGCATCCTCTGTCCGTCTTGAAGGCCCTGCAAAATTGATTAATAATATATGTACAAGTCAATTTGTTATCCGTTAATATAATATTTGCGAGGCTAGATAAAACTTACGTCGACATTAGCTGATGTTGTCTGGTTTGCGAATCGTATAGCTTCGAAATGATAACATTTTCAGCGTAATCAGTTTGGATACCTACATGGTTAGACGCTTTCTGATGAGAGGATGTTGGACATCTCTAGCAGCATTGGAAACATTGCCGCGTCTGAGGTGTGGAGCTATCTCGCGGTCCGGCGGTTGGACCCTCAACTCGACGAAGCAGAGTTGGAAGTTGTCAAGGACTTTGGTTTGGAACGGAGAAAAGCTTCAGAAAGTGAACTTATTTGCCTCTCCATCAGAGAAAGATCTTCTAACTTTGTCACCGACAATTGATGCAACGCTTCGCATCTATCACCGATGGGGTTGTCTGTTTTGTAGCGATGCGCCAGCGCAGTGCCGCCGGCGCCCGAACCAGCCAGCGTATATCCGGCGGCCGGTAGAGCGTCGAATGCCCGGCGCCAGGCGATGCCCGGCCCTTCGCCAGCCGATCAGCGTCCAGCGTCCGCCCGTATGAGCTGAAGTGCTTGCCTGCGCATGAGCCAGCCAGCGTCCAGCGTCTTGCATGCGGCGTAGGCGAGTGCCGCCCGTATGAGCCAGCGTCCAGCGTGCATGGCGCCAGGCGAGTGCGCCGGCGCCAGCCAGCGTCCAGCGTGCTCTTGCCAGTGCCGAGCGTCTTGCCGTCTGTTGGTTCGTTCGATCTTTCCTTCGTCGGTCGTTTGGAAATCTCGAGTTTTGGGAGGGTCTCAGTCGTAGATCTCGAGATAATTGTTCCAACGAGATTCTGCAGTATCGGGATTTTGAGATGGACTTAGATCTTCGGACTTTCCGTCTTCGAGGATGAGAGCAATGTGGCTCCGAGTTTTTAGATATGTTTAAAGATGAATCTTTAAAACAATCTGGAAGGTTTTACGGAAGACTCATTGTAGATCTCGGATAATCCAGACATGGATTTCAAGGGACCAGGATGCTATCATTGCCCGAGATCGCGAGACGATCGCTTTGATGGGCGCCAGGACCCTCGCCGTTGGTGCCAGATGGGAGTGGACGAGCCTTTCGTGAGTTTTATCGAGCGACGACCCGTTTCTTGGATTTGATCGTCGCTTGGCTTTTCTTTCGAGGACTTTCGGGTGACGATTTCGTCATTGACCGATTTTGACCCCAACATAACCCCAGGGAGAAGGTTGGTTTAGGAAATAGTAACGCAGGGTCCAGATTCTGCAATATAAATTGAACTCGTTAAGCCAGAGTAACAATATTGGACTTTTGCTGCATGAAACGCCGTCGTACATACCGTGAGTAGTGAGCTTTGACTAGTATCAGAAACATTGCCCTCTTGGTCCAGGGGAGTGTCAACAACAAACGAGACGGGTGGGTTGAATGCAACCTATAGACGGGAAATGAATCAAAAAAGACATGAAAAAGTACCAAACTTGTTGACATGTTATCTGGCTAAAATAATAAGTGGCATGGTTATTGGGAGACTTACATCGACAACAATTGCATTTGCTTGGTTTGATAATTGGAGAGGGTGGGCGGGTTCATCAGTGTCCATCTCCTCGTCGCTGTCAGGCATTGACTGATCTTCGGTGGGGACCTCGGGCTGAATCACTTGATCTCCATTAACTCCCTGCAGGCGCAAAAATTATAAAGAATGATGGGTGGGTTAACCGGCTAATAAAATATTTGGCAGGGTAGTGTGGAACTTACATCATCTGTTACCAATGTGGTTGGCTTATGGAGAATAGTATCGTCGGGGCAGTGAAGCTGATTCGGCGAGTCCATTCCATCTTGACGTCCGTGCAGTGTCTGGCCTTCAGTGGGTGGACATGACTGCATCCTCTGTCCGTCTTGAAGGCCCTGCAAAAATTGATTAATAATATATGTACAAGTCAATTTGTTATCCGGTTAATATAATATTTGCGAGGCTAGATAAAAACTTACGTCGACATTAGCTGATGTTGTCTGGTTTGCGAATCGTATAGCTTCGGAAATGATAACATTTTCAGCGTAATCAGTTTGGATACCTACATGGTTAGACGTTTGGCGCCTGATGAGAGGATGTTGGACATCTCTAGCAGCATTGGAAACATTGCCGTGCTGAGGTGTGGAGCTATCTCGTGTCCGGTCGGTTGGACCCTCAACTTGACGAAGCAGTAGTTGGAAGTTGTCAAGGACTTTGGTTTGGAACGTGAGAAAAGCTTCAGAAAGTGAACTTATTTGCCTCTCCATCAGAGAAAGATCTTCTCTAACTTTGTCACTGACAATTGATGCAACTGCTTCGCAATCTATCGCCTCGATGGGGTTGTCTGTTTTGTGCGCTTTGGTTTCACTGCTTTACGGTTAATGGCCTCTGATTTTGCTTCTTCACGCATCCTGTTGACCTCTGCCATCGTAACACCGCCGATGAAGCTTGAATTGTTGAATGGAAATCTCTGTTGAACAAGACACATCAAGTTATCGACGATGGGATCCTCCTCATCGTCTGACCAGCAAAGGTCGGGTGACACTTTGAAGTGTTCTTTGTCTTCTACAATTACAGAACGAACTGCGACCTTGCAATCAAAGGAATAAAGAGACGCAAAAATTCAGTGTTGGTCGCGTGTTTGCAAAGAGCTCAAGATGTAATATAGCACAGTTTTAATTTCTTAACATTGAAGGACATGTACCTTTCCATGGCGTCGGTGTCACGAGCATGTCCGGGCTGATGGTTCTCTTCCCATTTTGTCTTCATCTGCTAGGTCGTCTTCGCCACCGTCACCTTCCGAGCCAGAAGAGGATCCATCGTTAACCACCTCTGTTAGAGCGGGGATGGCTTCAACCATTACAAGCTGCAATGAAAGAACGAATCCTTTCAAAGCAATGGTATTTTGAGACAGTGAAACCTCCTTCCTCTCTTTGATACTACTCATGAGCATGTCGAAAGATATTCTGCCCCATGGGTATGCAAAGAAATCATCTATGTTTTTGATTCGCTCTGCGTGCTCCTGAGATATGCGAGGTGTGTGCGTGGTTGGTAGAATAACAGCAGCTAGTAACGCCAACAGAGCGTATTTCACACGCATCTCTTTATCTGTGACTGTTCTTTTCTTGAGCATCTTAACCACAGACGTGACCGGAACCTCCTTCAATGTCCCAAAAAGCTCTCCCTAATATGGTTTCTCCGAGATAATTTTCTTAGCTCTTTTTGGTGTGCTTTGGAAGCTTCGCTTTTAGACCAGTTACATAGCGAACTCGCGAAGTGAAAATCTTACAGGTTTTCCTGCAAAGATGAACCATGCTTCGTGCTTCTTTTCGACTTTAAGCTGTCGGGAGATGATGAACCGACCAAAGCGTCCGGAGAAAGACGGCTTCTCACCGATCTCGATCAGCTTCGAGCGGTGAGCCTCGATGATGTTTACTTCTTCAGGATATAGGCGTTGAGAATTTGCCTAATTGCATGTGGCTTGTGATACGGCGTTACCCTAACTCCGATTGGTTCATGGCCTACCGCGAAAATCCGATTCGGAATGCGGAGAGGCGGAGATGGTTGCTCGTCTCTTTCCATTTTGAGAGTTGATTTGCAGTACCAAAGGTTTGGATCTGTATTTTGAAGAGAGTGAGAGGAGAGATAGAGAGAGATAGATGTTGGTAGAAAGAAGAAAGAAAATGGGTTTTCTCTTGAGAATGGTGATGTTTCTCGAGAATGGGAAGATATGGAGATCTACAAGGATAGCTTTAGATTTGGGAACTGACATAATCCGGGAATAAGTACTTCGTATCTTATATCTCTATTTCTTATACTTTCGCCGAGTTAAACGTTATAGGGGTAGCAGAGTCAAACGGAAATGTAAACAGTGGGGGGAAAGGAGCATTTTGGTATGTTGCTAATTATCGTATATGTCTTTGGTACACTCCCTAATTTCCCTAAAATTATTAACAAACATTAACAAAACAAATTGTTTTATGCTACCAATATATTGATTTATATTTATATTGATCTATAAGTTTAAAATTAATATATTTATAAATAAATAAATATATTATCAATAAATGGTTACACATAAATAAATATATTAATACATATTGATCTATTATTAAAGTTTAAAACTAAATTATTTTTCAGTTTCAAAACAGAAGAAATAGTAGATGAAGGAAATGATTCTCCAATTTTTGTTATATTTAATGAAGGTGATCTAGAGAAATCGAGAATCCAAATTATGTATTTGATATTGGATATTGTATATTTGAAATGAAATTACAAAACGTTTTAATGATTGTGCCTTCTTCAGATCTATTACATCAGAAAATGATACAATTTCTTATTTTTTAAAGATTTATCCCCATAAAAATTTAATTAACAAGTTATTTTCATAAATATCATTCACACAATCGAAATTCATAAATATAGAAAGAATCAAAGAAGTATCAAACTGCATAAGGTATTAATAATTTCACTACCTCTAAATTACATGATAAAAATGTTGATCCAATGTTTTCTACTGGTTAAACAACAAAGATCATTTCCAATTCACCTGAATTTTCATTTCTATATTTTCCATTAAAATAGAGAAATAATATTATATTGGTGGATTTGATTCAATTTTTGATTTGTAATAAAATTTCTCTATTTTTGTAAGAAAATATAGAGATATGTGCTACTTTTGTCTCTAAATATAGAAATTGAAATATCTTTCACTACATTTTTGCTTCAAGTAGATAATTCTATAATAGAGTCAGGTGAAACTGATCGCTCTAATAGAGTTTCAATATTTTAAAATATGTAAAGTTGGGTTAGAGATACTTTAAATGTGATTAACCATGCCAAAAAGTATATAGATGATAATAACTTAGAAAGTTAATACCAATGTTAAATTAAGAGCATAAGAATGTGTATGACATTGTTATCAATTAAATTAGCTTGATTCAATTTTCAATTTATTGTATTTCACTCTAACTCATATTTCTTCATATTTCTTCGTGATTGAGTTTGGTTTGAATTTCGAGTCTGATTTTTTTTTCTCTAGTCCTAAATGAAAAACTGCTAATAACTACTTATGCACTATGATGACTGAAACATAAATACCAACCAAACTTACGTAAAAAAAAAAACAAATTTATATTCCTTAAATAAGTTTCAATCAATATATGCAAAATTCTACATTGGACTAATTTTTTTTTTCACTTTTATGTGTTTTATAAAATTAAAGCATCAAACAAAACCTGTACAACGCACGGGTCCATACCTAGTTCATAATATATGAAATCGGGTTGGTGCGATTCTGTTCGGTTTATATTTAACTAAAAACAAACCGAAAACCAAAAATCAAGATCGGTTAATCATACTCCAAACTCAAGCAACTAAATTCCAGGACTTTAAAGGTTAGTTGTCTACAGAACTCACAACATAATCTCGATTCGCAACCCTAAAATAATATAATTTTATACGTTTTTAGAACTCACAACATAATCGCCGTCACCACAATCTCTCACAGATAATCTTTAATGACATGGAAGAGTTTGTAATCTGCATTGATGAAGCAAATAATGAGGTTCTTACGTGGGATGCAAGAATCAGTCTTTCTTACTTGAGGAACAACAGATAGAACAATCAAACTCAATCAAAGTAGTGTTGTTTATTTCCTTAAAACATATACCATATACACGAAAAATAAAAAAGATATTCTGGCGATAGACTCGCTTATGAGATTTTTCCTTTAGATACTTGCGGTCAGTGTTTTGAAAACCGGACCGGACCGGCCGGTCGAACCGGTTCGACCGTGACTCGCTGAAAAAATCGAGCCCGGTTTGGTTTAAAACCCGGATTTGTAAAAAACCGACTGAAAACCGGTAAAACCGGTGACCCGGGTCAATTTTAAAATCCGGTTCATAAAAATTAACATATAATTAAATGTTTTCAATTATTACTAGCTAAAATTTTTTATTTTATAATTAGTGTTCAACTATCACTATTTAATTGATTTTTTATTTTCTTAAGAAACAATGTGAAAAATATATTTTTGACTTTCATATACTATCTTTATTTTACCATATTCACAAATTTTGAGATTTAGTTGTAAAATAAATAAATAAATAAATATGATAATTTTAATTGTAAATCATATGATTTTATTAATTTTAGTTTACATAGTATTCACTATTCAGTTTTATTTTACTATTAGATTTATGTTTATTTTTTTTATATTTAGTTAATTATAGAAAAGAATAGAGAATGTATTATATGTAAGAAGTAAAGTTCATATAATATAAATATATATATATATATATATATATATATATAAGTTTCATAGATAGAAAACCCGATTCGACCGGTTGAACCGGTCCAACCAGTCAACCGGTTTTCAAAACATTGCTTGCGGTTTTCATGTTGCCTTGTAGAAGACGCAAGTAATGTTCCATGTCACTGCATAAGAACAAAAACAAACAAACCAAGGCGGAGTTTAAAAAAAATCCGAATTAAAGATATGGAGAGGTTTGTATCTATCAATTGGAAAACTTACTTAAGGCACTAGTGGTTCTCCTTCTGTCAGAGGTTATAAACTTAGTCGGCATAACGTTCTTAGTCGGTCCACAAATGTACACTTGTTTAGGTGCTGTGAACATGAAGTTCACCGCCATCCGAGCAGTACTATTTGAGGTACCAGCAGCACCAACGGTGATCTGGAATGAACTTGCTAAATCGGGTTTCAAAACACCCCCTTTGCAGCAGTTAGCGACCTGCTGGTTGTAAGGAGTTCCAGGAAGCAAATCAACGACTGTTGGTTTACGAACACATGATTTAGGGATGTTTCCTTTGTACTTGGAACAATCTCCTTGCTCTGTGGTTTTTGCACCAACCATGCTCCATATCACCTCTTGTCTGGCCCATCTCCAGCTCATTTTCCATCCAGGTGAAGGAATTGAACGTTGTTTCTGGTAGTTGTAAGCTGTAACCACAGCCTGATGGAAAAAAAAAATTGATTCAAAGGTTTATTTTTGTAAGAAACCATATGATTCTTGAGTTTTTTTTTTGTGAGACTTACAACATAGCCATCAGGCGTCCAGGTCATGAGATCCCATTTGATTGTGATGTTTTCGTTATTGCTGGTGAGAGCTTCTGCAAATGAGATAGTAAAAAGACTTCATAAGTTTTTGGAAGAGACAAATAGAAAAATGGAGAGACATCTTTCTTGTTTATGTTCAGAGATTTACCTGAAGAAGTGAAACAGGAAAAGGAAACCAAGAGAAGGATGATAATGCCGGAGAAGAGAGACTTCATTCTTGTGGTTACCACTGAAAGAGAGCGAGAGAGAGTTTTGTAGGAAGGAAGGTCCAGGCGTCGACTTTGACTTCACTCAAGTGGGTACACAAGCTGTATTCATGTATCACACTGGATACCATTCTTGTCGTCATGGAGAGATGGCGAGAGAGAGAGATGGCGTAGACTTTGACATTGACTTCATGATGTGGGTACAAATTTGCATAGCTGAATATTTGTATCACATTGAATGACATATTCAACAAAGATTACATTACAAGTCCTTTAATCTCACGAAGAATTCATTAGCTAAAGCTTCTTTTTATTCGTTAGTCATGGACTATATTAAAAGTATATGTTAACATAGTCGAGATGCCTCCGTAGCATAGTGGTATTGCGTTCGCTTCGTAAGCGAAAGGCCGCGAGTTCGATCCTCGCCGGGGGCTTAATTTCTGTTTCATTTTGTTAGGCCCAGTGTTACCTCTTCATCCTCGCGTAGGTAGGCAAGAATACGGCCCAAATTGTCCTTTTAAGTTTCGGATCAAAATAAGTTTTGCATATTTGATACATATAATATATATTAACTCCTGCTTAAAAGCAGAATAATAGAGTTTTTTAACCATAACTCAAGAGAGTTTTTCTTAACCATAACTCAAGAGATGATGGCACTACAATTTTTTTTTTAAATGATAAGCCGATCGATATCCATTAGTAGACTGTCAGTCTCGATATGAAACTAAAACATATACTTGAAGACTATACGTGAACCACACAACTTCAATATACTTGAGCTATTTGAAATGGGTAAAAATAAATTAATTTGCGTTGTTCAATCTATTGGGTGAGGAGGTTGAGACTCCATCTCCAGTTTTTATGTTCCTTTTGAGGAGAAAACTATTTAAATATTGATGAAAAATGGTATACACGGTTTCTTTGGAAACATATATTTTTGTGTAGGCCTACAAAAAAGGTAAAAATGTGCCATGAATAATAGCCTTTGCAAAAACTAAGAATTAAAAAGATAAAGAAGAAAACAAAAAGAATTGCATGCCTAAGTGAGTGAATTATGTTGAAAATGATTTAGAGTGGACCTTTTTGCTCAAAAAAAGATTTAAAGTGGACCTGTTTTTTTCTTCATCTCTTAACTTTGAAGCATGCTGGTGTTGAAAAAGGAGTGAATAATCATATGGACCATATATATTCATTTAAGATAAATAATTTATTGCCACTAAAAGATTTAAAAACGCTTATATTCTCATATCGCAAAACGTACTGGGTTCGACAGCGGGAAGCCACATATTATATATTTAGAATCAGTTCAAAAAAAAAAAGCAAAGTAATATATCACTCGTACTATTACATCATCCAATGCCCATCTTGATATGTATACTGTTATATATCAGATCTCATATATGTTCATTTTGATGATAAAACAGTTACTGTCTATTGTAAATTACATTAGAGATTAGAGATCTAAATGGAGATATACATGTAGGTTGATGAATCATTACAATCCAAGAGAAAGGGCACTGTATATACCCTTTTAAGTATATTAGAGTATATTTTCAACCGATCTATAAGAAGATATGTTGTGTAGGTATAGAATCTTGGTTGAAAGAAGAAGAAAAATCAAACTACCGGCAGATCTTTGATTTTTCTTGACAAGTGTGTGCCCATCTATATCTAAACATATGATTTATAAAAGATCAAAAGGACCACACCCAAAAGGAAAATAAGTTATGTTTTGAAAACCAATAATTTACTAATGGGGATAAATGGCCCTACAACTTAGAGAAGATGGAGAGAGAGATGACTACAATTGGAAGATAGGGATCAGTGCTTGACTGCAAATCAGTTTCTGTCTTAACTGCTTCTCTTCTTTCCCTTTCCTTCTCTGACCCCTCCAATCCCAATACTCTGTACCCACCATCATCTACCACTCCTTTTCTTTACATTTTATTTATTTTATTTTATTTTAGTGGTACTATGACCAAGAACTTGAGGTTACAAGGAGTTCGACTCATATCGTATGTGTCAATTTTACACATCATAGATTGTTCAGTGAAATATAACCTTTACATAGAGAAACACATGATGCTATTGTGTACGCATTATTTGTGTAAGAAAAAGTAGATGGGGTTAATTGTTTATGAAGCCTTTAATTAAGCTTCGGAATATGGTATATCGAATAGGTACATACATACACGTAATTGACATTTGTTTTTGAACGTTCACAGACAGTCACAAACACGTGAGTGTGAATGTAATTATGAGTATAATTCCCGCACATGTATTAGCTCTCTTGTTGAAAATCAGTCGACCGTCGATTAGGAGCATCATTATTGGTCATCCCTTAAGGCATCCATTAAGGGAAGGGGGACCATAAAATGCTAGGATCAAGGAGGAAAAAGGAAGAAAATCCCTTAGTTAAGGGCTAACTCTAATACCAATCTGACTAAAAAAAAAAAAATTGTTAAGGGCCAACCCTAATTAAAGGACTTATACCAATCCCACCAATAATGATGCTCTAAAGACCACCATGAGAACTTTGGAACTTTGATTTTGAGGAATAAATCAAAAGTCAGCAATTACGGAGATGAGAAATACGCTACCTGACAATTTCAACTAGTTTGCCTTACTTACATATTACATATTTATATATACATATATGCTCACTTTCTTAGTAAATTAATACTGATTTTTGGATAAATACGTGTATGTACGTGATCGTGGGTGTGATGCATATATACACACGACGCTAGGGTTTGGTATGCATTATATATTGCCGCGCGCCTAGGAATTGTGAACAGCAACATATATATACTTCTAATAATGTACCTCTGCGTAGAATATGCAGGTACATATTTATATTTTATTTAATACATTCGTAACATGCCGGTACAAATATACGTAGTTGTTTTTTTAAGAAAATGAATGATGGTGGAGATACAATTATTGGAAACTTAGAGTATGATTAATGGAGGAGACCCTAATTAGGTTCTTAGAGCATGATACGACACGGATCTTATAAGAGATATCTATTTTACCTCTTATTTAGGATACATTCCTTAGTTAAAAGCTTATTTTTGTTTAATTTCTAATTACACTAAAAACTTTTCTAAAAGACTGTATTAATCATGTTCTTATTGGTGTTTTATTTTCTAACACCTGAACAGCAATGACCCCTTCAGATTCCTCTATTTTGATTGTGCAGAAAATAAATTTCCTTTAAAAAAAATTCTAAAATCAAACCCTAACCAGTGACATAATTACCAATCAAAATTATACATTTTTGTAAACTAATCGAAATTATAAATGAAAATGCAAGACTATACATTATGTTTAAAAATCTGCACATGCTTATAAACATTTATGATAACCTTATATTGTACTATACACCCCTTTTATTTAACTAACTATATTGTGTTATATATATCCATCAATGAATACAGAAGACAAACTAGGATAATTCATAAACTTTCAAAAGCAAGCAATAGCTAAAACCATCTCGAATGTGCTTTTAGAAATAGAAAAATCTATAACAGAAATTATTTTTACTCAAATGTATATCTCTGATATTGCATTCATCTAAGACCAGTCAGTGACTATATTAGAGGAAAATATATATAAACTGCAATTTCGCATTATTAATATCTTTATTCGAATCCAACAATACAGAAAAATATAAATATAATATAGAAGAATTCGTATGCATGAAACATATGTATGTATAGTATAAATGAATTTTTCATGAATGTGAATCATTGTCACTACTATGACGATCCATATCATGATTATTCGAGCTCATCAAATGATGAAACGGTCTAGCTAAACTTGAGTTACCCATCATCATCTGTTGCTGCGACGCTGTATTGGCATTGGAGCCAAATAGCTGAAGATTGCCAGCTCCATCAACGACATGATGATGTTGTTGAGAAGCTCCAAGGAACGAAGGATACGTAGGAAATAGAGAGCTCATTGCCGGAGGAGGCAGATTAAGACTATTGTTGTTATTATTGGGAACATTGGATATTGCGACAGTAACGTTATTACCAGATTGTTCTAACGAGTGTTGAAGATGTCCGAGGTTGTAGTAAGAGGAAGTATTGCTGTTGTTGTAAGGATTGGTCAGAGAGAAATGGTTATGGTTCATGTCGAACCCATGTTCTTGATGATGATTACTGTTCTCGTCGTGTTTGATCCACTTCCCTTTATCAAGATCAAAACTCTCTCTCAGTGTTGTAGTAGTATCCGTGATTCTTGATCTTGTTCTTGAAGAAGAGCCACCAAGATCCCAACTTTGCAAGAACCCAAGATTAGTACCTGGAAATACTGATGTTGATGATGAGACTTGAAAACTTAAATAACCACAAGCTCATAAGTCATAACTAAATAATTTTTTTTTTGTAGCCATTCGTAGCCACAAAAAAAAAAGTCAATAGTTACAATAATCCTCGTAGCTATTTTCAGTTTTTTCTTGTAGTGTGAGATTAATTAGTACCTGGAAATGCTGATGTTGATGATGATTCTCCGAAGATGAGATTTGGATACATTTGGTTAAACCCATGTGGGAACTGTAGAGGAGGGAGCTTGTCGACGTCATCTTTTGCTGCTTCAAGTAACCAATCAATGACTTTGCTTGGCTGACTCAACCCTAATCTATCTTGAAGGTCGTAAAGCTGAATCGCTGTCGGTACGGACAACCTTATCCTACGGTCTCTTAGGCCACGGACTGTGCATACTTTGCTGTGCCTGTCTTTACCACCGAACGCTTTTGAGACTCGGACGATTCTTGGGTTCCTAAAAGCTGACGTCCATTGCCTAGATGATGATACAAAGCTAGGCTGATTAGGCTGCTCCAACATGTTGTTTAAGTTTACTTGATTATTGTGATTATGATCTCGTTCTTGCTTTGCTTGAGTCTCCTCGTCATCGTATTCTCTTGATCTCATCTCTGTTAGTTCACTCAACTAGATCTTTTCGTGTGAAGAACAGATCTGAAGCCAAAAAGATAGAAGGAAAGTTAACCAAATTAATAACATTAAAAGGGAATAAGTTGTTGTTATAGGTGAAGTGATGGAATTGTTGCTCTCTTCAAATGTTTGGAATCAAGATTCACATGCAAAGATCTAAATGATATATTTCTTGGTTTGCATCTATGAAATGAAACTTCAAATAAGAATTTGAATTAAAGCAAATCCATGTCACATGTTCTTACATAGGTCGGAGATTGGTAAGCTTGAGTTCCTAGTTCAAGATCTAGTTTGATAGAGAAGAAGAAAGAAAGAAAGAAGAGATAAGAAGGCAGAGAAAACTATGTGAAGTATTTTAATTTTTAATAACTGGCATTATATATATTATAATGATTGGGGAAACTACATAATAAATAAATTATTTATTTATTTTATATATTCATATTCCTAGGGTTTTATTTTGGTATGAAAAGAACTTATGCACATGGACAAAAGAGGAGCAATTTGTGTAGTGTATTGATACTCTGATGCGAATGTGTATGTCTCGTCTAACACTCACTCTCACTGAGTCACATAAGAATTTTACATGTAAAAACTTACAATAAATTTTAAGAATAGCAATTTCATTGGTAACAACAATTCTAACATAAAATTACAGTCTTTTAAGAGAAATCATGCTGTTAAAACCGTTTCAAATCGTTTGAGAATTTAGCAGTGTTCAAGAAAGCGCTAGGTGCTAAGCGGGCGGTGACCTAACTTCTAACGCCTAGAACGATTAATCGGGCGCCTAGATTATTAGTTAATCGATTTAGGCGTTTATAAATTATAGCAATATATTAAATATATGTAATGTTTTATACTAAATAAAAGTAAATATTATCATTATATATGATAAAAATTATTTTCAAAAGAATCTATGTTATAATATACTAATTATTATATTTTATAAATAATAAATTATATATTATATATTATTATAATATTATAATTATCTAGGCTGTTTAGAAGGTAATCGCCATGGTCTTGTAACGCTTAGCTTCTAAAGCGCGCGCAATTCAGCGCAGACGGCGCCTAGCGGCAGCTGGACCGCTTTTAGAATACTCAATTTAATTAGTAGCATAAAAATTGTGTGAAACATGAGGTTGAATA